>OY757023.1:90273206-90714206 GCA_963580285.1 Lucinisca nassula
ACGGCCAGACCATAACTAATGATAGAGAGAAAGCAGACGCCCTTGCCAGCCACTACCATAATATGTCGAAAACCTCCAACCAAGATCCTGCCTTCCAAACAATAAAAGAGACCGAGGAGAGAACCTTCAACCAATCTCTCCCTGACCTCTTCAACGATGACCGAAGAAGCAGTAACCTGAACTGCGACTTCACCCTATTTGAACTTAATGAGGCTCTGCAGAGTAAACGCAGCACAGCTCCAGGAGCGGACAAAATTCATTATGAAATGCTGAAACAGCTCCCACCAGATAGCAAACAAAAACTCTTAGACCTCATAAACACTTCCTGGCGTAGAGGAGAAGTCCCCACACAATGGAAACTAGCCACAACAATCCCAATAAAAAAACCACTCAAGGATAAGCTGGATCCACAATCATATCGACCCATCTCCC
The DNA here is from genome assembly GCA_963580285.1 of Lucinisca nassula. Classification (NCBI taxonomy): domain Eukaryota; kingdom Metazoa; phylum Mollusca; class Bivalvia; order Lucinida; family Lucinidae; genus Lucinisca; species Lucinisca nassula. The sequence continues at coordinate 90,273,639 of OY757023.1, forward strand.
TCACCTCATGCACATGTAAAACTATGGAAACCATGATCGTCAAACGCCTCTCCAACTATCTAGAAGCTAATAATATCATCTCAGACAACCAATCAGGCTTCAGGCCTAACAGATCCACAACTGATCAACTTGTCCGACTGGAATCAGAAATAAACATGGCTTTCATGGAACACAAAATCCTAGTAGCGGTAGCCCTCGATCTTGAAAAGGCCTTTGACCTCATGTGGTCAACCGGCACCATAACCAAACTAAAGGAATACGGAATAAGCGGAAACATGCTAAAGTGGATCCATAGCTTTCTCAAGGATAGAAAAATTCAAACTCGAGTTGGGGACAATACCTCAGAGGAACTAATCCTGGAAAACGGCTGCCCCCAAGGCTCAGTACTAAGTCCCATACTCTTTAACATAATTGTTAACACCCTTCACGAGGCCCTGAAACCACATAATAATATAGGCCTGTCACAGTTTGCCGATGATAGCGCGGTGTGGGGGAAACGCTCTACTCTAGAACTGGCGGTCAAAGACCTACAATCAGTTCTAAGAGAAATCGAAACCTGGGCACTAAGATGGGGATTCAAAGTATCAAACCTAAAGACTAAAGCAATCATATTCAGCAAACGACGAAATCTGAAGACCACTCAAAACAAACTATACCTCTTTGGTAGGGAAATAGAATGGGCCCAGAACATCAAATTCCTGGGCATGATCCTCGACAAACATCTGACTTGGAGAGATCACATTAAAGATCTCAAAGAAAGATGTGAAAAAGACCTGAACCTACTACGAGTAGTGTCCGGTACCACCTTTGGAGCTGATAAAAAGACACTCCTGATCCTATACAAAGCCCTTATTCTTAGTAAGCTAGACTATGGAGCCCAGGCTTACAACTCCGCGTCAGAGAATATCCTTAAAACTCTGAATATCATTCAAAACCACGCCCTCAGGATAGCAACAAGAGCATACCGATCTACCCCAATCAACGCACTAGAGGTAGAATGTGGACTTAAACCACTACATCTACGAAGGGAAGAACTCATACTAAAATACTGGGCTAGATCCTCCCCACTTGGCAAATCCCTCCCAGTGAATGATCTATTAACAGATCATGGTTGCTATTCATGTAGGAGAGCCAAGAACTACAACCCATATTGTAAGAAAGTCCGTGCCCTCCTGAAAGAGCACAACATACCCGATAAGATCCAGGCACCCAAGTACAGATCCAAATGGGATCTCAAACACAACACACCCTCCTGTTACCTCCATCAGGTCCTGGGGAGGAAAGAAGAAAATACAAATGAATACATGAAAAATAAAAGCCTCTCTTATGTTCGCACCAGCCATGCTGGGAAAACTCTAATCTACACAGATGGCAGTAAGGACCCCACAACAGGAAAAACCGGCGCCGCATTCGTTGTCCCAGAGAGAAATCTTCACGTACCGATTAAAACAAACCAACACCTCTCAGTATTCACAACTGAACTGATTGCCATTCACTGGGCCATCTCCTGGGCCATCACAGTTAAGACACACAAAGCCACAGTACTCACGGACAGCCTTAGCGCTATCCAGGCCCTACAGTCAGGAAAATCCAAAACACGACCTGACCAAATTGACTCAATCCTATCTAAACTAGATAAGGCAAAAAGAGAAGGGCAAGACATTGAAATCGACTGAATCCCATCCCACGTCGGCATCCCCGGTAATGAGGCGGCCGACGAAACAGCCAGATTAGCACTAGATATAGGTATTAAAGATTATACTCTCCCTTCAAAACGGGAGATCTATACAATCATAGACACCGCCATAACGAGAAAATGGCAAGCTCTATGGGATAGAAACCCAACCAACACCGGGAGGCATTACCAACTCCTCCAGCCCACAGTAGGTAAATCTGCCCACCAATTTAGCAACAACAGAAAATTAGACGTGGTAATTTCCCGTTTGAGATTTAACCATAACGGCCTAAATGCCAACCTCACTCAACTAGGAAACACAACGGGTCTATGCAGAAAATGCGATAACTATGAACTAGAAACAACACAACACATCTTGTTTGAATGTGTAACAAACGCCCATGCACGAGAAGAGATAAAATCTGAAATGTTCAAATTAGGATATGAATCGGTACACCTACAAGATCTCCTCGCTCCCCCCGAAAAACACTGCTCGGCCATAGCCGAGGTGGTTAAGAAATTCCTTAAAGACACAAATTACTGGGAAGTAATATAAGAAAAACAGCTTTTGTTACCCACACACCGCGCTTAGGCAACCATCACCTACCGTCAATCTGCACTTGGACCTGAGACGGGGGCGTCAAAGCGAGACACTGTGGTTGCGGCTCATTTGCTTTGCACTTATGGGTGCCCCGCCGAGGCTACCCCCGTCAAAGGACAAACCAATGACCCTCCCATACCTTCAACATCATAACAGACCACGGGCAAGGGTGCATCATAAGAAAATCCCATAGCCCGAAAACTCCCACGGACATGCTTGAACCTGCGGCGACAAACCGATTCGGGACAGTGTGGTTGCGGCTCATGTGCTTTGCACTTATGAGTGTTCCGATGAGGTAACATGCCGCGGCAGGACAGGCAGCCCCCATGGGAAGGTAATTCTTCACAATAACCGCGCCACCCGTTAACTTGGTTTTGAACAAGTTACCCTAAGAGCCGGACCGTGCCTTTGTGGGGGGACCCCCCTCACAAGCCTGGCCCGCCCTGTGCACAGAATGGGAAGCCAAAATATGTGACGGATGGCGGGGTCATATTAGCACAAGCACAATATGCACTAATGACTTTTGTTTGTATTACAGGTACAGGTGGGACCCCGGGGGACAAGAAACTGGACACAACTACACTGATCCGAGCGCACACATGGGGTCCCAAAGCACTAATCCGACTTTTCTATTTCAGGAACGAGAGGAGGCTCGACGGAGCCCGTCAGGACAACATCCTGAGGGCACCTGGGAGAAAGCCCGTACTGGGCTCACCCTAGGTACCAACAGAATGAAGTCCCCTGAAGTAGGCAAAGCGAAGGCATAACTACTGCCAGAACAGAGCATACAAACGGGACAGGTCACACGCTAAATATCTTTATAGGCGGGGCAACGGCAATATCCACCATTTGCTAGGTATTTGGAAATAGGAAGTCCCTTAAAAATGCCTTTTGGAAGACCATTCAAAAATAAAAATTAGCGGGATTGCAAAACGGCTGATTAGCCTCATCACTGCCTTTCCCAAACAAACACATACCTCCAAACACATCACGAAGACACACCTGTCCAATTTTGAACCCCACTTGCATAGGCAGGTCTCCGTGATGAGAGCACGGGTACTAGGACTTTTTGCAATAGCCGGAATTGGCTGGTCTATTAGTCACCCATCCTGGCTCACTTTAGATGCCTGTTCAAAATTCAAAAATTTCATGCGTTATCACCCTTTAACAAGCATCGTGACCGAAGGCGTTTTCTTTGCCATGTCAGGGGTGGAGGCAGAGAATAATGGAAGCCAGAACTGATAATGTATGTTAACTTTTTTCCTCGGCCAGACATTCGAAAACAGGGCTGTGCTCTGACACATTTGGCAGTCGAAATTGGCAACACGTCATCACATACTAGAGCCCGTCTTTGGTCTGATTCCTGCACTCAAAATTCTAAAATCGCTATAGAACTGTGTTTCTTAGGACAAACGTTGTACCTTGGGTGCGATTTGTGCCTTCCTCCGATTAAGAGTTCAGTATATTCCCATTGGTCAGCTGACACCTGTCGAATTGACAAGTGCCAGCACATTGGAGGCCCTGGGAAGAGCAGTTCATAAACTAATCCCATTTAGCGAGATGGGGGTAGCCCCTATGTGCTTTTAGCGCCCGGTTACCTTACAAAATCTATCAAGTCAAGATAGCTTTCATTTTGATTTCAAACCTTGCTGAGCTAGTGTCGCGACTGCAGCTGGTGTTGTGCCGTGTGGCGGCCGTAAAACGTCTCCCCGTACATCAACCATAGTGCAGTTTATATTTTACTTTTGGTCCTTTGAGGTCAGCGTGAATATTCTTAGAAATCAGAAATAAATTATTGGTTTAGACTCATATTCTAGACAGGTGTTTAATTATTTGGACCCCATTTTGATTTATATCAGTCTTTGAATCGACTGCGTATTCGAAATTCGCAAAATTGCAGTTTGTTTCCTCTGGCTATCTTTGCCGGATCATTACAGGGTCACTGATGAGGCTTTATTAGCTGAAACTACGTAGTATGACCCATCTTCTTTCTTATGAATGTTTTCATTGCTCTTAAAGGAACTCAATTTTGATTTTTATTCATCCAACAGAATCACAACGCGAAAATATTAGCTGGTCGTCTTCATTTTGTCCGTCCGTCTGTCTTCAGCCAGCAAAACCTTGCTGAGCTAGTGTCGCGACTGTCTTAACCAGCCTACTACATATTTCTTCAAGTTCTACATGTAACGATTTGGCAAATGGAGTGGCTGAATCCAAACCATTTTGTACTTACATGTATTTCCATGTATTAGGTCTACACCAAAGTGTTTTTTTTTTTCTTCTTGTTTTATTACACTGAGTTAGACCGCGTACAGCGTACCCAGGTTTACCTGGCGGAACTTAACGACATTATTTATTTATTTATTTCGGCCCCCGCCCAAAGGGGCTTGAAGAAATATATGGGCTGCATGATGCTTCCAACGCAGAGCTGAATCCGACCCGCACACTAGTACTGGTAAACAGCTAAGAGGATCTAAGCCTGTCCAGGAACCGCGGTGCGAGGCGGACCGTCCATGCTAATAAACCCTATTGGTTTCATTGGGCGACAGGGCTTGAGTTGTCATTTCATCTCAATGTCGGGTAAAAGTCCCACAAAATTGGAAGCAACGTCTCCAAAATGACCTTTACAGTGTTGACGGGGACGTTAAACCTCAAATCAAACAAACAAATTATTTATTTATTTACTTATTATTAAAGTGTACAGAATCTAGAAAAAAATGTTTTTGATGCATTAGATTTGTACATTTTACCGCCGAAAAATACAACAACAAAAATTGTAAGATGAAAAGTCGTGATGATATTTTTCTTACTGTTGCTTAAAATATACATTTTGGGGGTACACGTTAGAAGCGCCTCTTCGATGCGGTTCTAACGAGTACCCACAATCTATATTTTGGAGTAGAAATGAGAAAAATAATGTTTACTCCTGTAAATCCCAGTTTTACTCTGTAAAAGTGGGAATCAAGTGTGTGTGTGAGTGTTGTGTGGTAGTTGGGGGGGGGGGGTGTGTTTTTATGGTGGGATGCGCTTGGTATGTGAGTGCGTTTTTAGTTTTACGTCTCACCAACAGCTAAGGTCATACGGAGATGGGACCTGGGTTTAAAGACTCATCCGAAATTCTGGAGAAGCCCGGGGTCGATCCTGCGATCCATGGTTAATGAGGCGAGTAGCATAACCACAACACCACAGAGGATTCCAGCGCTTGATATGTTACATTGTAGCAGGTGCGGGTTTTCCACCTGCACTCCGGTATGAAAGAATTTGCTTCGCGTTGTGTTTTGTCAAAAAAGTGGAACCCTTTGCGTTTTGTCACTTGAAGCCAAAAATCTAGTATAAAAAGTCAGATAGTTTTCTATTTTCTTATAAATTAATGAATGCATTTAACACAAACAGTTACGAACATCTACATAAACATGTGACAAAATAAACATGGAATCATACCCCCGGCCATCGGGGCTTGAAGAAATAGATGGGCTGCATGAACTGAAACCGACCCGCACACCAGTACTGGTAAACCGCTTTGAGGATCTAAGTCTACCGAGCCAAAGCGGTGCTTACAAACCCTATTGGTTTCATTGGGCGACAGGGCTTTGAGATGTCATTTCATCTCAGTGTCGGGTAAAAGTCCCACAAAAGTGGAAGCAACGTCTCCAAAATGACCTATATTGTGTTGATGGTGACGTTAAACATCAAATCAAACAACAGAACCAAAATGCCTAGTTTTACAATTCCGTTGGATATGCTCTAAATCAGAAATAAACGTCTCCAAAATGACCTATATTGTGTTGATGGTGACGTTAAACATCAAATCAAACAACAGAACCAAAATGCCTAGTTTTACAATTCCGTTGGATATGCTCTAAATCAGAAATAAATGTTGTTAGAGGGAACGTAAGTCGTAGTTCACCTGAAAGCATTTTCCCGAATTGTAACTATGTAGCAGTCTCACAAAGGTCTACACGACATAGGACAGGAGCCTTTCTGTGCAATACAAAAATATTATAGGTATTTACAACAAATTTATATTTTAGAGGTGCAATGGCCTGAACATATTTGCGATATATTTAGATAAAACTTGGACACAAAACAAACACAGCAAAGCTGATTCCTGGTCTGATATATAAAATAAAAATTATGTGTAAATGATTTTATCGGAAAGGATGTAATGTCCCCAAATCGTCCGTTTTATGCCAAAAATATAGTTCTCTCATTTCTTTTACTCCTCCGTGTCACCAATACGCTTGCAGATTTTTTTTGGGGTATCTGCCGAATACAGGCGGACGTTTACGGGAACGGTACGAAAGAACGATCACAGAGCCACTGAACGAGAATAATGGGAACTAGAAGAAGCAAAAGCGGAAATTCAAGTTGCAAAATAGGACGAGAAACAGAAAGAAAACTACACAAATTCCAAAAGCAGACTACAAAAATGAATATCATAATGCAGTGTTGCACAAATGTAACTGAATATAGTATAACAGAATATCAAAAATGCATATTGCAATCTCAATGTTGCATAATTGTGTTTTTACCTAAATACTGAACATTCCATAGATCATTATTATCAATTTTCACACATTTGATTGTCATTCTAGCTCATATTAAAGACGGACAGTAACGAGTATGTTGTATACTTTATTTATTTATTTATTACTCACATTTCTGACTATCAGCCACTCAAATTACTCGATACATGTGTACTATATGTATATTTTAGTGGCAAACAGTGTAGACCCTCAAATTACTTGATACATGTATATTGTATTCATTTAAAATTCGCAAACTGAATGACAATGTAGATCCAGATCAGATGGATCTGGATGTGCACTGAGTGCAAAGTCTTCATGGCCCTATATATTTTTGTAGAAAAGGCTCATTGACTATCAGGATAAAAAAAAATCACAATTAGATCAACCCGCTAAACCCCAGTTTTCGTGATGCTGACTCAAGGTCAACGGTTGAAGGCGGCGAGGATTAGCTGTCCTTAAGAGTGTAGTCCAAGTTAACCTGAAAATGTCGTGTATGCGTTGTCATATTTATTATATACGTCTCATTGGTTATTTGTTTTTGTGTTTTTTTTATATGAATCAAAAAAAGCAATAAAATAATTTGATCTTATTTCCTAACAACTTAATAGAAGATTCCGTAAAGCCAAAATTATATAACGAAAATTTGATAAAAATTATATTTCTTACTTCTGCTATATAACATAGATCTTAGATACTGGTTCAATCGTTTGTTCTCAAGGAGATGGTTTATCGCACAGACCTGTTAACTTATATGAAAGGGATCTCAGAAATGACTAGTTTGCATAAACACATTAATATTAAACTAGTTGTGATTAAAGGTTGTCACAGACGCATTCTGATCAGTCCTGCACATTGAGACGGTTCTAACCAGTACACACAACCTGTATCTTGGAGCAGAAATAAGAATCACGAAAACATGCCTATACAAATGACTTGCGAAGAAAGGAACATTATAAGAGGAAAAATTGTGATATTTTTATCATTTCTGCTCAAATAAGAAAAATAAGGGTTACCCCTGTAAACCCCAATTTTACTATATAAAAGTGGGGTTCAAGGGGGTCAAATTATAAAGGGGTGTCTTCGTGACGTAAATAATGTATGCCCCTATGAGCCCAGTTTTGCCCATATAAACTGGGGTTTAGCAGGGTCGTCATTACACGGGCTTGTGAACGTGATGTTTTGTTTGTTAGAGTAAACGTTTAACGCCCCAATCAACACTGTATCGGTCATTTTGGAGACGTTGCCTCCAATTTTTTTTGGGAATTTTATCCGGCATTGAGATGAAATGACATCTCAAGCCCTTCAGCCCAATGAAACCAATAGGGTTTATAAATATGAACGGTCCGACTCGCACCGCTTTTCCTGGCCAGGCTTAGAACCCCTAAGCGGTTTCCCAGTACTCATGTCTCAGGCTGTCGGTTTCTTGAAGTCCCGATGGGTGGGACCGATTTTAACATGATATAAATGCCCATACCCTAACAGATATCAAAAGTGGGGCCGAGATGTCTTTTGGGCCGAGGTGTCTAGGGGGCCGAGGTGACAGTGGGGCCGAGGTGTCTAGGGCCGAGGTGACTAGGGCCGAGGTGTCTAGGGCCGACTTGGTTTTGGGCCGACCTGTCTAGGGGCCGAGGTGGTAGTGGGACCGAAGTGTCTGGAAATCACAATTTGGACCCCAGAGGCATGGTTGGCAGGATTTATGTAGGCGACCACTTACCTCTGCAACCACATCTAAGCTCAAGTCTTATAGTTTCTGAGCAGAAGATTTTTGAAATTTTTTCCATTTCAAGCCTATGAGAGCCGCGGGGCATGGCCAATTTAGACCTAGGCACATGGTTGGCGAGATTTATATAGGAGACCACTTAACTTTGCTATTCATTAAATATCTAATCACTGGGCCTTATGGTTTTAGAGAAGAAGAGTTTTTAAGTTTTTTTCCCATTTTGAGTCTATGGAAGCTAATGGGCCCATGGACATGGCTAATCTGGAACCCAGAGCCATGGTTGGCAGGATTAATGCGAGTGACTATTTGATGTTTCTTCATACTAAATGGCCTTATGGTTTCGGAGAAGAAGACGTTTTTGAGTAATTCCGATTATAAGTCTATGGGAACTAATGAGCTTCTGGGCGTGGCCAATTTTTAACCCCATGGACATGGTTGGCAGTATGTATGTGAGTAACCACTTGACGTTGCTGCATATTAAATATATAAGCTCTTGGCCATGATGGTTTCACAGAAGAAAATTTTTTTTTATGTTTTTCCCAGTTTAAGTCTATGGGAGCTAACGAGCCTCAGGATGTGGCCAGTTTGGATCCCAGGGGTATGGTTGGCAGGATTTATGTAGTTGAACACTTCAAGTTGCTACATATTAAATATCTAAGCTCATGGCCTTATGGTTTCAGAGAAGAACATTTTCAAGTTTTTTCCATTATAATTCTATGGGAGCTAATAAGCCCGGGGCGTTGCCGTTGCCAATTTGGACCACAGAGGCATAGTTTACAGGATATGTAGGTGACAACAGAACTTTGCTACATACTAAATATCTTAGCTTTAGGACTTATAGTTTCAGAGAAGAAGATTGTTGAAGTTTTTCCCCTTATAAGTCTGCGGAAGCTAAGGGGCGTGGTCAGGGCGGCCATGTTTTTGTCTGATCAAACTTTCTTCAAGGAATTTGACAGAGGTCCACCCAAAAAACATTCATGCAAAATAGGAATGAAATCCATTGAGCGGTTTTGGAGGAGAAGATTAAAAAAAAATCCCTTTATACGTCTATGGAAGCTTGTGGCCGTGGCGGCCATGTTTTATGCCTGATCAAAATTTCTTAAAGGAATCTGACAGATGTCCATTGAGCGGGTTTTGGAGATTTTTTTTATTTTTTCCCCTTTTTAAGTCTATGGGAGCTAATGCGCCAAGGGGCGTGGCCATGGCGGCCATGTTGTTTTGTCTGATCAAAAATTTATTCAAGGAATCTCACAGAGGTCAACCCAAGGAACATTCATGCAAAGTAGGAATGAAATCCATTAAGCAGTTTTGGAGGATAAGATTTTTAAAGATTTTTATTTATTTATTGGTTTTGTTGCCATAGCAACCAGAGTTCTGCATGTAACAAAATTCTTTGAAGGAGTTAGAAGAGGACTATGTGAGGAACATCCCTATCAAGTTTGGTTACAATTGCCAGAGTAGTTTAGGAGAAAATGTTTAAAGAAAAAAGTTAACGCACGGACGGACGCACGTACGCACGACGGACACAGGGCCATATCATATATACAGGGACGGTTTTATGTATGTTTTTATTAAATAAATTATAGATCAAAACACTCTCATTACTGGTGTCGATTGTCTTTGAGTGTAGATTGGTACATATGGAATGGACTAAGACAGTTTTGTAAACCTATGAATTCCTAACCTGAGCCAGGGCACAGCATTACCTACAACTTATATGTACGCCCAGCGAAGAATCAGATCAGCCTGCACATCCATATAGTCTAACCAGAGACTTCTCTTGCTGCATGAATGAGCATTGGGCCCTTAGCTATGCTATCCTTAGAGCGCCCAACGAAGACTCTGATCAGACTGCGCGGATGCGCAGGCTGATCTGAGTCTTCGTTGGGCGCACGTCTTATTGTAGGTTTTGTCGCGCGCTGGCTCAACTATAAGCAAAACGTGTAGATCATGATCAGACGCCGCGCTTGGGTCGATTAATTATCAACTGACCGAAGGTTACTAACTTCAGAAGCTTCCCGCCTGCTATTGTCCACGTGCCTATCACTGACCATGCTCAAAATCATGTACCAGTTATTTATAGCAGCGCTATTGTCTTCTCCTTGTGAGCGAGTAAATAGTCATTGGCAAACAGTGCAGACCCTTATCTGACGCCGCAGAACAGAGCTTCTGTAAATAGCTGAACATGGACAGTGACAGTCACGCGGACAATAGCCGGCGGGAAGCTTATGTACCTGAATGAAAAAAAAACTACCCATATCTTGGTTTCAGAATTGTTTTAGGCTTCTCTCTTACATGCTGCTTTGTACTGAGGATGAGGCTTCGCTACTGTATGTATTGGCATTTGATATTATTTGACCCATTACGCAAACACGCCTATACAAACACATTGCCACTTTTATCGCCGTCAAAATGAAAATTTTAAGATGAAAAAATGTGATATTTTTCCTATTTCTGCTCAAAATATAGATTGTGGGCAGTCGTTAGAACCGCCTCATCGAGGCGGTTCTAACGAATACCCCCAATCTATATTTTAGAGCAGTAAGAAAAATAAGGTTTACACGCGAAACCTCAGTTTTACTATATAAAAATAGGGTTCAAGGGGATAAAAATTAAATAGGCGTGTTTTCGTGATGCATGAGCAGTTTGTGTTTATTTATTTTTTCATGTTAAGTTTCTCTCTTACATTTATTTTACTTTAACATGTGTTTTTTTTTTTTCAGGTAGTAATAGTTGTTATTGATAAGGCTTCTCTCTTATTTTTTGTAGCATGGGTTTTCTCTCCTGTATTAATTAGTACAGTAGAATTCCTATATTAAGACCACCTTTGGGACTGTTCAAAAGTGGTCTTAAAGACCACTTTTGAACCGTCCCAAAGATGGTCTCTGACAGAGGACACTGGTTGTAGAAAACACAAAGAAAGAATTACTGAAACCTTCTGAATAAGCTTTTTAAAGCAGAATTAGTCTTAATTTTAGGTGGTCTTAATAGCGGGATTTCACTGTATTTGGTATTTTTTGCTTTCTGTATTCATTTTCAAATAAGTGAGTGAGTGAGTGTTTGAGTTTTACGTCTCACCAACAGCTAAGGTCATACGGAGACGGGACCTCGGTTTAAAGACTTATCACAAAAGTCTGGAGAAGCCCGGGATCGATCCTGCGATCCCTGGTTTACTAGGCGAGTAGCATAACCACTACACCACGGAGGCTTCTATTTTCAAATAAGGCATCTCTCTAACATGCAAGCAAGGCTTTATAATACTGAGCTAGCTATGTGTTCTCCTGTACGCATTAATATACTAAAGTTCCTTACGTCAGGCAGAGAAACTTCTTATCCGACAGATAACCTGCCTTAAAAAGGCTTCCTGCCCTTCATCAAAGTGTAGATTATATACTTTTTGTCCTTTGGAATCCTTGATTCCGTTGTGGAATTCCGAGGTCACTGACTGGCCCAAACTAGCTAGTCTGGTCCAATAAAACGTGGACACTTCATAATTGTTTGTATCCAAAGGTGAACCGTTTTTCATTGCAAGTCTGTGCTTTTGCTGTGGTTCCTTCATGTTTTGTGTTAGTGGTTCTGATTCTTTCCCTAATCATATATGTTGTTATGTTGATGATTCTGATTCTTCCTCCTTTATGGCTGTCATTTTTAGTTACGTTTGTCCTTCCAGTTTAATGTTTATCAAGTTGGTGGTTCTGGTTCTTTCGCCCTTTGTGGATATTGCTCCTTTTAGTTAGGTTTGGATATTCTGAGTCACCACTCAATTATGGAAAGAACTGTTGACTCGGTTTACCTGTTGTCCGTTTTTTTTTTACTGTCGTCACTCATCCAAGTTTCGACTTCTTTCCTTAGTGATAGTGTGGAAAGAATTTGGGATCTGATTGTATCAGTTCCTGTTAGTTTCTCTTTTTATTTTTTATAGATTAAATTTTACTTCGCTGATGCCAAGAGGATGTTTGGCTCTTATAAAAAAAGTCTCCCTGTCCGTCATCATAGTGTAGATTAAATTTTTCTAGTCCTTTGGGATTATGGATACTATTTTGAAATTTCGAATATATCAGAGAGTCACTGATGATGCCAAATTGGCCAAAACTACATTGTAGCTAGTCCGGGACAAATAAAAAAAAATCTTAGAGGCTTCATAAGTTTGAGTGTACAGTAATTACTGTATGTATTCGGTTAGGCAGGCTTGAACTAACAGCATAAACCCAGATAAGTCACCAAGCGACGCTCCATGAGGGTCTATACCGGTTGCCACACATCCAGCTATTTTAGCCCGGCTGTTTTCGAAGAAAACGACGAGGTATCGTCATAGCTCTGGCGTCGTCTGCGTCGTCGTCGTGCAAAAACTTAGACATTTTGTAATATTTCTGTCATTACTGAAATTATTTACTTGAAACTCGGCCTAGTTGTTCATTACGAAAAAGGGAACTCATACCAATAGGTGAGGTAACCCTCAAAATATTTTTGCACAGTTATGCCCCTTTTTCGACTTAGAATTTTTGAAGCCGAGCGTTGGCACCCGCATGCGGTGCTCTTGTTAGACACAGCATCTGGTACTAAATTGTATTTGTTCAAATGTTACAAGAAGTATGGTTTTCTGTTTGTTTCCTTTGGGGTTTAACGTCCCCGTCAACACTGTAAAGGTCATTTTGGAGACGTTGCTTCAAATTTGTGGGACTTTTACCCGACATTGAGATGAAATGACATATCAAGCCCTGTCGACCAACGAAGCCAATAGGGTTTAAAAGCATGGACGGTCCGACACTCACACCGCTTTGCCGCGGCAGGCTTAGATCATCTAAACGGTTTACCAGTACTCGTGTGTGCGTCGGATTCAGCTCTGCGTGGAAGCATCATGCAGCCCATATATTTCTTCAAGTCCCGATGGGCGGGGCTGTGAAGATGTATGGTACTGAATATTTAGGGTAATTATCACGTGAACAAGTCCATGAAATGAACACCACCTAAACCCAACTTTATATAGAGAAAACTGGGGTTTACGGGGGTATACATTATTGTTTATTATTTCTGCTCCTAGACATAGGTTGAGGGTACTCGTTAGAACCGCCTCAATGAAGCGGTTCTAACGAGCACCCACAACATATGTTTGCAGTATACATAAGAAAAGCAACGGGGATTTCCATCAGAAAAGTAGCCATGAGTGATTTACGTCTCGCCAACAGCTAAGGTCATACGGAGACGGGACCTCGGTTTAAAGACTCATCCGAAAGTCTGGAAAAGCCCGGGATCGATCCTGCGAGCCCTAGTTTACAAGGGGAGAAACATAACCACTACACCACGGAGGCTTCTAGCCATTTTAGAGGTGTGAAAAAATGTACTATGTCGCACGGGTGTGATATCGTAATGTTATGGTTTTCCTTGCTTCCAAAGGACAAACTTTTTATATAAAAAAAAAAAAAAAAAAAAAATGTAATGTGAAATTTGCATGGGTGTTCATTTCACTAGTATATACAGTAGAACGTCGATGGCTCGAACATCGATGGCTCGTTTACCATGGATGTGTCGAACCCGTTCTTAAGCCACTAGCGAAATCCTCTACATAAGAAATAGTGGGGGATAATTAAGAAGATTTTATAGTCTTTTTTCTTGCAAATGTATGCTGTCTGTACTCATTAGAATCGCCTCAATGAGGCGATTCTAATGTGTACACACAGCATACATTTCCATTATAGAACATCGAAAAGATGACTAAAAATATCTCGTTATGCCTCCTGACAGTAACCTCAGTGGCTCGAACTACCCCTGTCTCGAACAGATTTTCGAGGTCCCAAAGGTGTTCGAGCTATTGAAGTTCGACTGTATATAAACATGATGAGGACAACTCTAATCTCTACTGTTGTAAGGTGGGTGCGTGCGGTTGTGCGCATACGTGTGTGTGCGTGTGAGTTTTACGTTCAACCAACAGCTAAGGTCATACGGAGAAGGGGCCTCCGTTTAAAGATTCCTCTGGAAGTCAGGAGCCCCGGATCGGACCCCTCCTTTCCCACCCCCGGTTTATGAGGCGAGCAGCGTAATCACTATACCATGGGGGCTTCTATTTTTTATAAGATATGCAAGGAAGTGATAATATAATGAATATATGGTTAATGTCTTTAATAGCAAAATGTAATCGGCGAGCGTTAGACAATATGATAGTGGCGAGCTTCAGCGAGCCCTTTAAATTGTCGCGGCGAACCGATTATATTGAAGGAAGCCGCTAAAACGCTAAATATATCGACAGCCGATTTATTTAAGTGCATTATGACAGGCGTTTTCTTTCTTTCTTTCTTTCTTTATTTATTTATTTATTTATTTATTTATACGTCTCGCACTATTGTTGGCTGCTACTAGACGTCTGGCAGTAACCAATGTCCCCACGGTAACATTCTTTCGTGGATCTTTCTAAAGTTATTCTCCCGTTCCGATGATCATTACGTAAACACGCCTATACAAATACATTGCCATCTTTATCGCCGAAAAAATGAGGATTTTATGATGAAACATTGTGATATTTTTCTTATTTCTGCTCAAAATATAGATTGTGAGCACTCGTTAGAACCGCCTCATCGAGGCGGTTCTAACGAGTACCCACAATGTATATTTTAGAGCAGAAATAAGAAAAATAAAGTATACCCCCGGAAACCCCGGTTTTACTATATAAAAGTGGGGTTCATGGGGTCAAAATTATATAGGCGTGTTTTCGTGATGTCATCAGTTTCTAGTGAACGTGACCAAGCTTGCCAAGAATTTGTGTGGCTCGATATGATAATAAATGTGTTGACTGGGCCGTTAAACTGCGAATAAAATAACACAAACAAGACATATCACTTGGACGTCCTTTTAAGGAAAGAATGAGGCTGTTCTAACGAGCACCCACAACCTATGTTTAGAGTATTAATAAGAAAAAACAACCGCTTTGGAGATGTGATTGGATTCACTCTTGCAAGTCATAACCTGATCAAAACAAAAAATTTTCCGGGGCACAGTATTTCCTACAATTTACATGTGTGACCAGCGAAGAATCAGATCAGCCTGCACATCCATATAGTCTGACCAGAGACTTCTCTTGCTGCTTGAAGGATCATTGGGCCCTTAGCTATCCCTAGAGCGCACAACAATGACTCTGATCCGAGTCTTCGCTGGGCGCACATGTAACTGTAGGAAATGCTGTGCCCCGGTTCAAATTTTATTTGCAACACATGTAAACATTGAGTAACATATCTTTTTAATTTTAATTGTTTTGTTTGTTCTCCATCAACACTTGGAGACGCTGCTTCCGATTTGTGGAACTTTGGAACTTTTGTCGACATTGAGATGAAATGACATCTTAAGCCCTACCTCCCATAGGAACCGTTATAGTTTAAGGAGCGATCCGACTTGCACCACTTTTCCTGGGCAGGCTTAGACCTTCTAAGCTGTTTACCAGTACTCAAGCCCGGTCGGTTTCAGCTCTGTGCGGAAGCACCGTGCAGCCCAATCTATTTCTCCAAGCCCCGACGGGCGGGGACTCTTTAATTGTTTACACAGAATGAAAGTATGCTGTATCCATATTTTCAGTCGATGTTGAACATACAATTAACTTTTGTACTTCTGTATTCTGATATTGCATGTTGAACATAAGATTAATTGCTGTAATATGATATTGCATCCATTTTCTGCACTCCCGTGCATGCAAAAAAGCGCGAAAATAAAAGACACAATATAAACCAACTTTCACAACATTCACAGCATGGGTGTGATAGCATCACAAAAAAAAAAAAAAAAACTGCAAAAACCAGCGATGCAGATAAACGTCATAATATACACATCTTTGGCGTTGAATTTCCAAGTTACGACTGACAACTTCTACTATAACCTTTAATTTCAATATGCTGCAGATATTACCCATAAAAAAGCGCTGAAATAGAACAAGTTAGTTTTAATACCCACAAAAAGCGCTGATCACGCCATAAGTCCTATATATAGTAGCTATGATATTTTAGGTTGGGTAGTGGGCAAATTATATGATGGTAGCCTTCCGTCGTCCGTCCACGTACGTTTGTCCAGATATATCTCTGCAGCCTGAAAGCTGATCTCAATCATTTTCATCTGTAGCAAGATTACATTAGCTTTTCATCCAAATCGAATGAAATACCTTTGGTTGCTATGGCAACCACAAGGTCCCATAAACTTAAAATGGGAAAATGCTTGTCATCCCACTAGCACCTTCAGTTTTGATCGAATCTTTCTGAAACTTATATAGAAGCCTCCGTGGTGTAGTGGTTACGCTACTCGCCTTGTAAACCAGGGGTCGCAGGATCGATCCCGGGCTTCTCCAGACTTTCGGATGCGTCTATAAACCGAGGTCCCGTCTCCGTATGACCTTATCTGTTGGTGGGACGTAAAACTCAAAACACTCACTCTGAAACTTATATTTTAGTAGACTGGGGATGAAAGCTCGTATGAGTTAGAAAACTGGCAAGTTCGGCCGTTTATTTGTAGAGTTACGTCTCCTTGATTGCTGAAACCGTGTCATCACCGTAGCCCCTTCAATTTTAATGATATTTTCCTGACCTTACATACAAGTAAGTCGGGGATAAAAGCTCGGATCAGTTCGAACCCGGTGGTGTCAGCCTGTCTGTGATTTCCAGACACTTCGGCCTCACTACCTCCTCGGCCCCTAGACAGGTCGGCACCAAACCAGGTCGGCCCTAGACATTTCGGCCCTCGACACCTCAGCCCCACTGTCACCTCGGCCCCTAGACATCTCGGCCCCATAGACACCTCGGTCCCACTTTTAGTATCTGTGGGGTTACGGACATTTATGGTTGAAATGGGAAAAGACATTGTGACTTATTGAAGCTAGAGTTGTTGCCCTTTACTACACACGTGTGTATTGTCCATGTCAATTACTATGGCAAGTGTCATTGGAATATCTGTAAAGGTTTCGAAAGTATGACGAAAAAAAGATGATAAATACCTGAAATTTTGGATTTTTAAAGGGCCATAACTGCATGATAATTTTAATGCAATAGTTTCATAACTTGCCACAAAATTGCGTATTGTTGTTGTGACCTTATGTTTAAAGTTTGAAATTGATGCGTACGACGGTTTGTAAGTAATTAAGAAACTAGAAAAAGTGTCCATAGGACTCGGATGCACCCCACCCCCGCCAAAATGCCATTCAGAAAAAGGGTATATGTAATTGTAACAGGTATAGCATGAAGTTACTATTAAGGTAGACATCATTTTCAAGAGAACGAGAGTGTCTTCCTTGTTCATGACACATCATCACAATGCCATGCATGCACCTGTAAAGTTTTATAAATATATTCCATACGGTTTAGGAGTTATGGCCCGGACACAGTTTATCATGCATGCACCTGTAAAGTAAAATAAGTATATTCTATACGGTTTAGGAGTTATGGCCCGGACACACTATACACGGAGCCTCTCTTGTAAAAATATCTAGATTTTATTCTCGGGAGCAATATAATATCGCTGTTGTTTAGTGGATAACGTAATTTATTTTATACTTAACAGTGAAATCAATGCACACCTTAAACAATAAAAATGAAATTTCCACATTGTGAAGATAGATGAAATGAGAAAATATATGACATTTGCACATTGTGAAAAATAACATGGCAATGTTATTTTCACAGTAACAGCCCGGACTACGTTTTTGTTTTGATTTCCATTTTAAATTAAACTTTAACGTAAAACCGCTATTGCCAGTTATCTGTCAATAGCCACTTCGTAAATTAAAAAAAATATTTACTACTTGTTTTCGATAAATACCAATATAACATCGAATGAATTGAAAACATATTTCATCGTGTGTGTTGAAAACTCCAGAAATTTCGACAAGTGCGATGCATGTTACGGACATTACCACCAAAGTCACAAAAAATCTTCGATAAATGCCAAAACTGTTTTATCGAGTGTGCAGAAAACATCAGAATTTTCACGAGTGCAAAGCACGAGTGAAACTTCCCGGCGGTAGTTTAAACACACTTGATGGAATACTTTTGGTATTTATCTCAATAGCGTGATAGCTCAGTGGTTAGTGCACTTGCCTCTGATGCTAGAGACCCCTGTTCGATCCCTGGCGGCGGTGATAAAATGTCGGTGTCCGACAATGCTCCGTTAGCATCAATTGCAGGAAAAATGCCACAAAATGCACCGTTCTTCGGATCGTGACACTAACTTGAGCCCCATCCACCCCCTGTGCAGGGAGAACCATCAACCTATGCAGATTAACGATCCCTTAACATGATTACTATGTAGGCTTTCATCCTGCAATTCTGAGTATGTGTAATGTACAGCTGCGAGTAATGGTCAAGTGTGACCGATCGCAGTATCAGTAGAAAAAGGGAAAGAAAGAAAAAAGTAAATATCCTCTATTTATCATATGACGTCGCGTCTGAGAGTGTAATAACCCCAAGTAATTTTTTCAATAATCCACTAGTGGATTAAATAGTGGATTAAATATGCGAATTAGCTACATACGTCCCGTAACGTTACATGTACGGCGTCCTTAACGACGTCGCGTTTACTAATGGCGGAATATTGACATTTTTGTTAAACAGTCGTGAATAAAATGCGTTTTAAAGGTGCATTATTGAGCTATCGGTAAAAAATGCTTCCAAAAATAAAATACATATAGCCGTTTTTTTCTTTAAAACAATACAAATGAATGCATTTTATGCAAAGATGCGAACAATTATGATGACAGGTAAACGAGTTTGAGAGGGATTCCCTAACTAGGTTCCGAACACTAGTTAGATCTATTACTATGGCAAGTGTCATTGGAATATCTGTAATGGTTTCGAAAGTATGACGAAAAAAGATGATAAATACCTGAAATTTTGGATTTTTAAAGGGCCATAACTCTGATAATTTTAATGCAATAGTTTCATAACTTGCCACAAAATTGCGTATTGTTGTTGTGACCTTATGTTTAAAGTTTGAAATTGATGCGTACGACGGTTTGTAAGTAATTAAGAAACTAGAAAAAGTGTCCATAGGACTCGGATGC
The DNA here is from genome assembly GCA_963580285.1 of Lucinisca nassula. NCBI lineage: Eukaryota > Metazoa > Mollusca > Bivalvia > Lucinida > Lucinidae > Lucinisca > Lucinisca nassula. The sequence continues at coordinate 90,293,187 of OY757023.1, forward strand.
CCGCCCCCACCCCCCCCCCCCCCGCCAAAATGCCATTCAAAAAAGGGTATATGTAATTGTAACAGGTATAGCATGAAGTTATTATTAAGGTAGATATCATTTTCAAGTGAACGAGAGTTGTCTTCCTTGTTCATGACACACCATCTCAATGCCATGCATGCACCTGTAAAGTTTTATAAATATTTCCATACAGTTTAGAAGTTATGGCCCGGACACAGTTTACTATAAGGAACTAAATCAAGGGCAGATAATTCAAAAACCAAAACAAGCAAGAGTTGTCTTCCTTACTCATGACATATCGTCTCAATGTCATGCATGCACCTGTAAAGTAAAATAAGTATATTCCATAAGGTTTAGGAGTTATGGCCCGGACACACTATACACGGAGCCTCTCTTGTAAAAATATCCATATAAAGGAACAGATTTTATTCTCAGGAGCAATATAATATCACTGTTGTTTAGTGGATAACGTAATTTATTTTATACTTAACAGTGAAATCAATGCATACCTTAAACAAATAAAAATGAAATTTTCACATTGTGGAAATAGATGAAATGAGAAAATATATGATATTTGCACATTGTGAAAAATAACATGACCATGTTATTTTCACAGTAACAGCCAGGACTACGTTTTTGTTTTGATTTCCATATTAAATAAAATTTTAACTTTAAACCGCTATTGCCAGTTAACTGTCAATAGCCACTTCGTAAATTACAAGAATTCCACGGAAGGCTATGTCGCGCCTGTGGGGGCGCAAAGTCTTCAAACCATGATATGTAGGTCAAGGTCAAACATAGATGCTTGCACAAAAGATTCCATTCTCAAATGCAAGCTTGTACTAAGAATCATTAATGAAGCTCTTATAATTCTTGAGACATGAACTTAACCATTAGGTTGAACGCTAGGGTGGTCGCAATATTTTACAAAGTCAGTGAACCATGAAATTTAGGTCAAGGTCAAATATGGATGCTTGCATTTAAGTTGCCATCCCCAGATTCAAGTTTGCACCAAATATCATTAATGAAGCTCTAATAAATCTTGAGAAATAAACTTGACCATTAGGGTGAACGCTAGGGTGGTAGCAATACTTTAAAAAGTCAGTGAACCATTAAATATAGGTCAATGTTAATATGGATGCTTGCATTTAAGTTACCATCCCCAGATACAAGTTTGTACTAAGTATCATTAATAAAGCTCTTATAGTTCTTGAGAAAAAAACCTGACCATTAGGGTGAACGCTAGGGTGGTCGCAATATTTTACAAAGTCAGTGAACCATCAAATGTAGGTCAAGGTCAAATATGGATGCTTGCATTCAAGTTGCCATCCACAGATACAAGTTTGTACCACATATCATTAATGAAGCTTTTATAGTTCTTGAGAAATAAATTTGACCATTAGGGTGAACGCTAGGGTGGATGCAATATTTTACAAAGTCAATGAACCATGAAATGTAGGTCAAGGTCAAATATGGATGCTTGCATGTAAGTTGTCATCCCCAGATACAAGTTTGTTCCAAGTATCATTAATGAAGCTCTTATAGTTCTTGAGAAATAAACTTGAACCTCAGGGTGAACGCTAGGGTGGTCGCAAATGTTGACGCCTTGACAAACGGACGGACGAACGAACGAACGAACGGACGAACGAACGAACGGACGGAAAACCGGGCGCCTATATCGCGCCATGCTAATAGCAGGCGCGACAATAAAAGAATATTTACTTCTTTTTTCGATAAATACCAATATAACATTCAATGAATTGAAAAGATATTTCATCGAGTGTGTTGAAAACTCCAGAAATTTCGACAAGTGCGATGCATGTTACGGACAGTACCACCAAAGTCACAAAAAATCTTCGATAAATACCAAAACTGTTTTATCGAGTGTGCAGAAAACATCAGAATTTTCACGAGTGCAAAGCACGAGTGAAACTTCCGATATTTTAAACACACTTGATGGAATACTTTTGGCATTTATCTCAATAGTGCGATAGCTCAGTGGTTAGTGCACTTGCCTCTGATGCTAGAGACCCCTATTCGATCCTTGGCGGCGGTGATAAAATGTCGGTGTCCTAAAATGCTCCGTTAGCATCAATTGCAGGGAAAAATGCCACAAAATGCACCGTTCTTCGGATCGTGACACTAACTTGAGCCCCATCCTCCCCCTGTGCAGGGAGAACCATCCCCCTATGCAGGTTAACGAACCCTTAACATGATTACTATGTAGGCTTTCATCCTGCAATTCTGAGCATGTGTAATGTACAGCTGCGGGTAATGGTCAAGTGTGACCGATCGCAGTTTCAGTAGAAAAAGGGAAAGAAAGAAAAAAGTAAATATCCTCTATTTATCATATGACGTCGCGTCTGAGAGTGTAGTAACGCCAAGTAATTTTTTCGATAATCCACTAGTGGATTAAACCAGTGCTTCAGCTGAAGTGCACGACCCGCCGGATGCTTTTAGCTTTATGAGTGTTACCATATATGGGTATGGTGGTCATTTTGGTCATGTGACCTGGACCTAAAACGGTTCCCCCAATAAATGCGGCTTATCGTAAGGAGCAAAAATATATCTTATACTTAAGTACTGTATTCTGAATCGTTTGCAGGATAAAATGCATTCTCACTTTTCCAATACAAAAGCATATGTGTCAAAGTTTGACCTAGGCACAAAGAAGGTCAAGGTCAACCCAGGGTCACCATTTTAGCAATTTGTGATGGGCCTACGTCCCAGATGCTATTTATCAAGTTTCGTGAAAATCTGCCCAGTGGTTCTGGAGAAGACTATTTTTGAAGGGTTTTTACCATATATGGCTTGGCGGCCATTTTGGTCATGTGACCTAGACACCATGAGCAAATTTTGGTTTCCTCCATCCCATAGAGGCTCCATATGAAATTTGACTTCAATCGGCCCAACGGTTTCCGAGGAGAAGCAGTTCGAAAATTTTCACGTTTTTCGCCTCGGCGAGGCTATACTAAATGAAAAGTAATATTTTGCAAGTTCATTGGTTAGATCTTATTGATATCTATCAGTATGCCAAAAATTGTTTTAGTATTTCAAGCGGTTAAGTCACTATCACCAATATTCACAAACAGGTTACGGACGGGCAGACAGACAGACCATATATGGCTTGGCGGCCATTTTGGTCATGTGACCTGGACCCCATGAGCACATTTTGGTTTCCCTCATCCCATAGAGGCTCCATATGAAATTTGACTTCAATCGGCCCAACTGTTTCCGAGGAGAAGCAGTTCGAAAATTTTCACATTTTTCGCCTCGGCGAGGCTATACTAAATGGAATGTAATATTTCTCAAGTTCATTGGTTAGATCTCATTCATATCTATCAGTATGCCAAAAATTGTTTAAATATTCCGAGCGGTTAAGTCACTATCACCAATTTTCACAAACGGGTTACGGAAGGACAGACAGACATACCATATATGGCTTGGTGGCCATTTTGGTCATGTGACCTAGACCCCATGAGCAAATTTTGGTTTCCTCCATCCCATAGAGGCTCCATATGAAATTTGATTTCAATCGGCCCAACGGTTTCCGAGGAGAAGCAGTTCGAAAATTTTCACATTTTTCGCCTCGGCGAGGCTATACTAAATGGAATGTAATATTTCGCAAGTTCATTGGTTAGATCTCATTGATATCTATCAGTATGCCAAAAATTGTTTAAATATTCCAAGCGGTTAAGTCACTATCACCAATTTTCACAAACGGGTTACGGACGGACAGACAGACTGACAGACTGACAAAATGAGAGACTGACAGAATGATACGGTGATTTTAGGGCACTCTTAGAAATCAACCGACTTCAGTCGGTCGCTTTTTCTGCGGGTCGTGCAATATGCGAATTAGCTAGATACGTCCCGTAACGTTACATGTACGGCGTCCTCAACGACGTCGCGTTTACTAATGGCGGAATATTGACAGTTTTGTTAAACAGTCGTGAATAAAATGCGTTTTAAATGTCATATGATAAATAGAATCTTGCATTCGTGCTCATGTATTATTGAATTTATTAAACGAGTTGAGGAAAAGGGATAAAATGCTCGGCGAGCATTTTATCCCTTTTCCTCAACTCGTTTAATAAATTCAATAATACATATATCGCCGAGCATTTAATCCCTTTTCCTCAACTCGTTTAATAAATTCAAAAATACATGAACACTCATGTAAGATCCTCTGTGTCATAAAAATGAAATGACCATACGTGTATTCATTACGATAACATATTGGCCCCGCCCATAGGGGCTTGAAGAAATATATGGGCTGCATGATGCTTCCACACAGAGCTTAATCCGGCCCGCACACTAGTACTGGTAAACTGCTTAGAGGATCTTAGCCTGTCCAGGAAACGCGGTGCGAGACCGTCCATGCTATAATAAACCCTATTGGTTTCATTGGGCGACAGGGCTTGAGATGTCATTTCATCTCAATGTCGGGTAAAAGTCCCACAAAATTGGAAGCAACGTCTCCAAAATGACCTTTACAGTGTTGACGGGGACGTTAAACATCAAATCAAACAAAACAAAACGATAACATATACGGTCGACACAGTGAATTCTTTTATCTGTCCAAAACGGTCAATTTTCTGGAGAAAAATTGTGATATTATGCTTATTTCTACTCAAAAACAACTATGTCTTGGAGCAATAATTGGAAATATAATCTATACCCCATTAAACCCTAGTTTTCTCTGTATAAAGTGGGTTCTAAGGGGTGTTCATTTCACGGACTTGTTCACTTGATGTAACACATAGTTACTGGCATGTAACGTCATGACGCCATCCGTGACGCACCTATCTTTCTATTTATGGGGTGCCGTTTTACTGTTTAATCCATATTTATACATATGCGTACTTCGATTTACGGTTATCATTAATTCAGAGCGATTTATGGATATCAATAATTCGAATTATGGATATCAATAATTCCAATTATGGATATCAATAAATCAAAATTTGGATATCCATTATTCCGCCGATTTATACATATATAAATAATCCGAATTATGGATATCTATAAATCGGGCTGAACTATGGATATCCATATTTCGAATTAAGGATATCCATTACTCACCGCAAAAGCCTTTGGTTTCAGTCATTATTTATTCGCCAAGACGAATTATGGATATCCATAAAACGATCTGAATTATGGATATCCATAATTTGAATTATAGATATCCATATCTATTGACGTTCTGTTGAACTTCTTTGGAAACAAAATGCATTCTATAATCCGATAATCAGAATCTTGCAGTCGTGGTCATTTCAGTTACATATTATGAAACTCGCCGGATGCTCGTTTGATACATGTCATATGGAATGGTCAATCACGCCGTGTAAGATCCTCTATGTACAAAACACACAGCAACCTCATTATAACGCTGTTCATTATAACACGGTTTTTGATATTACACGGTTTCAAGATGGATCCCAAAAATGAATAGATTATATTATTTGTCTGTTTGTTTGTATGTATTGGGGTTAACGGCCCAGTCAGCACTATTTAGGTCATTTTGAGCCGGTCAGTTTACCTATCAACACTTTTCCTGGGCAGGCTTATACTTATGTGGTTAACCAGTACAGTGCACATTCTTTTGCCAGAAACTGACAACTGCCCTTCTTGAATCAGCGGGAGAGAATGACTGTAGAAAAGATTTCATGATCAATCTCAATGAAAGAATGTTGCCGACCCCGGCAGGTATCGAATCCACGTTCTCCTGATCACCATGCGCGCAACCGACTGAGCTACCGAGGCCGGCTGTACATTATATAGAAAAATGACCATAATGGTCACTATATAGTATATACAGAAATTACCATAAATTATCATTTTCTATATAATCTATACATTTTTGTTTGGATATAACAAGAGACTGTGGTGTACAGGAAAGAGCTTTCTTGCACACCAGACAAGGAAATCCGTGATTTTACCCTGGGATAGAAATTTATGTTCTGACCCAGGTGTTCCTACCCAAACTCGAATATAATCGCGTGTTTGTTAAATGCACTGGTTGATTACGACATCGTATGCGCCGTCGTTAAGGTTGACGTCACAACAACGTCACTAAACATTCCTGCAGTGTCAGCACAATATGATGGACGTTGGAAACCGAAGTGACTGCAGCATTAAAAATCCCCTTTAAGAAATGGAAGGTACGCAAGTAAAAGAATCCAATATGGGTGTGAGGGGTGGATGGAAAAATCCGTCCCTCGGAACAGTGTCCATCGGGATGGATTTTTCCATCCATCCCTCACACCCATGTCAGATTCTTATATTGTTCCCCAATGTTGTATCCGCTCTTCTTAATGTAACTTGTCCTCTATCGTTGATTAGCTGTGCATATTTTAACAAAGCACCAAGAATTTATCTAACAGTCAAAACTTTTAATAAGAAATAGAGGATCTTACATGAGTGCTGGTGTATTTGTGAATTAATTAAACGAGTGTAGGAAAAGGGGTAAAATGCGAGGCTTTGCCGAGCACTTTATCCTTTTCCTCAACGTGTTGATAAATTCAATAATACATGTGCACGAATTCAAGATTCTATTTATCATATGACATTTAAAACGCATTTTATTCACGATTGTTTAACAAAAATGTCAATATTTTGCCTTTAGTAAACGCGACGTCGTTAAGGACGTGGTACGAGTAACGTTACGGGGCGTATCTAACTAATTTGCATATTTAATCCACTAGAGGATTATCGAATTTATTACATGACGTTATAACATTGTTAGGCGCGACGTCATATGACGAACGAAGGTAATTTCCAACGTCCGTTGAGGTATGAACAACAATGGGTCGCGAGCAAAGTTTACGCGAACCTCGATGTTATTCATTCTAAATGAGGTTTTAAAAAAATAACCTTTATAACCATCCAGCATTAGACGAAAAATTCTTGTTTGAAGACTAACATACAAACAATAAATTATCCGCACATAGTTTTCCTGTTAACAGCGGAACAACGTGCTTGACTTTACGACGTGGCAATCGTCCATGATTTATTTTGATGCCACCTAATAATCGTGTGACGTCGCGTGAGTCCGTGTTTTCGTTGCAATATGAACAACATATATCATCCCAACAGTTAACTAATAGTATAAAAAATTTAAAGCACACGGAATGTAAATATATGACATTAACAATACTGTCAGGCGTGTCGTTTTTTTCTGGAACCTAAAGTTTTCTGTCTACAATTGAAACTGGAAATGTTTTATTTTGTTTTTATTTTGGTGTGCAAACAAATGAAGAAAATTGAAAAAAAAAGAAAAGAAATGAAACACGACTAGATAATACAAGACAAAAATTAGAACTGAATTAAAACATTATACATTTTTCATCAGTGAACAAAATCACCCACTTGAATGCGCTGTGGAAGAAATGCTTTTCTTTTTCTTGCTCTGCCTACAGCACCATTGGCAGACACGGAAACGTGTAAACTATGACTAGGCACAACTGTCACGTCCTTTTCATTTGCTGAAGCGTTTGAAGAGTGTCGCATTCCTTTTGGGTTACATGCCTCACCTTGGATATCTGTTTCATATTTATCAACATCAAAAGAGTTGATTTCAGCATCGTAATCGGCGACTTCTCCTTTAGCTATGTGTTTGGACACACACTCTGGTTTTAGCTTATCTACTTCAAATCTACATTCTTTTCTCTTATCATTTTGGGATGAATCATCTGCAGACTGGCTATAGTGTGAACCAGGTTTCGCAAAAGCATCAACATTTGGCTTAAATCGATCAGATGGTGACGTTCTCGCACTACATGTATCACTATAATTGTTTAAGGTAGTGTTACTCATGTAATAGGGAGATCCCGTACTTTGTTTATTCTCATTAATACTGTCTAATATATAGTTATATACATAACCCAGATCTTTTGACTCTGCTACTTTTCTGTTCATTTCTTCCATGATGCAGTTATAAGCATCTCTTTCTTCCTTTGTCTCTACTTTGTTATTGTCTGCACTTAAGCCATTCTTACCTATAGACTCGCCTCCAGTCCGTTTGCAATCGTTCGACAATATCTGAGCATCTTGTGTGAGATTTTCTTGAATATGCTTTACAGGTGTTATTTTATCTAAAGGTGGCAAAGGCATATCCGTAACAAGACTTTTCGCATGTTCAATATTTTCACTGTCTTTTGGCGCATGTTCAATATTTTCACTGTCTTTTGGGAGCTGATCAAGTGGTGTAGCTTCAGGCTTTCCAATCATTGTATCGCCATTCTCTGCAACATGCTTTTCTTTTTTGTGAAATATAAGTGGCAGACCTTCAGAAGAACAGATCGAATCTTCCTTTGTGTGATCTTTGTCGCCAACAGTTTTTGTCAACAGGTTCGCTTTAAGGGCTGCAGGATGATTTGTTGTGTCGTTCATTGAAGTAACAGTATTAGTTTTGGAAATCGGATTCGTAGAAGGACAACCGTTATCATCTGAAGGAATACTCTCCATTTTTCCAAGAAACTCTACGTCCGTTTTAAGTTGATTCGTCTGTGGATTCTTACTGGACAAATGAATCTGAAAGAATTGAAAAACGCTGCAAATAGTTTCCGTTGATCAACACAAAATATTAATATGATTTATTCCAGACCGTAGTATTTTGTTTTTATTTTCTAGCATATAATTATAAACAAAAACAATTATCAAATGACGTCGCGTCTGAGACTGTAATGACGCCATGCAATATATTCCGTAATCCGCTAGCGGATTAAATATGCAAATTAGTTAGAAACGGCAATTAACGTTACATGCACGACGCCATTGCCGACGTCGCGCTTACTAATTACGGAATATTGACCTTTTTGTCAACAAACCATGAATAAAATGCGTTTTAATGTCGTATGATTAATAGAATCTTGCATTCGTAATGTATTTTTGAATTTATTAAACTCGTTGAGGATAAAGCATAAAATGCACATGAACACTCATGTAAAATCCTATATATATTTAAGTTCATATTAAGGTTATATTAGCAAAGGTTAAGGGAAATGATGAAATAGGCCAATAGCTGGTGCAAATCGTCCTTAACGGGAACGTAGACTGTTTTGTTTAACCTGCTTTAAGCAAACAATGTAGACCCCGAGCAGACACCGCATTTTGTGACGTCTGATCTGGGTCTACACTGATTGACAATGCCCCGGCAAATGAACCGTGTCTATGTTTAACAACAAGCTTTCTTTTACACAGAACTTTAAAATCATAATGACATGAATTGCGCGGTATAAACAACCATTATCTAAATTTTGAACAAATCAGCGATAACCATGTGGACATCAGCAACGGTAAGCTACTGTGCTTAGTAACTTTGGGTCGACTGGCATTCTGTCGACCCAAAAACCATACAGTTGTTGGAAAGACATGCAACTTGGGCTGGCTAATCGGAGCTGAAAAAGATAATCGATTATCAGTCATGTCATTGCGATCGATAATCGATTAGTAATCGCTGAGATTTTTGTCATTATTTTACCTGTCTGGCTTTCTGTCTGAGCATGACTTTTACCATATGTTGCACTTTACCATATGTATATTTGAACAGACAGGCCTGGGCAAACAGTGTAGACCCAGATGAGACGCCGCATAATGCGGCGTCTCATCAGGGTCTGCACTGTTTGCCGCTCATCCAGCTATTTTAGGCATAACTTTGGGTAGTAAAATGTCCCTATCAAAGAAATCGATTAAAAGCAAATCAGAAATGATAATCATTTTTGTGGAATTTATCGATCGATTAATCGATTATACGATTAATAGTGGCAGCCTTACATGCAACAGACTATATACCGTTGTAAAACAATAACCGCCTGGCCAGAAAAAGTGTGGATAGGTAACTTGGCCGGCTCAAAAATGACCTAAAATAGTTTTGACTGGGCCGTTAAACTCCAATACAGACAAACAAGAGAATAAACACAACAGGCTATACACTTCTCAGTTACAAACCCAGCAGGCACATGTCGTTAGGGCAACGTCAAATCAACGTCGGTGCAACGTCATGACGTTGCACCGACGTAGATGTGACGTTGCATAAATCTCATGACCTTGTACCGACGTTGATTTGACGTCACATTTGCGTCATGTGCCTGCTGGGAAGACTTACCTTCATAATGTGATTTCTCAGCACCACCTCGCTGCAGTAGACACGATCGCAGAACATACAAACTCTGTCACTAGGTGGGTCCGGTTTGTCATGGTTACGGTAATGGTGTTGCAGATTTGACAGCTGTGGAAACGATCTATTACACCCTTCAATCTGGCACTTATAAGGTTTTTCGCCTGTATGCAGGAAAAAATAAGGATATCAAAGCACTGACAGGACTGGTAGGTCGATTGTCTCTGAGTGTAGGTTGGAAATATGCTCCTGAACGGGGGGCTTTGATTGTTTCGTTTACCCTTAAGTTTCTGTACTCAAAGCAAACAGTGTAGACCCTGATCAGACGCCGCGTTCTGCGGCGTCTGATCTGGGTCTTCGCTGTTTGCCAAACCCAACAAATAATTCCGGTCCACATTCTATAAATAACTCTCTTACACAACACTCTGACTTCACACTGAGAAGAATACAGCGTTTTTTTATATATGTACAAATAAACGTTACCTGGTTTGTTTGTTTGTTTGAAATGAGGTTTAACGTCCCCGTCAACACTGTAAAGGTCATTTTGGAGACGTTGCTTCCAATTTTGTGGGACTTTTACCCGACATTGAGATGAAATGACATCTCAAGCCCTGCCGCCCAATGAAACCAATAAGGTTTATAAGCATGGATGGGCCGACTCGCACCGCTTTGCCTGGACAGGCTTAGATCCTCTAAGCGGTTTACCAGTACTCGTGTGCGGGTCGGTTTCAACTCTGCGATGAAGCATAATGCAGCCCATATATTTCTTCAAGCTCCGAAGGGCGGGGTCCGGAGCACTGACAGCACTGGTAGGTCGATTATCTCTGGAAAAAAATGGTCCTGAACGGAAGCTTTGACTGTTTCGTTTAGATCCTGATCAGATGCCGCGTTCTGCGCTGTCTGACAATCCCAACACATAATTCCAGTCCACATTCTATAATAACCCTCGAATAGAGTTTTTTCTTTTAATAAATAAAGGTTACGTGGTTTGTTTGTTTGAACTGAGGTTTAAAGTCCACGTCAACAATATTAAGCTAGGTCATTCTGGAGACGCTGTTTTCAATTTTGTGAGATTTTTACACGATATTGAGATGAAATGACATCTCAAGCCCTGCCGCACAATGAACCAGTAGTGCTTACATGCACTGGACGATCAGACTCACACCACTTTGCCTGGGCAGGCTTAGTCCTAAGCGGCTTACCAGTACTAATGTATGGATAGTTTCAGCTCTACATGGAAACACCATGCAGCCAAGCCCCGATGGGCGGGGGCGAAAATGTTTTGCTGGATTTCTTACGAATCAGTGATAGTCATGTGGTCATCAGTACTAGAGCTTCCGTGCTTAGCAACTTAAAGTCGATTGACAAACAATCGACCCCAAAAGGGGATGAATGCACCTTCACGGGGAGGAAACACTTTGCAAAACAATTTTGTCTCCCTTAGCAATAGGGCCTACTCTTAAATGTAAGAATCAGCTCCAGAGGAGCAAATTCTTTCCTAAGAGCATACTCCATTTTCAGAGCGGTAGCTTGCTCAATCGTATGCGCGTCTGACTGGTGACCAGGCAGTCGCGGATACGACAGCTGCCGGGTCGGCAACATTATTTTGCGAAAGTCGATCATGAAATCTTGAATATGTCATTCTCTCCTTCCATTGGTTGTCAGTTTCTGGCCAAAGCATCACGAAAACATACCTATATAATTATGACCCCTTGAACCACACTTTGGAATAGTAAAACTGGGGTTTACAGGGGTAAACCTTATTTTTCTTATTTCTGCTCTTAAACATAGATTGTGGGTACTCGTTAGAACCGCCTCAATGAGGCGGTTCTAACGAGTGCCCACAATCTATGTTTTGAGCGGAAATAAGAAAAATATCGCAATTTTTCATCTTAAAATCTTTGTTTTTTCGCCGGTAAAATTTACACTGTATTTGTATAGGGGTCTTTTCGTAATGACATATATGCACTGAACTGGTTAAGCGCTTAAGTATAAGCCTGTCCAGGAAAATTGTGGATATGCAAACTGAACTGACCGGTTCGATATGACCTAAATAGTGTTGAGTGGGTCGCAAAACTCAGCAACTGCTAACAGTGTCCAATGGCGAAGGTGAGACAAGTATGTCTGCGATATCAGAAATCAAATATGTACGTTAACGTGTATTAAAGATTTTTTGTAATAAAATAAAATTGAAAGGCATTATTAAAGAAAAAACATGTAACAAAATGAGTATAACTGCTTATGGCAGTCAGCCACTAATGCGAACTGATTCATATTACAGACATGACATTTCTGAAATACCTTCAGTTGCAAAGATATAAGCTAAGCGCATTCTGATTATTCTTAGACAGTTATAACTTTGTTTGCTTGATTTGTAGTTTTACTTTCCAGTCAACACTGTAAATGTAATTTTGGAGACGTTGCTTCCAATTTTGTGGGACTTTTACCCGACATTGAGATGACATGACATCTCAAGCCCTACCGCCCATTGAAACCGATAGGGTTTATAAGCATGGACGGGGCGACTCGCACCGCATTGCCTCTGCAGGCTTAGATCCTCTAATCGGTTTACCAGTACTCGTTTCAGCTCTGCGTGGAAGCATCATGCAGCCCATCTATTTCTTCAAGCCCCGATGGGCGGGGGCTAAAGACAGACATTCATAACGCTGAATATTTAAGAAATAGATCAGCCCCGCAGTGATTGATGAGTCTGGAGATCAGCTGTAAAGTAGATCAAATCACGAGCGCGTAGCGCGAGAGTTTGTCCGCTTACAGCTGCCCGATTCACTGGCTAGAGCTTATCCATTCAATTATTAGAGCTGACATTTTCGATTCTAATAATCTAAAAAATGACAGTAATTTTGCTGTTTTCTTCAAATTGTCCCAATCATTCGCCATTGTTAGAAGAATGCTCGCCGAAAACCTGTGTTTTTGTCCTTTTGTAAAATGTTTGGTGCGAGAAAATGACAGAACATCGACATCGCCTTTTCCGTCAAGAAATCTACGAGTGGCATCGTATAACGGCGGATTTTTGCACCACACTCTACCGACCCATCACAAAAAACGCCTATATAATTTTGACCCCCCTTGAACCCCACTGTCATATGGTAAAACTGGGGTTTACAGAGGTAAACCTTATTTTTCTTATTTCTGCTCTAAAATGTAGATTGTGGATACTCGTTAGAACCGCCTCGATAAGGCGATTCTAACGAGTACCCACAATCTTTATTTTGAACAGAAATAAGAAAAATATCACAATTTTTCATCTTATATTTTTCGTAGTTTTCGGCAGTTAAGTTTACAATGCATTTGTATGGAGTATTTTCGTAATGCGGTGATATGTTGCAGAATGAATTACAGTTCCTATCTAATGCCTATATATAGCGTTATGATGAATATTCGCCCCATGCCTATTGAAAGAATATAAGAATCTTACATTACATGAGTGTGAGGAGTTGGATAGAAAATTCAGTTCCGAGGGTCACAGTCCGGCATCATGAGGCTTGCCGAGTGATCCCGGACTGTATTTCCGAGGGAAGCCCTCACGCCATGTAAGATCTTTTTTCTTGCACACTTTTCATTAATGGATTTTTAATTAGGCACTCAATTCAGTTTCCGTCGTCCGCCATGATATTGTGATGACAATGGTGTGATGTTTAGTTACGTCGAGTAACGTGCTGTGATTCGCCAACACTAAAGACGGCGCATATGTTGTCGTATTCAACCAGTCTATATGAAACGGCACGTGAGAATATTCGATATTTTACCCTGTCCCTGGTTAAGAACACCGGGGTAAGAACAGAATTTCTCGGACACCAGATAAGGAAAACCTTAGTCACATGATAGCTTGGGATAGAAATTCTGTTCTAAACCTGGTGTTCTTACCCAAAATCGAATATTCTCACGTGTTTGATAAATGCACTTGTGGAACATTAGTGTCATCACAATATAGCGGACGTCGGCAAACGAAGTTACTGCAGTATTAAAAAACCACAACCAGAAATGGAGGGTATACAAGAAAAAGAATCCTACATGGGCGTGAGGGGTGGATAGAAAAATCTGCAAGTCTCGTGATGCCGGACAGTGACCCTCTGGACGGATTTTTCCATCCATCCCTAACACCCATATAAGATTCTTATACTCTATTCCATGCTAAAACCTTGGATTGCCTTATCTGGTGTGCAAGAACAAACAATATGCTACAACACTTTTCGTGTCGCCATCACGAAAACACGCCTATATAATTTTGACCCCCTCGAACCCCACTTGTATAGTGAAACTGGGGTTTACAGGGGTAAACCTTATTTTTCTTATTTCTGCTCTAAAATATAGAGTGTGGGAGGCTCGTTAGAACCGCCTCGAAGAGGCTGTTCTAACGGGTGCCCACAATCTATAGAGGCGGTTCTAACGCGTACCCACACTCTATATTTTAGAGCAGAAATAAGAAAAATATCACAAATTTTTATCTTAAAATTTTCATTTTTTTCGGCGATAAAGGTTACAATGTATTGGTATAGGCATGTTTTCGTAATTGATAATCATGAGCCGGAATGTGATCCCGAAGACACATTTTCTATTTCCCAACCCATGTAAGATAGCTTTCATTTCTAGTAATTAATTTTGTGATATAAATAATGTGATGTTTAGTAATGCCATGTGACGTGCAGTGACGTGAACCTTATACCCCTTTCACACAGTTACGAGTTTGGGTACGAGTTGTCCCGAGTTAACAACTCGTTGCATGCCGTAGTGATGTCACCATATGTCGGCGGTGGTCCTACGCATCTCGCCTCAACTCGCCACAACTCGTAGCTTTTCGGGAACAGCCTGTTAATTAAAATTCTCGGGATAACTCAGTCTAAAGTGGGCGGAGCTTATTAGTTCTGATCTCGTAAGTAATTCAATGCGTGTCATGTAAATCTCATAGCAATGCCGTAGGATCTCGTGCCAGTTTACTCTGTTGTTAGACACTACGACTGGCTATACCACGAGTTACTACGAGTTAGTCACGAGTTGCTACGACAAAGTACAATACAATGCAGAGATATAACGAGTTGGCTACGAAATCATGACAACTGTTCAACGTAGTGCGAGTTAGTACGTATTGTGGTGAGATTACCAACTGCGTGTAGATGTATGAAAGAAATATATCGCTGTTTTACCGGTTATGTCGTGACTCGTAGAACAGTTTTGACCAGAAGAACAGGGCAAAATCTCGCGCTAACTCGTACGACAAGTCCCGAGTAACTCGTACGACAAGTCCCGAGTTGTAACTCGTAATAACTCTGCTCATGTCGTAGAAAAACTCGTGACTATGTGACTGGGGTATTATTTGTTTGTTTTTGTTTGTTTGGTTTGAGGTTTACCGTCCCCGTCAACACTGTCTATTTCATTTTGGAGACAATGCTTCCATTTTTGTGGGACTTTTACCCGACATTGAGATGAAATGACATCTCAAGTCCCGTCGCCCAATAAAACCAATAGGGTTTATATGCATGGACTCGCACCGCTTTGCCTGGGCAGGCTTAGATCCTCTAAGCGGTTTATCGGTACTCGTGTGTGGTCGGTTTCAGCACTGCCTGGAAGCACCGTGCAGCGCATCTATTTCTTCAAGCCCCGATAGGCGGGGGCCGCACAGGGGCATTAACAACGACGTACAAGAGGTCGCATTTAACCACTTATAAATCGAACGCGTTAGAATACTCGATTTGACATTGTCCCGAGCAAACCAAGACTTTTTATCCCAGGATAAATTTTAGGATTTCCTTAATTAGCTTTCTATCCACATAACATTTATTCATATGTAGGCCCATATTAAGTTTCGAAATGCGTTAACCCTTGTTCTGCTAATCCCGGATATGCCTTATCTTTGAAACAATGTAGATCCAGATCAGATGGCTTCTGACGAAGCCATCTGATCAGCATCTGCATTGTTTGCCATTCAGATTGGGAATTTGTTGCAATAATTTGCATCAAGTAATCTGATTGGTTGATAATCGGTAGTGGGTGTGGCATATATGAATATTCAGCAGAACAAGGGTTAAAACGATAGAAATAGATGCCCACGAAAAGACTATGGTCAATTATTTTGGGGAAAATACTTTTGACCCCTCCGCCCCCGCCTATCGGGGCTTGTAGAAATAGATGGGCTGCATGATGCTTTCACGCAGAGCTGAAACCGTCGGCACACTAGTACTGATAAACCGCATAGAAGATCTAAGCCTGTCCAGGAACCGCGGTGCGAGTCAGTCCGTCCATGCTTATGAACACTATTGGTTTCATTGGGCGACAGGTCTTGAGATGTCATTTCATCTCAGTGTCGGGTAAAAGTCCCACAAAATTGGAAGCAACGTCTCAAAAATGACCTATACTGTGTTGACGGGGACGATAAACCTCAAATCAAACAAACTTTTGACCCCAGATTGTGAATTGAGGCGATTTTTATATGATTCTAACACAGCGCGCCTATATAGGGAATGGAAAGGAGCTGAACGAAAGAGTGTGATTTGAAACTCCGCCATTTAAGTCAGTCTTTGGCTTTCGGCAGTTTAACGTCATTTTCTGGCAAAACGTTACAAATTGACTTAAATGCATTAGTTACAGTTAATGGTGTTGGAATGGTGTACATCACGAAAACACGCCTATACAAGTTTGAACCCCTTGAACCCCACTTTGATATATTAAAACTGGGGTTTACATGGGTAAACCTTATTTTTCTTATTTCTGCTCTAATATATAGATTGAGGGTACTCGTTAGAACCGCCTCGGTTCTAACGAGTACCTAAAATCTATATTTTGAGCAGAAATAAGAAAAATATCACAATTTTTTATCTAAAAATTTTAGTTTTTTTTTTCTGTGGTAAATTTTACAATGTATTTGTATAGGCGTGTTTTCCTAGTCGACTGGGAGAATTTGAAGGAAACAGCATTATTTTTCTCGAATTTAAGTTGGATATAGATCAGCTCTAGTGTGTAATTTTTTAGCATAGCAACGAATCACAGTTTGTCGGTCAGTTGTTAATAGACAAATCACTTGTGTTGCGCACACTGATTTGATCAACTTTATAACTGACCTACAAACTGTGATTTATTATTCAACAATTCACTGCTAGATCTGCTCAATTTCTTTAATTTTGATTTTGTTTGAATTGGGGTTTAACGTCCCCATCAACACTATTTAGGTCAATTGGAGACATAACTTTCAATTTTGTGGGATTTTTACCGACATTGAGATGAAATGAAATGAAATGTCAAGCCCTGCCGCCCAATGAAACCAAATTGATTATATGCACTGGGCGTTCTGACTCACACCGCTTTGCCTGGGCAGGCTTGGTCCTTCTAAGCGGCTTACCGGTACTCATGGGTGGTCAGTTTCAGGTTTGCGTGGAAGCAACATGCAGCACAATCTATGTCTTCAAGCCCCGATGGGCGGGGCGATATTTCTTAAATAAATAAATAAATAAATAAATAAATAAATAGCCAACCTGTGTGTATCCTGTGGTGTTGCTGTAGATGAGACAGTTGTTTAAATGCTCTATCACAGTACTGGCACTGATACTTTCTCTTGTCAGTATGCACGAGCATGTGCTGTCGTAACAACTGTCCACTTCTGAAGAATTTGCCACACAACCGACAGATATTTCGGGCAAAAACTGCTGGTAATCTGTTCATCGTCGGTGTTTCGCTGTGGTCAAAAGCAGGGTTCAAGCCGTTCACATGCGTGTCGTGTTCTGGCTTAATGTTTTCTGCCAATTCAGTCTTGGTAGTAACATCTGTATAACCTACATCTGTGTTGTTGTTATTACGCTCTTTATCATCGAATGTGTTCCCTTTGTTTTTACGCCTTCTCTTTTTCCCGTTGACAAGACTGTCTTGGTCTGGTAAATTACCCACCGGAACTAAGGAAGGTGCAGAAGTCTGACCAATCAAATACGGCATAACAACTGGGTTCTGGATTGAGGGATATGCCACCATTGGCTGGGGTGACAATGGGCTGGAAACCAGCCACATCTGTAGAGCGTGGGCGTCAACTTGCGCTTGGTTCATATTGTCTACGTTAAAGCACCATTTTGTTTTTCTGAAAGAACGAAAGTGAAAGATGATTGAGTTGTATGGTATGGATCTGATGCGCAGCAATACGTACTGGACAGCTTGTGGCACCAGCGAGGACATGTCACGCATAAACGTAGCGCCAAGTACGTACAGTAGAACTTCGATGGCTCGAACAACGATGGCTCGTTTACCATGGATGAGTCGAACCCATTCTTAAGCCCATAGCGAAATCCTCTTCATAAGAAATAATGGGAGATAATAAAGGAGATTTTAGTCTTTTAACTTGCAAATGTATGCTGTTTGTACTCATTAGAATCGCCTCGATGAGGCGATTCTAATGAGTACACACAACATACATATTCATCATAGAACACCGAAAAGATGTCTAAAAGTATCTCGTTATGCCTCCTGACAGTAACCTCAGTGGCTCGAACTACCCCTATCTCAAACAGATTTTCGAGGTCCCAAGGGTGTTCGAGCCATTGAAGTTCGACTGTATATTACGCGTAATGTTAAATGTAATGAACTAATCAGAGAAATCGTTTATTATAATTTATAATAAATGTAATAGGTACCTTCCTTTCCATACTTTGCATATCACAGGGCTACTATAGAAAATACAGTAAAGTTCCACTATTAACCCTTCTCTTGCTGAATATTCATTTAAGCCACACCCATTTCTGACTTTGAACCAATCAGATTTCTTCATGTAATTTATTCCCACAAATTCATAAACTGAATGCCAAACAGTGTAGATCCTGATCAGATGGCTTCTTCAGAAGCCATCTGATCTGGATCTACACTGTTTGCAAAGATAGGGGTTGTCGTGAACAGCAAGATAAGGGCTAATACCAGCTAAGATTAGGACTAGTTCTGCATTTAAAGACATGTTTACTAAATACGATAAGGGTTCTGCTGTTCTGTCTTTATTTTCTACACCCTGTGCCCTTTAGTAAAGGACCACTTTTGGGACTTTTCAGAAGTGGTCTTTAAGACCACTTTTGAACAGTCTCCAAGGAGGTCTTAATATAGGAATTTTACCACAGTTTGCTATTTTGCTCCCATCGGGAGTAAATTATTTCCTTTAACAATAGCCCCACTAACTACTCAGAAAAAGATGTACCTTTCTAGATTGCACTGCTGGTGTCGCATGAGTTATATTATTCCAGTGCGCTTTTCACCATATAAGGTAATTAAGGAATTCCAGTGTTCTCCAGGCTCTGGGTGTATCTAATAGGATTTGCATTTACCGGCTCAGTCAACAAGTTTAAGATCATATCTAATCGACAAGTTTTCCTACAATTTATCCTTCTAAGCAATTAGTCACTGTCATGCACTTTTTTGTTGCGCCAGAAACTGACAATTGTGCATGTATTTGTTCTTCTTGAATCAAATGTCAAGTCCAGTTTTCCAGGGAAAATTAAGAAACATATTTTATAATATCCTCTGCTGAAAACATACCAAACATGCAGAGCGTTAACAGTAGATTGTGTTTGTTTGATTTGAGGTTTAACGTCCCTGTCAACACTGTATAGGTCATTCTGGAGATGATGCTTCCAATTTGTTTGGGACTTTTACCCGACACTGAGGTGGAATGGCATCTCAAGCCCTGTCGCCCAATGAAACCAATAGGACGGACCGACTCGCACCACTTTTCCTTGGCAGGCTTAGATCCTCCAAGCGGTTACCAGTACTCGTGTGTGGTCGGTTTCAGCTCTGCGTAGAAGCACCATACAGCCCATCTTTTTCTCCTCCAAAATGACATTTACAGTGTTGACGGGGACGTTAAACCTAAAATCAAACAAACAAATCAAGCCCATGGGTGGGGGCGGAGAGAGGTAGTAGAAAGCATTTCATGATCTATGTACACGAGAAAACAGTGCACCCATAGAGGGATGTTAAACATTTACGAGGACTCCCGAATCCAATGTTCGGACAAGCAAGTAGTGGGAGCACATTCAGAGGTTAAAAAGCACCAGTAGGACTTTTTGGTTTGTAATAGAACTATTATGGAGCACTCTGTCAGGCTGAGGGATGCAGGGTAGAAGTATAGCATGGGCTCTTGTAAAGGCAGAAGAGCGGCCGGCAGGATGACAACTTGTCTGTGGTGTATGACAGTGCTACTGGGGTTCTGCCCATTGGTGTTCTTAAGTCCGAATTCAGTTGTCCAGCTGCGAGATAGGGATCGTCAGCTTTGATATAACGGCTCGCGTAGTAAGCAAACTGCTGGAGAGTGTGTTTGTTTTAGACCCATATTTGAATGTGGCCGCTGAATTAAAGAGCTTGGTAAAATTTTATAAAGATCGGATTAAAATTGTGGCCTGCAGAGTGCACAAAATTAAACGATAACGGGATTGATTAAGTAGCTTACTAGCCTTCCGTGAAGCCCTGCCCATCGGGACTTGAAGAAATAGATGGGCTGCATGATGCTTCCAGGCAGAGGTGAAACCGACCGAGTACTGGTAAACCGCGAGTACCATGACTGGTAAACCGCTTGGAGGATCTAAACCTGCACAGCCAAAGCGGTGCGAGTAGGACCGTCCATGCTAATAAACCCTATTGGTTTCATTGAGCGACAGGGCTTAAGATGTCATTTCATCTCAATGTCGGGTAAAAGTTCCATACAATTGGAAGCCAAGTCTCCAAAATGACCTATACAGTGTTGACGGGGACGTTAAACCTCAAAACAAACAAACAAACAAACAAACAAAGCATTCCGTGCTCAGGTGAGCTAGCATTTTCCTTTCGAAAAAAAAAAAAAAAAATACAATCGTTCTTTACAAACATCTAGCAGCTTTCTCCTTTCCAACAACTTAAAAAACAAAAAACAACACACACACAAAAAAAAAAAACAAAAACAAAAAAAAAAACAAAAAAAAAAACGAAAATGTCATGCCTCCAGGCTGAAAACCTTTCTTTGTTCAGTTTGTTGTAGATGAGGTATTTTTTATTATCTTTTAGTGGCTTACGAAAAAAAAAAATACGTCTGATTTAGGAAAACTATTTCACTGTTTGCGATCAGCAGATGGTTTTGTTTTGTTTGATTTGAGGTTTAACTTCCCCGTCAACACTGTATATATCGGCGGATGAGTCGTCGCGTGCGAACTGTCTAAACCCATTCTGCGCATGTTCCCGAACGTAACTGTGAAATTCCTATATTAAGATCATCTTTAGTACTGTTCAGAAGTGGTATTTAAGGAGGGTCGCGCATAATTGACTCTGCCGTAATCAGGTTCGAATTTTTACCTTAAAATGATTTTTGTTTCTATTTAGTTTTCAAAGTGTTTTCTGAGGTTTTTGTAACATTTAATAACCATTGCAATGTGCATTTTGTTATAAATTATTTTGCGACTTCATAGACTACTTTCCGGTCTAGTCCGCATGGCTGGAAGCACAAGAAAATAGAGGGATAAACAGACTAACCCTGTATTTTTCCAACTACTGGTTTGTTTCCTCCGATTGCAGCCCATCAGCTGTCCATGGCAAATCTGAACTCTCTTTAACGCACGATGTTTACTTTATTTTTCCATTGGTGTCAAAAATATAGCCTCGAAGAGTCTATCAGTTCACATATTCCACGGCCATACTTTGTCAACACAAACAAAACAATGAATCAATAGTGACGTTTACTTTAGTTTGCGTGACGTCATATATATGGAAAGAAAACACTGCCATATTTGAGAACTAAAAGTGCAGACTGTAATGCCTGGCAGCGCACAATATTCTTTTAACTGTCAGTCGCATTCTCAGGTTCAATTACTGTTAAGCCATCTCAGTGAACAAATAGCCTGTGCCAGCACCCATAATTCGGATCTTGCACTCAACAGGTGTAGGCCTACTGGTAAACTGCTTAGGGGATCTAAGCCTGCCCAGGCAAAGCGGTGCGAGTCGGCCTGTACATGTTCACACTGGTAAAGGCAAGCGCGCAGGGTAAGGAACAAACACACCGGATAAGGAAATTTTTCCGCTCAGGATAAAAAAGAAAATGGCGGAATTGGTATCACATGCGCAGGTTTGTTGTTGTTCTAGATCTCGTGTTATGGTTACTTATCAATACGGCTGCTCACATTAGCTTCACGGAAGACACATATTATTCACAAATTTATCTTCGATGGTCCGAATTCTACAGTTACAGCCAGTCAAACGGAGAACCGGACACAGTGGAGCTACTCCACCGCGAAATCTCATTATTTTACATGAAACGCTCTTCTGGGCAGATGGCATGCAGTTTTTTGTTGGTTGTAGACATGCATATGATAAATCGGACTGTTGCAAATACGATTTAAGGAAAATTTGAAATTAGAAGGCCCACAGTGAGAAATCCTAGTTCAATTTTCAATACAACGCCCACGGGCAAGGAAATGGGTACAACGCATATGATAAGACACAAAATTTTCCGGCGAAAATGGTTCTTGTGTGGTCGTAGCACTAGGAAATTTCCATCTCAGATTAGGTTTTCCGATATTAACAATTAGTCCTACATAGTTTAAAGCACCAATTGTGACCTTTAGGAAACGTTCAAAGTTATGTGCATTGTCTTGGCATGTGCATTGTTCTGGTTCTAGCAATATAATCATCCCCTATGAGGGGATAGATGGATTTGGTTAATCGCGATCATGAATTAGAGAAATGATATTTATGTCCATGCAGTATTTGTGGTAGAAAATTGTATGTTTGTTCTTTTGGCTGAAAATAAGATAGATAACTTCGCCAAATCCGTGAGACATACCTATTGCATGGTTTCGCCAAGTTCTGTTTCTACCACAAATACTGCATGGACATAAATATCATTTCTCTAATTCATGATCGCGATGAACCAAATCCATCTATCCCCTCATGGGGATGATTATATTGCTTGAGGATGATTACATCATAGAACTGTCGCAGATAGTCCAACGTCGCATTACATACGCAAGTGCGGCTCCCGCCCGTCTGGGCTTGAAGAAATAGATTGGGCTGCATTATGCTTCCACGCAGAGCTAAAACCAACCAAACCAACTGCACATGAGTACTGGTAAACCGCTTAGGAGGTCTAAGCCTGCCCAGGCAAAGTATGGTGCGTGTCGGACCCGCTATGCGTATAAACCCTAAATTGGTTTCATTGGGCGGCAGGGCTTGAGATTCCATTTCATCTCAATGTCGGGTAAATTAAGTCCCACAAAACTGGAAGCAACGTCCCCAAAATGACCTAAATGGTGTTGACGGAGACGTTAAACCTGAAGTCAAACAAACAAACATACGCAAGTGCATTAGAATAAGTGCTTGCTCTCTTCAAGGGGAAGCAAGTTCTTTACACCTTATTAGCAAGTTCTTTACTTTAAGGGGAATGGGAACATCTAGCAGAAGCTTCCGCCATTTTTCAAAGGAAGACAACTTTCGAGACTTCCTTTTCGCTGTTCCACTGAAATGGTGGTCAACTCTTAAAGGAAAGAATTTGCTAATTTTGACCCCTATTGACATGGGAGACAAAAATACTTTTCTAATCAGGCAATGTGGTGCGTGTCGGACCCTCTATGCGTATAAACCTTAATCGGCCCCGCCTATCGGGGCTTGGAGACATAGATGGCTGCATGATACCTCCACGCAGAGCTGAAACCGACCGCACACGAGTACTGGTATACCACTTAGAGGATCTAAGCCTGCCCAGGCAAAGCGGTGCTAGTCCGACCGTCCATGCTTATAAACCCTTTCATTGGGCCACAGGGCTTGAGATGTCATGCCATCTCAATGTCGGGTAAAAGTCTCACAAAATTGGGAGCAACGTCTCCAAAATGACACATTCAGTGTTGCCGGAGACGTTAAACCTCAAATCGAAAAACAAAATTATAAACCCTGAATTTGTTTAAACCCTATAAATTGTTTTCATTGGGCGGCAGAGCTATCTCTATGTCGAGTAAATTAAGGAAACTGGAAGCAGCGTCTCCAAAATGACTTAAATAGTGTTGACGGAGACGAAACCTCAAGTCAAACAAACATACGCAAGTGCATTAGAACATTACGAAAACACGCCTATACAAATACAGTGTAACCCTTATCGCCGAAAAAATGAAATTTTTTGGATATTGTGATATTTTCCTTATTTCTGCTCAAAATATAGATTGTGGGTAATCGTTAGAACCGCCTCGTCGAGGCGGTTCTAACGAGTACCCACAATTTGTATTTTGGAGCAGAAATAAGAAAAATAAGGTTTACCCCTGTAAACCCCAGTTTTACTATATAAAAGTGGGGTTCAAGGAGGTCAAAATTATATAGGCATGTTTTCCTAATGATAAGGGTAGGAAGCAAGTTCTTTACTTTAAATTACCCATACCTTATTAGCAAGTTCTTTACTTTAAGGGGAATGGGAACAGCTAGCAGAAGCTTCCGCCATTTTTCAAAGGAAGGCAACTTTCAAGACTCCTTTTCGCTTTTCTGTCCACTGAAAAGGGGTCAACTCTTAAAAGAAATAATTTGCTTCTCGGGAGCAAATTCTTTCTTTTAAGAGTTGACCCCTATTGACATGGGAGACAAAAATACTTTTGCAAGATTTGCCTCCTCTGAACCTTAAATTACCCATATCTTCTCTGCAAATTACCCAGCCTTTTCTTTATTGGTCAGTGATAATCATGCGGACATTCGCAGGTAAGTTTCTGAATCGTAGGTTTAGTTACATTGGGTCGATTTACCCAAAGTTACTGATTAACAATCGATGCAAAGTCACCCAACCCGGAGCTAGGCGAAGAGAGCCACGTTGCATCAAGCCACTCGATCCAACTCATTCAAACCTTGGCCGCTGTTTTCATTTTTGGTAATTAGAAGATGAAGCAAATAAGTGTCGTCATTCTTGTTCATTGTACGTCCCACATGATTTCAGAGGATCGTTTGCCAAAGAAAACTAGAAATGGGCATGGTGGTCAGAATAAGCGATACAGGGACAACGACCCTCAAAGCATCCCTTGAGGACTTCAACATCCAAACGAATCGATGGAACAGCAAAGTGGCGGGGTCTCATCAGAAGGGGTGCAAATGAATATGAGGCCAAAAGAATCAGCGAAGCTGCACAGCGCAAAGTCAGAGCTAAGGCATCACAAACAGCAATATAGCTTTCTCCTCTGACCTCTCTTGCTCTATCTGCAGCTTCGGCTATCATAGTTACATTTCTCGCATGTGATTAAGATTGGTCATTGTCATTAATGACTGACGAATTATTACGTCCCACAAGCTGTTCCTTGTTTTGACTCGGTAGCTCAGTCGGATGCGCGTCTGACTGGTGATCAGGAGGACGCGGGTTCGATACCTGCCGGGGTCGGCAACCATTCTTTCGTGGAGATTGATCATGAAATCTTTTCTACGGTCATTCTCTCCCTTCCACTGAGCTTATGACCCACAAAGAGGGTTGACGCGTCGTTAAACACGAAATCATCATCATCATCCCTTCCACTGATTCAAAAAGGGCAGTTGTCAGCTTCTATAGCAAAAGAATGTCCACTGTACTGGTAAACCGCTTACGTATAAGCTTGCCCAGGCAAAGTGTGGATAAACTGACCGGCTCAAAAATGACCTAAATAGTGTTGACTGGGCCGTTAAACCCCAATACAAACAAACAAACAAACAAACAAACAAATCAAATACTTACATGTTATAGTGCTCAAAAGACGGAGTTAGATGGAATAACTCGAAATGTAAGACAACATATCAGTCATATTCATATCGCGATCATGAATTAGAGAAATGATATTTATGTCAATGCAGTATTTGTGGTATGAAATTGTATGTTTGTCCTTTTGGCTGAAAATAAGATAGATAACTTCGCCAAATTCGTGAGACAAACCTATTGCATGGTTTCGCCAAGTTCAGTTTCTACCACAAATACTGCATGGACATAAATATCATTTCTCTAATTCATGATCGCGATGAACCAAATCCATCTGTCCCCTCATAGGGGATGATTATATTGCTAGAACCAGAGCAATGCACATGCCAAGACAATGCACATAACTTTGAACGTTTCCTAAAGGTCACAATTGGTGCTTTAAACTATGTAGGACTAATTATTAATATCGGAAAACCTAATATGAGATGGAAATTTCCTAGTGCTACGACCATACAAGAACCATTTTCGCCGGAAAATTTTGTGTCTTATCATATGCGTTGTACCCATTTCCTTGCCCGTGGGCGTTGTATTGAAAATTGAACTAGGATTTCTCACTGTGGGCCTTCTAATTTCAAATTTTCCTTAAATCGTATTTGCAACAGTCCGATTTATCATATGCATGTCTACAACCAACAAAAAAGTGCATGCCATCTTCCCAGAAGAGCGTCCCATGTAAAATAATGATATTTTGCGGTGGAGTAGCTCCACTGTGTCCGGTTCTCCGTTTGACTGGCTGTAACTGTCGAATTCGGACCATCGAAGATAAATTTGTGAATAATACGTGTCTTCCGTGAAGCTAATGTGAGCAGCCGTATTGATAAGTAACCATAACACGAGATCTAGAACAACAACAAACCTGCACATGTGATACCCATTCCGCCATTTTCTTTTTTATCCTGAGCGGAAAAATTTCCTTATCCGGTGTGTTTGTTCCTTACCCTGCGCGCTTGCCTTTACCAGTGTGATGTTAATAAACTCTATTGGTCCAATTGGCGGCGGGGTTTTAGTTGACATTTCATCATAAGGTCGGGTAAATGTCCCACAAAATTGGAAGCGACGTCTCCAAAATGATCTTTACAGTGTTGACGGGGACGTTAAACCTCAAATCAAACAAACAATAATCAAGTATAAGCAAAAGGGTGTACAAGAAAAAATCCCTTTGATCTGTTTCGAATATAAAGATGATGGTTTAGGTTGTGCCACACGGAGCCTTTGTATGCCCACACATCCACCATCATAACAGAATTTTGTCAATGTACCGGCTCCAGCCAATCGGGCTTCATGATGCTTTCACGCAGAGCTGAAACCGACCGCATTTGAGAACTAGTAAACCGCTTAGAGGGTCTAAACCTACCCAGGAAAATGGGTCCGAGTCGGACCGTCCATGCATATAAACCCTATTGGTTTCGTTGAGCGGCAGGGCTTGAGATGTCATTTTAACGTCAACATAATATTGGTCATTTTGGAGAGGTTACTTTCTAATTTGTGAGTCTTTTTACCCGACATTGAGATGAAACCTGACAGCCAGTGAAACCAATCTATATGTTTATAAGGACCGTCCGTCTTGCACCACTTTATCTGGGCAGGGTGGTCTACTCGTACTCATGGGTGATTGGGTTAATATCATGCAGCACAATCTTTTTCTTCAAGGCCAGTTCGGGGCTATCATGCATTGTAGAGACTATATATATGGGAAGTTTTTGGGCGACGCCTTTGAAGTGGTGTAGCACACTGAAGTGATTCAGCTATTATTACAAAGCCCCCCCCCCCCCCCCCCCCCCCCCCCCCCCCAGAACAGAACTCGCATGACAAGACATAAAGCACAATGATGAAATGCATAAGGCTGAGAAAAGAGCCTTGAGGAACACCGACCTTCAATTCGAATTCTTCATTGGAACCAACACAAAAACACATACGGCTCCGCGAATTAGCATACACCCACTGGACCATTCGAACATTCCACTCCTCCACTTCAAATTTTCTCTGTGCCTCCCAGATGACTTTCCGAGACACTCAACCAAATGCCTTCTCAAGGTCCACGAAAGCCACTATGTGGGAATGCAATTGCCATTTGGGCTTTCCGCTAGTGATGTTTCCATTACGGTCTAGTTATTCATGTTCGTGGTTCTTTCCCTTTGGTGTGTCTGATCGGGGGTGTTGGGTAATTGTATCGATTCCAGGTCATTGCCATCACTTCTATCCACTTTCGGAAAGTAGAGGATAACTTATCTCACCTCCCTTTCACAGTTTGCATAAACAGGCAATAGATAATTAAATAGCGTTTCCGGTCAATATGGCATAAAAAAAAACTTGTCAAAATTATAGAAAAAAAATAATTAGAAGTGTTTCTACTTTCCCTATAACGTTGGCAGGAACTTAAATCGGAAAAAGGAAATTTTTATATTCTTTTGCATCAGCTTATTGTATTTTTTTTTTTTTTTTTTTTTTTTTTTATCAATTTCAACCCATTTCATTGGGGGTTGGGGTAATAAATTGTCAAAAAAGAAAGCTAAAAATGTATAATAATGTTTCCCAGGTATATTAATAACGTATATCTGGCATTGTTTGAACGTCTGCGACAATGTTAATGGCTTCATATCTTTTAAACATGAACAAAACGACAATATGGCTATATCAGAACATGCATTTTTTTGGCTAGAAAAATCCATGTTTCACACCATAAAACTTATAAATGAAATTGTGTTTCAATTCTAATGAAATACTTTGATTCATATCACATTAAGGAAGCAAAAGTATGTGCAATAATAAAGGTATAATCCTTGTTCTTGTCATTTAAACAATATTTTAATGCTTTTTAGCCATTTTTATTGGGGGGTGGGGTAATTTTTTCTGCAATATTTCTCTCAGATGCCTGGTGACATGGTCAAATTTCACGCATATTTCGTGTTTCTAATATTAGTACACAATATATGTGAAAATAAGAAAAATCTAAAGACGAAAAATGCATTCTTTTTTCAAATATAGCGAAAATTGCATCTCAAAACAGCAAAACATGCAGAAATGGACATTTGTAAATAGGTGTTTCGACAAAAATCTGTGAAAGAGTTTGTCTTTCACACATAGGTACGCAAACATGACATTATCCTGCATTGTGTTTGTTTTAACCAAACTTGGAAATATTGTTTTAAACAATTATTGTTATCGACAATTTGTCAATGACTGGGGTAATTATTGAAACATTCGATAAATTCGAAAACAGTACCCATCTTTAAGGCTAAAAAGCTCGAAAAAAAGCCTGGTGTGCCTATATTTTTATACCGGCAAACGAGTGCAGAGATTTCAAGCTACAAAATATAAGCAAATAAAAAAAATCTAAAGAGAAAAGAATTACTCCCCACCCTCCTTAAGACTATTTTTGAACAGTTCCAAAACAGTTCCAAAGGTTGTCTTTGGGTTTGTTTGTTTGTGTTGAGGTTTTATGTCCACGTCAACACCATTTAGGTCATTTTGGAGACATTGCTTCCCATTTTGTTGGACTTTAATCCGACATTGACATAAAATGACATCTCAAGTTGTCGAGGCGCTACAATCTATTATCACAATTATGAAAAATATCAGATTTTTTCTTGTCAGAAAATTTTCATTTTTTGGTGATAAAATTTTCAATGCATGCATATCTTTAAAATGGATTGTTCAATTTTTCAACACAAACTCCGGTACCTGTGGCCATTTTTAAAAACAGTTCAAAATCAAAGCGCCAAAGGCACTGAAATGACAGATTCTGTGAGAAGATTATGTCTTTCTTAATACTTACAGAAAGCCTTTTTAAAAAGATCTTAAAAATTATAAAAAATTAGATGAAGACATATATGTCATCATTCCAGGAAATTATATGTTGAGATAACCCCGCCAATAGGAGCTTGAAGAAATATATGGGCTGCATGATGCTTCCACGCAGAGCTGAATCTGGCCCGCACACTAGTACTGGTAAACCGCTTAGAGGATCTAAGCCTGTCCAGGAACCGCGGTGCGAGGCGGACCGTCCATGCTAATAAACCCTATTGGTTTCATTGGGCGACAGGGCTTGAGATGTCATTTCATCTCAATGTCGGGTAAAAGTCCCAGAAAAATTGGAAGCAACGTCTCCAAAATGACCTTTACAAAGTTGACGGGACGTTAAACCTCAAATCAAACAAAATATGTTGAGATAAAGACTTATTCGTCAGAAGTAAAGAGAAATATCTTCATTTATTAACTTGTTTCTGCATATTTGTTGTTAGATGATCTCGAGATGTATATTTATTTTAAGTATGTATGGAAACGACAATTTAACATAGTATTTATTACATTTCGAAATATGAAAAACATTTTATAGCAAAATAAAAAATGTTGAGATAAACTTATTTATCATCTTCTTCCATAAATATATTTTGACATGACATTATATTTCTCAAGATCTATTGGAATTTATCTTATGTTATCTATATATATGCTTTCATTTTGAAATAAAATATCCTGAGATTTTAAACGAATTTCTAGCGACATTAGGCTATGTGCAAGAGACAAGAACCATAACTGTGGCTTTACTACTTTCTGAATTGAACAATGAAAACGATGGTTTTAAGTTATTCCGTTATGATTCAGTTATCTTATTTTTTGCAGAAATTCTAAGCATAATTAAGCAATTTGAAGAAGACAAGGGCCATAACTCTGGCTTAACTTCTCTTGGCGTGACAGCCCTTTGGACAATGAACACAGTGGTTTTCGTTGTTCCCTGTGACTGTCATTGTTCGATATATTTTCATCCAACTTTACAGAACTGAAGGTCATCATAGGACGAAGTAGATGTGCAAAAGACAAGAACACTCTGACTTCACTACTTTTTGGAATTATGGCCCATTTAACATCGAAAATAATGTTTTGTTTATAACTTATGCCTCATATGTAATTTGAAAGTGTTTTTCTTTTTGATATTTTTCGATATTTCATGACCCTTTACAGAAATTAAAACACCGTAAGACGAGATGCAGAATTCAGGAACCATAATTAATATTTCCTCATTTCGGGAGTTATGGCCCTTTGAGCGCTTATAAATGGTTACTTTTGTCCTGTCCCAATGCTGTTTTGTAATTTGAGATTTTCAAAAGTAGTAAAACCAGATTGATGGTTCTTGTTTTCTGAAAATCGTCTCATGCGGCTTTATATTTCGGTAAAGTTTCATGAAAACATCTAAACTTGTTTTCAACTTACAGAGCGTATACGAGTAAATGAAAAAAAAAAAAAAAAAAAAAAAAACAACCTGTATTCAATATTCAGAAGGCCATGACTACAAAACCAAGCTACCAAGTATTATGGTTTGTGTCTTCCATATGCAATCATATATTGTTTTTCAGTTCTGTAAAGTTTCAAGAAAATGCATGAGACGGTTATAAAGTAGCCCAAGGAATAACTACACCATTGTTTTCGTTTTTCAACGGGTCATAGTTTCAAAAGTAGTAATAAGCCAGAGTTATGGCCCTTGTTTTGCATTTTTGTTAAAACACTGTTTTCATTGTTCAAAGGGCCATATTTCCGAAAGTTGTATAGTAAGGGTTATGGTTCTTTTCTTCAACACGTCGCTTTGCATATCTGTTAAATCCACTCTTTTCATTGTACCAAGGGTCATAGGTCCGAAAAATGTAAAGTCAGAGTTATGGCTCTTGTCTTCAGTACATTGCCTGATTGTGCTCTGCTTTTAATTTAAGTTTCAGAATAATAGGTTATTCTTTTTAAAATGACCACATATAAATAAGAATCACAAGATAAATTGTCAAAAGATCTTCAGAAACATAATGTCATGTCAAAATACATATTTGGAAAAAGATGACATATAAGTACTCCTTAACATCTTTTATTTACCTATAAAATGTCTTTAGTTTAAACAATATTTTATCCAAATATAAGGTACACATAATACTACATACAATGTCTTTTTACAATGCTTACATTTGAAAGGGTTAAGAAGTAAGTCTTAGACTTTTTTTGAATCTGTCTCCCTTACAGTTCGTACAAACAATTGATATGCGAAAAACCAGTGATAATTTTAGAAACGAAGTTTCTCTATCAATTAGTATAACCTATGAATTCATAGATTATATGTGTTGTAAGATGTGAAAGACTATTGTTGTAACAAGGAGAATAATAAAAGATAGACGAAAGCAAGATGCAGGAAAGACAGTTTGTCACACGGCATGAATCCCAGTGAGAGTGTATGACAAATTTAGCTTTAATTATTGCTTATTAAGGTGGATTAAGGTACTTTTCGTTCTGAACACACATACCAGATTGAGGTGTTTAGAATATTTTAGAATGTAAGATGTAATCCTGCACAGCTTCAAATATTTAAGTATTGGTTTGGTTTGTTAGTCTATGATCACCGTAAAGCAGGGTGTCAAGAGTCAGTGGACAGTGTTGGGCAATCTTTTCTGTCATTACTTGTCTCTGTGCTAGGTATCTAGGACAGTGAAAAAAGAAGTGGCAAGGGTCTTCGATTTCAAACATGAACAAAACTTATTGTGTATTATGTTTTTGCGAAATTGGACAAAATTGAGACTGCTACAGTTTGTTCTAATTCTTGTGTGTAGTATTTGGCCCCTACGAGTTCCGTGTGAATAGTATTTAGGAATGATTTTCAGTTCTGAAATTGATCTTTTAAAACTTGTCACTGATTGGGAGGAATGGACAGAGGCGTCAAGAGAATTCCAATCACGTATTACTGACGGTAAAAAGGAATTATAATACAGCTAAGATTTGGCATCAATTAATTGGTATTGGCCATTATTTCTTAATAGATACCTGGAGATTTCACCAACAAGAGGGGGGAGTAGCGAGGACAAGTAAGGAGGGCTTATGTTATTAACCATTTTATAGAACAAGATCAATCTATGTTGCCTTCGTCTTGACTTAAGTGTTTCCCATCCCGTTTCCTTGTAAAGATTTTCGATAGAGACTAATTTGGTTGTTAAAATGTCTTTCTTAACTCGAAATGCAATAAATGCTATGTTAAATTGTCGTTTCTATACATACTTATTATACATATACATCTCGAGATCAGGTAACAACAAATATGCAGGAACTAGTTAATAAGTGAAGATATTTCTCTTAACTTCTGAAAAATAAATCTTTATCTCAATATAAGATTTCCTGGGATGATGACATATATGTGGTGCTCTAATGAGACGTTTGCGCTTCCGTACTATGCACCGGTGGTATTCGATGTTTCAAATTTTCAAAAGAAACTGTCAACGTTTTCAAAATCAAACATTATTAACCTAAGTAACCTGACCAAAATTAATACAGTAATGTAACGTAAATGATATGTCTAACTGTAGATTTGTGTATTTGTTAATATACTGGATAAAACCGCAGTTTGCGTATTTTCAGTCTCTGCACATCACCTAATGACGCTTGAAATCCATTTAAAGTTTCAAGATTTTAAAATGACCGCCAATATATAGATAACATAAGATAAATTCCAAAAGATCTTGAGAAATATAATGCCATGTCAAAATATATTTTTGGAAGATGACAAATAAATGTATAGATCTCAACATTTTTTATTTAGCTATAAAATGTTTTACTTAACTCGAAATGCAATAAATACTATGTTAAATTGCCGTTTCCACACACACTTATAATAAATATACATCTCGAGATCATATAACAACAAATATGCGGAAACTAGTTAATAAGAGAAGATATTTCTCTTCACTTATGACAAATAAATCTGTATCTCAATATATAATTCCTTGGGATTATGATATATATGTCTTGATCTAATGCGACGTATACGCTTCCGTATTAAGTTTTAGGTTTTTGAGATATATTCTGAACAGCGAAACTACGGAAGCGCAAACGTCTCAATCGATCACGACAAAAATGTCATCATCCCAGGAAATTATATAATGAGATAAAGATTTAATTGTCAGAAGTGATGAGAAATATCACTTATTACCTTGTTTCTGCATATTTGTTGTTAGATGATCTTGAAATGTACACTTATTATAAGTATGTATTGAAACAACAATTTAACATAGTATATATTGCATTTCGCATTAAGAAAAACATTTTATAGTTAAATAAAAAATATTGAGATACACTTATTTGTCATCTTCCAAAAATTTATTTTAACATGGCATTATATTTCTCAAGACCTTTTTGAATGTATCTTGTGTTATCTATATATAAGCGGTCATTTTAAATAAAATACCCATTATCCTAAAACTTTAACTGAATTTCTCTTGACTGATGCCTCCAGCTGACCTGTCTCATAGGCTACGTCGGTCGGTGTGTGCTCGGAGGGGGATGTGCTGTGTTTGCCGGGTCTTGTCCATCATCCGTTTCGGTTTCAAAACTTTGGGGTTGAGACACACTGATGAAGATTAAATATCAGAAAGGCCTCTGTGTCACTAAATTAGGTATAGTTACGCCTTAATTTCAAGCGCCATTAGGCGATGTCCAAAAAAGACATGAACCATAACTGTGGCTTTACTACTTTCTGAATTATGGCCCTTTGAACGATGAAAACGATGGTTTTAAATTATTCCGTTATGTTTCAGTTATCTTAATTTTTTTGCAGAAATGCAAAGCAGGATTGAGAGATTTGAAGAAGACAAGGGCCATAACTCTGACTTAACTTCTTATGGCGTGACGGCCCTTTGGACAATGAAAACAGTGATTTCCGTTATTCCCAGCGTCTTTCATGTAACTTTAAAATTGTTTAGTGTATTTTCATCAAACTTTACAGAACTGAAGGTCATCATAGGACGAAGTAGATGTGCAAAAGACAAGAACACTCTGACTTCACTACTTTTTGGAATTATGGCCCATTGAACATCGAAAGTAGTGGTTTAACTATGCCTCATTTTCAATTTGAAAGTATCTTTTTTTGGGGATATTTTAACACCCTTTACAGAAATTAAAGCACTTTTAAACGAGATGCAGAATTCAGAAACCATTATTAATATTTCCGCATTTTGTGAGTTATGCCTCTTTGAGCACTTTTTAATGGTTACTTTTGTCGTTTCCTAATGCTGTTCTGTAATTTGAGATTTTCATTTCAAATGTAGTAAAGTAGAAGTAAAACAAAGATCAGGAATCGATACAATTAACTTACTCCACCCATCAAAGACAACAAAGGGAAAGAAACACAAACATGAAGCGACTAGACTATAAACCAGATTAATGGTTCTTGTTAACTGTACATCGTCTCATGAGGCTTTACATTTCGGCAAAGTTTCATGAAAACATCGCAACTCGTTTTCAAGTTACAGGGCGTAAATGAAAGGGAAAAAAACAACAACAAAAAAAAACACTGTATTCAATATTCAGAAGGCCATTACACCATAAACCAAGCAACCAAGTATTATGGTTCTTGTCTTCCACATGTAATCATATAGTGTTTTCTAGTTCTGTAAGGTTTCATGACAATGCATGAGGCGGTTATTAAGTAACCCAAGGAATAACTAAAACCACTGTTGTGGTTTTTCAAAAGGCTATGACCCTTGTTTTCTGCACATCGGTTTGCATTTCTATTCAAACCATTGTTTTCGTCCTTCAAAGGGCCATTATTCCGTAAAATAGTAAAGTAAGAGATATAGTTCTTTTCTTCTTTACGTCGCCTTGCATTTCTGTTAAAACCGCTGTTTTCATTGTTCCAAGGGCCATAATTCCGAAAATAGTAAAGTCAGAGTTATGGTTCTTGTCTTCAGCACATCGCCTGGTTGTGCTTTGCTTTTAATTTATGTTCCAGAATAATAAGTTATTCTTTCTTAAATGACCACATATAATTAGGAAACATAAGATAAAGTTTCAAAAGATCTTCAGCAACATGATGTCATGTCGAAATACATATTTGGAAAAAGATGACATATATCTAAATCTTAACATCTTTTATTTAGCTATAAAATGTCTTTCTTAACTCGAAATGCAATAAATGCCATATACAATTATAATTTTTATACATACTTACAATACATATACATCTCGATATCAACTAACAACAAATGTGCAGAAACTAGTTAATAAGTGAAGATATTTCTTTTCACTATAGTCAAATAAACCTTTATCTCAATATATAATTTCCTAGGATGATGACTTATATGTCGTGATCTAATGAGACGTTTGCGCTCCGTACGAAACAACAAGATAAACCATTTCATTTTGATGTATTTTTAAAAATACGTATCGTACACCTTAATAATGAATACCTTAATTTTGAGTACTTTTCTGCAAAATCTTGACAAAATTTTCATAGCCATCAACGCAACTTAAGTAGTGAAATTCAAGTTTTTACAATGCTACTGCCGTCATCCATAAACAACAGTTTTGGGCGGGTTGGTTGTGGATGCCTCTCCCAAAATCGCCCTAAAGATGCTCTATGGGAGAGAGATCGGAGGAGAATGGCTGGCTAGTCCAGTACATGAATTCCATTGGCTTGAAGAAAGTTTTGGGTAAGAACAGCACTATGAGCTCACGCGTAATCCTGCTGGAAAAGATTCCTCGGATTCTAAGCGTAAAAATAAATGGAATCACGTGAGGCCAAAGCACTTGACTGAAGTAACGCTGTGCTGTTAAATTCATGTCCCAGCCATGACCTTGAAAGTTCTTAATGACATTAAGCTGTGTTCGCTTACCATATGCGATACCTCACCATACAATTACGCTTGTTCCACCCCATCTGTCACGCTCTATTACGCACGTGTCGCGTCGGCATACCTTAAAACGATACGTCGAAACACCCGGAAACGACCGTCGGCGTGATTTACGCTGACGTGTGATTCGACAATGAAACGCAAAACATGTCAGTCGCTTAAACGCCAATTTACGTCGTTCATGCACCAGCGTAAGCGTTCCGTCCTGTCGACGCGTTAACTTTGTTCACGATAGGGACGTGTAGCTCAAACGTGCATCGCATAAGGGCGACGAACAATGCTAGTGCTTATTAGTCGATTGTTAAGACCCTTTGTTTATCTACAGGTAGCAGCTGCCGGCTGAAATCTGTTCCGCAGATACGTCAGACGGATGAATCGACCTTGACGTACTGACGTCGGTCGTCCGCTACGTCGACGTCAACTGGCGCCTCCTGTATATAGCAAGATGACGCTTCAACAGACGGTAGGGCATACACATGTGACACCCAAAATCAGAGGCAACGTCATCCGCTTTCCGACCAGCTTCTAACTGTCCAAGGGCACGCTCAGGATCCCTTAATGAAAGGCGTTGCATTGCGCTCTGACTTTAAGCTTTTCAGAACAAATTTCAGTTTCTTCTTTGCTAGGCACGACCTTTTAGCTGGTCCTGAAGGTGTGGTTTCCATCCGTACTGGTGTAAATGTAGTGCACGGGATCGACGTGGCCGGACTGGTAACCAGAACGGGATCAACGTGGCCGGACTGGTAACCAAACGTCACGATTGATTGATTTAACCTTTTTTGCTTCGATGTTACTGTAATGACACAATTGTTTGGTTTAAGAATCGAAGTTTGCATTAGCTACAAACATTTTTGGGTTAAACGAAACAGTCCAAGCCCCCGTTCATGACCATTTTCCCAGCCTGCACTCAGAGACAATCCGAATGGGTGCTGTCAGTGCTTTGATTTATTCACTCCTTTGAGTTTCTGGAGTGCACTCTTCCATCACTTAAGTTTGGCTCGTCCATTCTGCTACATGTGGCACCTAGCTGAACGGCAAGCAAATTATAACCCTATAAGATGGCCCAGAGCCATCACATCAGGAGCTACACTGTGTACCGTGCTCCGGGGTTGTAGGGGGTAGCCTTTCTTTCCAATTTTTTCAGTCACACCTATGTACACAAAGTCCAATATAAACCTAAGTTGTAACTAGCCTAGACTTGACATGGAAGAACTTCAGAAAACCATTGATATTCTTGTCTGCAACTGCCCTGGTCCTACAGCAGGCTGGTCTTTAAGGGTTAAATATTGACAGCACTACTTATACTAACTGCGTTTCGTTTAACTTAAATACGAGTCCCATACCTGTGAGCAAGCAGTGTAGAACATGAGCAGACATCTGAGCAGACGCCGCTTTGATCTGGGTATGCAGTGTTTGCCAAACCCAACGCATGATGTGAAATGCTGAATCTAGTCTCTGAAAGGTAAGATTAAACTGTAAAGTCGTCTGCTTCCAAACTTTGTATTGCGCTTTTAGGATAACTAAGCTTGTTCAATTTTGTTTACTACGCCTAAAACTGAATAAAAACCGGACTCCATTTTGTGCAGACTCATATTTCTATGGCAGTCAAAGCCGGAACAAAGCCGGAACTACGAACATGGAATCATTAACAAGAGACCCAGTGAGCTTAACCGCTCACCTGAGGAACATTTTAGTAAGCTGTTTGTCTCATTGTTTCAGAGCAGAAGATTTTTTTTGAAGTTCTTCCAATTATAAATCAGTGGGAGATAATGAGCCAAGGGATATGGCCAATTTGGACACCATAGGCATGGCTGGCAGGATTTATGTGTGTGACCAATTGATGGTGCAACAGTACTAAATATCTAATCTCAGGGCCTTATAATTTCAGAAGAAAATTGCTTAAGTATGTTTGTATTACTAGTCTACATGAGCTAATGAGTGAGTGTGTTATAGTTTTACGTTCCACCAATAGCTGTGGTGATACGGAAACAGTACCTCAGTTTAAAGACTCATCCGGAAGTCTGGAGAAGCCTGTGGTCTATCCTGCGAACACTGGTATATCAGGCGCGTAGCATAACCATAACACCACAGAGGCCTCAATAGGAGTTAATGGGCCCCATGGTGTAGTCAATTTGGACCCTAGGGGCATGGTTGGCAGGATTAATATAGGTGACCACTTAATGTTGCTATATACTAAATATCTAAGCTCTGGGTCTTATGGTTTCAGAGACGATAATCCTAAAAGTAATTATTATTATTTTTATTATTATTATAAGTCAAGTGGGAGCTAATGGGCCCTGGGCGTGGGCAGCTTGGAGCCCAGAGTCTTGACCGGCAGGATTTATATAGGTGACCACTAAGCATTTGTACATATGAAATAGCCAAGCTCAGAGACTTGTGGTTTCAGAGAAGATGTATTATGTTGTTTTTTTTTCATTATAAGTCTATAGGAGCTGATGAACTTCGGGGCGTGGCCAATTTTGACCCCAGGGACATGGTTGCAGGATATATGTAGATGGTCATTTTACGTTGCTTCATACAAAACATCTATGCTATGGGCTCTACGGATTCTGAGAAGAACATTTTTTTAACTTTTTTTTTTCATTATAAGTCTACGGGAGCTAAGGAGCCCCGGGGCGTGACCAATTTGGACCCCAGGGGCCTGTTTGGCAGGATTTATGTAGGAGATGCAACATACTAAATAACTAAGGTTTGGGCCTTGCGGATTCAGAGAAGAAGAATTTAAAAGTTTTTTTTTTCCATTACTAGTCTATGGGAGCTAATGAGCCCAGGGGCGAGGCCAATTTTGACCCCAGATGCATGGTTGGTATATTTTAGGTGAACATTTTACGTTACTACAGAGAAAATATCTAAGCTATGGGCTGTGTGGTTTCAGAGAAGTTTTTTAAGCATTTTTCATTATAAGTCTATGGGAGCTAAGGAGCCCCAGGGCGTGGCTAATTTGGACTCCAGAGGCATGACAGGCAGGATTTATGTAGGGGACCACTTGACATTGCTACATTCTAAATATCTAAGCATTGGGCCTTGTTGTTTCAGAGGAGAAGAAGTTTTTTAAGTAGTTTTTCCATTGTAAGTCTATGGGAGCTTATGAGCCCCGGGGCGTGGCCAATTCTGACACCAGGGGCATGATTGGCAGGATTTATGTAGGTGACCATATTACGTTGCTACATACTAAATATATTTCCTATGGGCTTGATGGTTTCGGAGAAGAAGAGTTTTGAAGTTGTTTTTCCATTATAAGTCTATGGAAGCTAAGGAACCCCGGGTTGTGGCCAATTTGGACTCCAGGAAATTTGCAGGATTTATGTAGGGGACCACTTGACGTTGCTTCATACTAAATATCTAAGCTCTGGGCCTTGTAGTTCAGGGAAGAAGATTTTTTTTTTAAGTTTATTCCTATTGTAAGTCTACATATGGGAGCTTATGCGCCCCGGGGCGTGTTCAATTTGGACCCCAGAGGCAGGATCGGCAGGATTTATGTAGAGGACCACTTGACGTTGCTACATACTGAATATCTAAACGTTGGGCCTTTGTTTTCGGAGTGGCTAATGCTGAGCCCAGGGGCATGTTTGGCAGGATTTATGTAGGTGACCATATGATGTTGCTACATACTAAATATCGTACCCATGGGCTTTACAGTTTCGGAGAAGCAGATTTTTTCAGCTTTTGTTTCCTATTATAAGTCTATTGAAGCTAAGGAACCCCGGGACGTGGACAGTTTGGATCCCAGTGGCATGACTGGCAGGATTTATGTAGGGGACCACTTGACATTGCTACGTACTAGATATCTAAGCTTTGGGCCTTGTGGTCTCAGATAAGAAGATGTTTTAAGTTTTTCCCATTGTAAGTCTATGGGAGCTATATGTTGCCATGACAACAAGAGTTTCCATCTGATCTTCCCCAAAATATTATGCATCCTTTCCCCCTACCTCATAATGCTTCACAGTAAATTTAATCATGATTGGCCAACTGGCTTTAAATATACACTTGTTTGGAAATGTAAACGGACGACGGACAACGGCCGGCGCATTGCCATACTATTACCTCACATGAGCGCAAAAAGTTTTGAACCATCGACTTTTTGGCTTGAGACTTTCTCATTTTTCATTGAAATAATAAAACAATGTATACTAGGGACAAAAATAAGGGAACACCCAAATTCAAATAGAAAGAAGAGAAACTTCAATGTCACAGGGAAGGTTTATATGCAAAAGGGATCAGTATCTGGTCCATGCACCACGAGCATTGATGCATGCACGACACCTTCTGGGCATGCTAGTGATTGTGCGACGGATTATCTCCTTTGGTATCCGTCGCCATTCTGCTTGCAATGCTCGGCCAAGCTGTTGCAGATTGTTACCACGCTGCGGTCTGTTGCGCACTCGGCGACCCAAGACATCCCAAATGTGCTCAATCGGCGACATATCGGGGGGTGTGGCTGGCCACGGCAGTGTCCTAACACCTTGTTGTCTCAGAAATTCGACGGCAACACGTGCTTGATGAGGGCGTGCGTTGTCGTCTTGGAATTTGGTCGACATAACGCTGGCCAGTCAAGTTACCATGATCGTTCAAGGTAACTTGACTGACCAGCGTTATGTAGACCAAATTTTACGCCAAGAGGCTGTCCCATTCGCCCGGCGAATTGGCGGGAACTTCGAGTTCCAAGACGACAACGCACGCCCACATCGAGCCCGTATTGTCGTCGAATTTCTGAGACAACAAGGGGAGCTTATAGGATAGGCAGTGGTCCGTCGTGGTCGAGTAGATGTATACTTTGTATTAGCCTGCAGAATTTGACAGCATATATGGGCTTGTACAAATGTGATAGCAAGTCTGTATCAGAGCTCTGCCCGTCGGCCTCTTTTTTCTGTGAAAGCTTATACTTGTTACAGGCAGCTTTTTTCTTCTTGTGGAAGCTTATACTTGTTGCATAAAAATAGAAAGGTCAAACCTGCATGATGGGTAACTAATGGCTGTACTTCCGTGTTAAACCCAATTTCTATAATGTCTACGTGCGCATGTTGCAGACAATCACAGAAAAATTTGACATGATAGGCCAGAACCAACTTAGGCATGTTACTAAAGTTGAAAATTGTGAAGTTTTTGGCTCGACCCCCTTTAAACTGTCATCGTGTCCGATTGGCACAAACTTTGTTCAATGGATTTCAAGTTACAACCAATATGTCGATCAATAAAATGTCTTAACGAGAGTGTAGGCTGGGAAAGTAGTTCTGAACTGAATCTTAAGGGGAATGGGAACACCTTCAGGGCAGTCAACTCCTGCAACAGGTATTTTTATTTCTTGCACACAAGACAAGGGAATCTGTGATTTTACCCTGGGATAGAAATTTATGTTCTGACCCTGGTGTTCCGACCCAGGCAACTAACATAAATGCGTTTCATTTCTATTCACTGCCGGAACTACTTCCGTACTACTTTTATTTTGTAAACAATATACATGTGCGAGGCTGCGAGCTGTCAAAACTAACCGGAGGTGTTGTGCAAGAAAAAGAATCCAATATGGGGTTCTGTTGTTGATGGGCGTTTCCAACATCGGGATGACCGTGCTGAGCGGAACCTCGGCGTAGCCTCGGTTCCGCTCAGCACCGTCATCCCTCGGGTTGGAAACGCTCATCTACAATAGAACCCAATATCAGATTCTTATAATCCCATGCCAATAGGGGTCAACTCTTAAAGGAAAGAATTTGCTCCTGAAGCGAATTCTTTCCTTTAGGAGTAGATTCCTTTTTCAGCAAGACTGAGCCTACAAAAAAGCGAACAGGAAGTCCCGAAAGTTGTCGCCCTTTGAAAAATGGCGGAAAAATCTGGAAAAAATACCCATTCTTCCCTCGTTTAACCCTTTTAAAGTTCCAATATTAAGCATACAGTGTAGACCCTGATGAGACGATGCGTTTTGCGGCGTCTGACCCGTAGATTCATGTACTGTAAGGAACTGTGTAGCCCTAGATCAGATGCCGCGTTCTACGGCGTCTGATTTGGGTCTACACGGTATGACAAGCCCAACCCATGATTCCAGCCCAAATTCTACAGTTAAATGCGAAAAGATTGACACTGTTATTATTTAAATATTTACGATAATCACGTGGACTTTAGCACTGAAGACTTTCTATGCTTAGAAACTTTGGGTCGACTGAGAAAAAAACCCACGCAAAAAGCCGATGATTTCACAACTGAAACTTGAATATCTCAAACATGATTGCATGGGCTGTTTAAAATGGCTAATTCGAACTCGTTATTGAGTCCCTAGTCTTCCCATAGTTCCAGTTATCAATATACAGTAAAATCATATACTAAGACCACCTTTGGGACAGTTCAAAAATGGTCTTGAAGATCACTTTTGAACAGCCCCCAAGGTGGTCCTTGACCAGAGGACAGTTTGGGAAGAAAACCAAAAAAAAAAAAAAAAAAAAAAGATTAAATGCTCCTTCAAAGTAAGCTTTTAAAACAGAGTGGGTCTAAATTTTAGGTGGTCTAAATAGTGAAATTTTACTGTGTTTAGGAAAACTGATGAAGGATGTTCTAATCGTGGGTGTACTCATTAGAATCGCCTCAATGAGGCGGTTCTAGAGAGCAGCCACAGCCAACTTAGAAAAATATAACAAATTAAGCGTTTTAGAGATATGAAAGTGTACACAGTGTCGCACAAATGTGAACTTGTGAGCTTAACCGACGACTGGAACCAGCCTGTCTTCACTGTGAGTGAGAATTGTCTGCTTGAGCAACCATTACGAAAACACGCCTATACAAATATATTGAATTTTTACCGATAAAAAGTTATGATATTCAAATTTTTCGTATTTTTGCTCAAAAATAGATTGTGGGAACTCGTAAGAACCGCCTCAGCGAGGCGTTTCTAACGAGTACCTACAATATATGTTTTTTAGCAGAATCTAGCGAGTACCCACAGTGTATGTTTTTGAGCAGAAATAAGAAAAATAATGTCTACCCCTGTAAACCCAATTTTTACTGTATAGAAGTGGGGTTTACGAGTGTCAAAATTACATAGGTGTATTTCCGTGATTGTACAGTGTACAATGAAGACTCGGATCAGAATACGCGGATGCGCAGGCTGCTCGGAGTCAAGTTCGAAGATATTATTTGTCGTGGCCGAATTATTGTTGACGTAATGGCCATAACGTCCGCTCAAAACCTTTTTTTTTACGGCGTAGCCGTTATGGTTTTGCTTTTGTCCTACATTTTTCGTTATTCCATTGGTCAATAAAACCACATGTCCAAGGAGATGACCATTTCATTGGTCAATGATTTGCATAAATAAATCTACTCAAAACTAGAGCTGTCAGAGGATCTGACTATAGCCCCGCTTCAGCGCTGTCAGAGAAGAAAGTTATTTAAGCTGCAGAGAAAACAGTTATGAACAAGAAATAACTGTTGAAAATTTTACATTATCTGGAAAAACTCTAAGAGTTGTGAGCCCTTGTCCCTCATTTCAATGAGCATGATACATTACCAGAATGTCCATGTTTATACTAAATTTCATCTTCCATTTTTCAATGTTCAAATGGGTAATAACTCCTAAAGTAGACAAATCAGAGTCAGGGTTCCTGCGCTCTGCACATTGTCTCATGGTGCTTTACACTTGTGTGAAGTGTCATGAAAATATCTCAAATGGTTTGTGAGTTATTGAGCCGACACAGTCAAAATTGCCTTTTTAAATGTTCAAAGGGCAATAACTCCTAAAGTAGGCAAACCAGAGTTATGGTTCCTGCACTCTGCACATCATCTCAAGGTGCTTTTCATTTATTTGAAGTTTCATGAAAATATCAGAAACGGTTATGGAGCGGACATAGTTAAAATTGCCATTTTTTAATATTCAAAAGCCTATAACTGAAAAAGTAGACAATCCAGAGTTTGGGTTCCTGCGCTCTGCACACGTAATATGGTGCTTTACATTTGTGTGAAGTTTCATAAAATTATCTCAAACGGTTTTTGAGTTATCGAGCAAAGACGGCTAAAATTGATATTTTTCAATATTCAAAGGGAAATAACTCAAAAATTAGGCAATCCAGAGTTATGGTTCCTGCACTCTGCACACCATCTCATGGTGTTTAATGTTTGTGTGAAGTTTCATGAAAATATG
This sequence comes from Lucinisca nassula, assembly GCA_963580285.1. Lineage (NCBI taxonomy): Eukaryota > Metazoa > Mollusca > Bivalvia > Lucinida > Lucinidae > Lucinisca > Lucinisca nassula. The sequence continues at coordinate 90,337,784 of OY757023.1, forward strand.
TGAATGGGTTTTAAAGTTATGGAGCGGACACGAAAATTGTTAACAGACACAGACAGACACACAGACAGACAAACAGAAAATACGAAAACCAGAGTTATGGTTCTTGCGCTCTGCACATTGTCTCATAGTGCTTAACATTTGTGTGAAGTTTCATGAAATTATCTTAAACGGTTTTCGAGTTATGAAGCGGACACTGTTAAAATTGCCATTTTTCAATGTTCAAAGGGCAATAACTCCAAAAATAAGCAATGCAGAGTTATGGTTCCTGCGCTCTGCACATCGTCTCATAGTGTTTAACGTTTGTGTGAAGTTTCCTAAAAATATCTCAAACGGTTTTCGAGTTATGAAGCGGACACAATTAAAATTGCCATTTTTCAATGTTCAAAGGGCAATAACTCCAAAAGTAGGCAATCCACAGTTATAATTCCTTCGCTCTGCACATTGTCTTATGGTGTTTAACATTTGTGTGAAGTTTCATGAAAATATGTTAAGCAGATACAAAGTTATGGAGCCAACACAAATTAACGGAATCACGGAATTACGGAATTACGGAAAATGTTCAAAGGGCGATAACTCCAAAAGTAGGCAATCCACAGTTATACTTCCTTCGCTCTGCACATTGTCTTATGGTGTTTAACATTTGTGTGAAGTTTCATGAAAATATGTTAAGCAGATACAAAGTTATGGAGCCAACACAAATTAACGGAATCACGGAATTACGGAATGACAGAAGGACATGGCAAATCCAATATAGCCCCACTTTTTCAAAGCGGGGCTATAAATACGACAGTTTACTGAAGTTTTAACCTAGGAAATGTTTCGTTTTTTATGTGAGACATGAATGAAAAATATATACAGTTTCGGCTTGCTCACCGTCTTGTCCTTTGATGACCATACGTCATATGTATAATTGTGTTTCTAGTGAATTCTGTAACTGCTGTGGTGAATAGCTATTTTGACCTAATTTCACGTGGTTGGTCTATATAGCGAAAGGAACCATTTCGCGAAAGGAAGGAATTGTTTGTTTGATTTGAGGTTTAACGTCCCCATCAACACTGTGTAGGTCATTTTGGAGACGTTGCTTCCAAGTTTGTGGAACTTTTACCCGACATTGAGATGAAATGACCCCCCAAGCCCTGTTGTCCAATGAAACAAATAAAGAGATATAGCATGACAAAATATGTAATAATCGCATTACAAATTGACAGATGTTTAATTTACAATATATGCTAAATAAAAGTTGCAGTGTATCATTTGTCTTCAGCATACTTTATGTCCTCCATTTTAACACAAAATGGACATTAATGTTATATAAATTCTGAAAAGGAATAAGTGTAATTTGAGTTTTAATTAGGTGCACATAAGATCAAGTTTCCGTCCGTTTGTCTGCTCGTCCGTTTGTTCGTCCGCCTATGCGTTTACGTTCACCATAGCGACAACCCTAAATGTTAAACCTAGAATTTGTGTTCAAAAACAGTAAATGATAACGTTTTCTTATTTGTTGTGCATATACTTGAGATCATATGCTCTTGAAATGAGGTCATGTTTTTAACCTTGACCTTTTACATTGACCTTAGCTCAAACAGGCGGGACACCGCCCTCTGCAAAGCTATTTTTCCTCGCGTGACATCTGAATTGTTTGAATACAGTAAACCAGTTCATAGCTAAACAATTGTTGCTGTCACTATTGTAGCTCATATTGCACGACCCGCAGAAAAAGCGACCGACTGAAGTTGGTTGATTTTCTAAGAGTGCCCTAAAATCACCGTGTCATTCTCTCAGTCTGTCTGTCCGTCCGTAACCCGTTTGTGAAAATTGGTGATAGTGACTTAACCGCTTGGAATCATTTAAACAATTTTTGGCATACTGATAGATATCAATGAGATCTAACCAATGAACTTACGAAATATTACATTCCATTTAGTATAGCCTCGCCGAGACGAAAAATGTGAAAATTTTCGAACTGCTTCTCCTCGGAAACCGTTGGGCCGATTGAAGTCAAATTTCATATGGAGCCTCTATGGGATGGGGGAAACCAAAATTTGCTCATGGGGTCCAGGTCACATGACCCAAATGGCCGCCAAGCCATATATGGTCTGTCTGTCTGTCCGTCCGTAACCCGTTTGTGAAAATTGGTGATAGTGACTTAACCGCTTGGAATATTTAAACAATTTTTGGCATACTGATAGTATCAATGAGGTCTAACCAAAGAACTTGCGAAATATTACATTCCATTTAGTATAGCCTCGCCGAGGCGAAAAATGTGAAAATTTTCGAACTGCTTCTCCTCGGAAACCGTTGGGCCGATTTAGGTCAAATTTCATATGGAGCCTCTATGGGATGGAGGAAACCAAAATTTGCTCATGGGGTCCAGGTCCCATGACCAAAATGGCCGCCAAGCCATATATGGTATAAACCCTTCAAAATAGTCTTCTCCAGAACCACTTGGCAGTTCCATGAAACTTGATAAATAACATCTGGGACGTAGGCCCATCATAAATTGCTAAAATGGTGACCCTGGGTTGACCTTGACCTTCTTTGTGCCTAGGTCAAACTTTGACACATATGCTTTTGTATTGGAAAAGTGAGAATTCATTTTATCCTGCAAACGATTCAGAATACAGTACTAAAGTATTAGATATATTTTTGCTCCTTACGATAAGGCGCATTTATTGGGGGAACCGTTTTAGGTCCAGGTCACATGACCAAAATGACCGCCATACCCATATATGGTAACACTCATAAAGCTAAAAACATCCGGCGGGTGAAGCACTGGTTTCTAAACAACCTTCCAATTAAATCTACGCCGCATATCTTTTTTAAAGATATTTCTTGTTAGCGTAAACATGCTAACATATTTTGAACAACGAAGAGTTCTTGTCGACAACTAATGCATGATTCTTGAATGATTCTAAAATGGCATTTTCATACAAAATGTTTCCCTAGTTTTATAACTTTTTGCGGCTTCTAAAACAGATTATGGGCGCTTGTTTCACTGGAGTGGTTCTAATGAGTACCCCCAAGTGCTAATGAGCACCCATAATCTATATTTAGAGCAGAAAAAGTTACATACTATAATGTATACTGTTTAACATTTAAACTGTGAAGACACGCTGAGCCCACGTTTCCCTATTTAAAAATACTTGTTAAACTGTTTCATCCCGAGTTTCTCAAATGGACTCTTCTAGCCTTGAATTCACGAAAACACACCTTTGTAATTTTGACCCCCCCCCCCCCCCCCCCCCTCTGAACCCCACTTTTATATAGCAAAACTGATGTTTATAGAGGTATATATTATTTCTCTTATTTCTGTTCAAAAACATAGATTGTGGGCACTCGTTGGAACCGCATCGTCGAGACGGTTCTAACCAGTACCAACAATCTATGTATTGAGCAGAAATTATACGAAAAATATCAGATTTTTTTTTTTCTAAAAATGTTCCCTTTTTACAAGTTATATTCTCAATAAATTTGAATAGGCATGTTACGTAGTACATTCTTGTAAATAGTGGGGGTAGTAAAATCATTTATATCATTTACAGGGCCACAAACAGTGTAGATCCTGATTAGAGTCATCTCATCTGAAACTACACTGGTCGCATACCATCACGAAACACGCCTATATAATTTCGACCCCTTGAAGACCACGTTTAGCAAAACTCGGGTTTACATGGGAAAACCTTTTTTTCTTATTTCTGCTCTATAATATAGATTGTGAGTACTCGTTAGAACCGCCTCGATGAGGCGGTTCTAACGAGTATACCCACGATCTATATTTTGTGCCGACATTTTAAAAACATATATATGATTTTTTTCCTAAAATTTTCATTTTTAGTGGTAACATTTACAATACATTTGTATATGCGTGTTGTAGCTACATGTACAGGACTGGAAAGCTACGAGGACTGTTCAAATATGAATGCAAGTAGAACGTTTTCTCATGCACTAATGCAAAAATCACCTCGAAATAAATATCACAGCGTAGAAAAACATTTTACCTCTACATTGATACCAAACCTGTTAAAATCCGTTGACTTTAGCCATGTATATCGTTCGATAAAAACTGTCTACTCTTGTATACTAATACAAAACATGGTTGGAGGAAGGTCAGAGTACGCCGTTGAAATACGGTCCTATATTAAGAATCGTTGTATTCTTGGTATACGGTAGAAGCCTCCGTGGTGCAGTGGTTACGCTACTCGCCTTGTAAACCAGGGATCGCAGGATCGATCCCGGGCTTCTCCAGACTTTCGGATGAGTCTTTTAACCGAGGTCCCGTCTCCGTATGACCTTAGCTGTTGGTGGGACGTTAAACTAAAACTCACTCACTCTTGGTATACGGTGGAGAGACATTTTGATGAAATATGTTCGGTTTATGGGCATAATGAAATGTCTTTTCCGACAGTTTTTCGTTGGTGTAAGAATCAACATAGGATGCGACACATGATCGTCGGCCGAAAAGAGCAACATCTGCCAAGATGGTTGCTAGAGTGAAAGAAATAGTTGCTACCGATGCACGTACACCACTAGGCAAATAGCTAGTATGGTTGGCATCTCATTAGGAGCAGCTCATACAATTCTGAAACGGGATTTGAAAATGAGAAAGATCTGTGCTAGATGGATTCCCCATCTGTTGACAGATGAGCAGAAAAAGACACGCGTTCAGTGCGCCAAGAAGTTGCTTAAAAAGTTTCCAAATTACAATGCACGGTCTTTCGCTAATGTCGTCACAGGTGACGAGACATATGTTCACTTTTTTTAGCCAAAGCGAAAGATTCAGAACAAAATATGGGCAACAACGTATTGCAAAAGACCATGCATTGCAAAGCGGACCTTGAGCGTCAAGAAGGTAATGTATGCCATATTCTTTTCAAATCAGGGCCCTGCTATTCAGGTTGCTGTGCCTAAAGGCAAATCTGTAAATGCGAAGTTTTACAAGAATAAAGTTCTTCAAAAATTGAAGAAATATTTCAAAGAACGAAGACCCGCAACTGGTTTGGCCAATGTCAGATTGCTACATGACAATGCGTCATCGCGCAAGGTGTTCATTGTGCAAGACTATCTGAAGCAGGAAAAGGTTGTTGAACTCCCTCACCCCCCGTATTCCCCTGACCTTGCCCCGTGTGACTTTTTTTTTGTTCCCGTGGCTGAAAAATACCTTTCTGGTCGAAATTTGTACAGCGCAAACACCTCGTGTCTGCAATATTCCAGTGCCTTCATAGTATACCTCGAAAAGACTACCAAAATCCGTTCAATGATTGGATCAGAAGACTGAAAGTGTGTATATCTGTTTAAGGGGAATACTTTGAGGGGACAAAATAAATTTTTCATCGAAATCTATCACGGAATCATTTTTATGTGCTTAGTTGCATTCATATTTGAACATTCCTCGTAAACGTAATGCTTTAGCACCTTACAATTACTGTAACACATCTGTGCACATCCATGTGTATAGTGCATTCAATGGTTCCTTTTTCTGATGAAAATACGTGATATTTGTTCTTATTAGTGCTCAAAACATACATGTACATTACGCAAGCACGCCTATACAAATACCTTGCCACCTTTATTGCCGAAAAAATGTAAATTTTATGATGAAAAATTGCGATATCTTTCTTATTTCTGCTCCAAATATAGATTGTGGGCACTCGTTAGAACCGCCTCATCGAGGCGGTTCTAACGAGTACCCACAATCTATATCTTAGAGCAGAAATAAGAAAAATAAGGTATACCCCTGTAAATCCAAGTTTTACTATATAAAAGTGGGGTTCAAGGGGGTCAAAATTATAAAGGCGTGTTTTCGTGATTATGGATGTGGATCTCGTTAGAACCGCCACGGGGAGTCCTAACAAGTGCCCTAAACCTATTTCTTGGAGCAGAAATAAGAAAAATAATGTATATCCCCTGTGAACCCCAGTGTTCGCTATATAAAGCATGCAGTGTTGTTTTGTTTGTTTGTTTTGTTTGTTTGATTTGAGGTTTAGCGTCTCCGTCAACAGTATTTAGGTCCTTTTGGAGAAGTTTCTTCCAATTTTGTAAACCTTTTACCCCGAGACATCTCATGCCCTACCACCCAATGAAACCAATAGGGTCAATATGCATGGACGGCCTAACTTGCACCACTTTGCCCGAGCATGCTTAGACCTTCTAAGCAGTTTACCAGTACTCATGTGCGGTCAGTATCAGCTCTGTGGGGAAGCATCATGCAGCCCAATCTATTTCTCCAAGCCCCGGCCGATGGGCGGAGACCGAAAGCAGGGTCTAGCGGGGTGTTCATTGCACAGACATATTAACGTTTTGTTCGTTTGATTTGAGGTTTAACGTCCCCAACGTCATTTTGGAGGCGTTGCCTCCAATTTTGTTGGACTTTTACCCGACCTTGAGATGAAATGACATCTCACGCCCTGCCGTCCAATGAAACCAATAGGGTTTATTAGCATGGAAGGGCCGACTCGCACCGCTTTGCCTGGGCAGGCTTAGATCCTCAAAGCGGTTTAACAGTACTCGTGCGCGGGCCGGTTTCAGCTCTGCATGGAAGCATCATGCAGCCCATCTATTTCTTCAAGCCCCGGTGGGCGGGGGCCGTACTTATTAACGCGATGCGCAAGACCATGGGCCAGATGTTCAAAACAACGATGTCGTTAGCTAATGTAAAAACAACATCTGAAAATGTCGTCTGCTTATGTCGTCGGCTGAATCTTCTTGCTATTTTTTTCATACAGGCATACAGTGTGAACCCAGATCAGACTGCTCCTAAAAGAGCAGTCTGATCTGGATCCACACTGATATAAAAAATGACTTTTAAAGTAATCGGCAGACGACAAAGCGGACGACAATTGTCGTGATTGGCGTCTCACTGGTTAATATGGCAAATATACTAATATTTTTTGCTGAATAAAAATGTGAGCAGCTTTTGCATTATATACTAATACCTTTGCTGAAAAAATGTTTCATTTATTTTTCAGCAAAAATAACACTATAACAATTTGACCACTAACGGACTCGTTAATCTAACGATGCATCACGAAAACATGCCTATATACTTTTGACCCCCTTGAACCCCACTTTTATATAGTAAAACTGGGGTTTACAAGAGTAAACCTTATTTTTCTTATTTCTGCTCTAAAATATAGATTGTGGGTACTCGTTAGAACCGCCTCGATGAGGCGGTTCTAAAGAGTGCTCACAATCTATATTTGGAACAGAAATAAGAAAAATATTACAATTTTTCTTTTAAAAATTTTCATTTTTTCTGCAATAAAGGTTACAAAGTCTTTTTGTTTTGTTTGTTTGATTTGAGGTTTAAGGTCCCCGTCAACACTTTAAAGGTCATTTTGGATACGTTGCTTCAAATTTTGTGGGACTTTTACCCGACCTTCAGATGAACTGACATCTCAAGCCCTGCCGTCCAATGAAACCAATAGTGTTTATAAGCATGGACGGCTTTGCCTGAGCCGGCTTAGATCCTCTAAGCGGTTTACCAGTACTTGTGTGCGGGTCAGTTTCAGCTCTGCGTGGAAGCATCATGCAGCCCATCTATTTCTTCAAGCCCCAATGGGCGGGGGCTGTACAATGTATTTATATAGGCGTGTTTTTGTAATGCTTTGAAAAAAAAAACGTGCCCCATTTATGCAATGCATTCCGGTGCATATGCAACGATTGAAATCAATAAGCTTACAACCCAAAACACAACAAGACATTTGATACGATGAAAAAATAAATTAATCCCTGATAAAGTTGGTAAAACTTGACAACCCAGTCAAGAAACGCACGATACAACGATGCATTGTTTTAACCTAAATAAGGCACATAAAAAGTTCGCCTAGCAATCCACTACTACCAAAGAAAGACGGCGATATAGATAATATGCTGTTAGATATAAACCTTTAAAATGATAACATTTTTCAAAATATCAATAATCTCAAAATTTTACTTACCCTTCTTCAGAATGCTAGCGCAGACAGCTAATATAATGCATCTCATGAAATTATTTCTCACGACTTGGCGAGGTCGATAAAAAAAACATCAAAAAAAAGTTAGTCACGTGATCCATCAAGCAGACGAAAAAAGAAAAAAAAAACTATGTTAATTTCCGGTGGTATTTCTATCGTCTGCCAAATGAGAGCTTGCGAATTGAAGCGTACAAAGAAAAAAAAAATCCTTTGAATAATAACAGGCAAAATGAGAGAAGAAAAAAAAAATACTTGTTTATTGTTTCAACGTTATGAGCGAGTCATATGATTTTTCTTTTGTATTAAAACTTTGCTGGGGGAATAAAAGAAAAAAAAATAACACATTTTTTTTTTAACATACGGTAATAAATTAACAAAAGGCTGCTTGTATAAAGCCTTTATTTTGCGAGGACCACAGAGGGTTTTAGCACTTCTAAACACAAAAGCCTGGCTATCATAATATTTTCGTTCGCCTGAGGTCATGTGTAATTGAAAAGAAAACAACAATACACTGGTCAGCTGGATTTTTTTTCTCAAAGAAAGTAGAAATGATATCGAAAAAAAATCGAAGATTTACCCCCACAATGACCTGCCTGTTCAATTAAAATGACTGAATAGAATGACGCAAGAGCGTTTTTTTTTTTCTCCCTTACCACAGACAGCCTGTCTTCGGGAACTGCGACCTGGAGCCAAAACTAACGACGCCGTTAGTTAACGTATTGTTAAAACTTTGATCATTTAATATGGTAAATATGCTAATATTTTTGCTGAAAAAAATGTGATGCAAAAGCTGCTCTCATTTTTTTTCAGCAAAACTAACACTATATTAGATGTTGTACTTTTGTTTGATTTTGTTCGATTTGAGGTTTAACGTCCCCGTCAACACTGTAAAGGTCATTTTGGAGACGTTGACATCTCAAGCCCTGTCGCCCAATGAAACCAATAGGGTTTATTAGCATGGACGGTCCGCCTCGCACCGCGGTTCCTGGACAGGCTTAGATCTTCTAAGCGGTTTACCAGTACTAGTGTGAGGGCTGGATTCAGCTCTGCGTGGAAGCATCATGCAGCCAATATATTTCTTCAAGCCCCTATGGGCGGGGGCCTGCTAGAGTAGTTAACAATATGACAATATGACCACTAACGAGCTCGTTAAGCTAACGATGCTTTGAACAACTGGGTCCTGAACAGACAAAACACAGCCTGCTCACCAGCGCTTCTTTTGCAACTGCATGGACAATGGCTGTCCGGGGCTTAGAGATATAGATTGGGCTGCATGGCGTTTTTGCGCAGAGCCGAACGCGGCCAAACATTTGACTACTGATTAACCGCTTAAGAATGTCTAATGCTGTCCAGGAAAAGTGGTGCGGATCGGACGGAACCTTAAACCCTGGCAGTGCTGTACCCTTGGTCGGTAGGGCTTGAGATGTCATTAATCTCCATGTCCGGCAAAATCCTATAAAGTTGGAGGCAACGTCTCCAAAATTACCTAAATAGTGTTATCGGGGCCGTAAACCGCAACACAAACCAAAAAAAAAAAAAAAAAACAAATGTCCTCCACTTGTGAATATTTGTCCCAACTGCACCGTCATTGCATACATGTACAGTAAAATTCTGCTATAAAGACCACCTAAAATTAAGACTAGTTCTCCTTTAAAAAGCTTACTTAGTAGGTTGCAGTTATTCTTTCTTTCTGTGTTCTGTATATAGTATCCGCTGGTCAGAGACCACCATTGGGCCTGTTCAAAAGTGGTCTTAAAGACCACTTTTGAACAGTACCAAAGGTGGTCTTAATATAGGAATTTCACTGTATATCAAAAGTCTATGATGTTGCGCATTCATATTTAATTTGTATTATTTGTTTATTCTCAGATCATCTTTACCACGTACCATCATTCATCATTACTTCACTTATGGATAGCCTCCAGAACTAAGAAAGCCGACGGTTTACCAGAACCAGTGTGCGATCGGTTTCAGCCCTGCGTGGAAGCATCATGCAGCCCATCTATTTCTTCAAGCCTCGATGGTCGGGGCCGCTGGAAAAAAAATGATCCTGACCCATTTCGTTTAACCCTTAAATTCCTGAACTGTAAGCAAATAGTGTAGACATTGATCAGACATCGCGTTTTGCGACACATAATCTGGGTCTACATTGTTTGCCAAACCTAACACATGACTATAGATAACCCACGTACGCAACAAAATGATATCACAGCGATAAGATTAGCGCAGCTATTTTCTATAAATTACCGTTACCTGGATTTTCTACAGACCAGTAATAGTCACGTGGACAGCAACTACTTTGCGTAACGTTGGGTCGACTCACAAACAATCGACCCAGAAACTATTATTAATATAATGATGGGTTATCTACATAATGGTTTTCCAGCATCGACTTTACAAACGAGTAATTGAGTCATTCCCTTGACCAAAAATTCTCGTTCGTACGAGATTTTTTCTCGTTTGTACGAGAAAATTTATCGTAGGAATGAGAAAAAAATTCTCGTTCGTACGAGAATTTTTCTCGTTCCTACGCGAAAGTTTCTCGTTCGTACGAGATTTTTTCTCATTTCTCGTTTGTACGCGAAAATTTCTCGTTTGTACAAGAATATTTCTCGTTTGTACGAGAAAGTTTCTCGTTCGTTCCGGAATTTTTCTCGTATGTACGAGATAATATTTTGTTCTCATCTTATTTTGACCCTAGTAGGCTTTCGTACAGAACAACAACAACAACAATAAAAAAAAAACGACCTTCCCAGGAAATGAAACAAAAGATCCATGATGGCCCTGAATCGCTCACCTGATGCATATTATTGTTTGTTTTGTTGGTTTGATTTGAGGTTTAACGTCCCGTCAACACTACTTCGGTCATTTTGGAGACGTTAGTTCCAATTTTGTGGGACTTTTACCCGACACTGAGATGAAATGACACCTCAACCCCTGGCGCCAAATGCAACCAATAGGGTTTATATGCATAGACGGCCTGACTCGCATTACTTTGCCTGGGCAGGCTTAGACCTTCTAAGCGGTTTACCAGTATTTATGTGCTGTCGGTTTCAGCTCTGCATGAAAGCACCATGCAGTGATGCATCTTATACATATGAAGCATTAGGTCCCAGCAGGCACACATCTCTGGGGCAGCGTCAAATCAACGTCGGTGCAACGTCACAACGTAACAATTGCGTCATGTGCCTGATATGAGGTGGAGTGAAAGATTTAAGCAATTTTGGTTGACGGTGTCCAAAGTACGTAACATTTCTGTGAAATTGCTATACAATAAGTCAAGCTATTTAGGAGTAGAAGTCATTTTGATTCATTACGAAAACACGCCTATACAAATACATTGTAACCTTTATCGCCGAAAAAATGAAAAAAAAAATAAAAAAAAATAAATAAGATGAAAACGTGATTTTTTTCTTATTTCTGCTCAAAATATAGATTGTAGGTACTCGTTAGAACCGCCTCATTGAGGGGGTTATAACGAGTACCCACAATCTATATTTTAGAGCAGAAATTAGGAAAATAAGGTTAACCCCTGCAAACCCCAGTTTTACTATATAAAAGTGGGGTTCAAGGGGATCAAAATAATATAGGCGTGTTTTCGTGATGCCAAAGTTTTTTATGTTTTCAGCTCTGGTGGCCACCATGTCCAGTGGAGCAAAGGAATTCTGAGCTATTTTGTAAGCGGGTCATCCATGAAACATTCGTATGAAAGTGCTTGCTTTCAGAGACTGAAGTCTTTTAAACGTGTGTCTATTTTAAGTTCTTGCGGCCATCCTGTTCAGGAGAGTGGGACAGTTTTTGGCAATTTTGACAGATGGTTACTTTGTGAAATCATTACCTTTGGATGTCATTCATTATTTTTAAGGACTAGCACCCTCCTTGTTCAGCGAAGAAGAACAATTTGAGCAATATTGGAAAAGACTTGTACAAGTATGATTCTTTGTGAAATTAATTCAAAATTCATCCATCTGTTTAGGAGGAGAAGTCATAAGGACTAGATGTTGGTTGAGCGTGTGTGTTTGTTTGCTTGTTGTTTGCTTTGGTGGCTATCTTGTTCACCGGTGCTTAGCGGTGGGAGCAATTCTGTTAGACGATCACCAAAGGAACATTCCTGTGAAATCATTTCAATATCCACCCACGAGTTTATGAACAGAAGTTATTTAAATGCTTCTCTGTTTTTTCTCAGACGGCCATCTTGTTTTTTGGAGCAGAACAGTTTGATCAATTTCAGTAGAGTCACCCAAGAAATATTCCTGTGAAATCGTTCGAGCAAATTTGGTTAAGGATCAACCAAGGAACATTCCTGTGAAATTCTTTCAAAACCCATCTACAGATTTAGGAGATGAATACTTTTAGCTCTGGCCACCACCTTGTTCATCCTGGCGGAACGGTTTGGGCAATTTTGGTAGAGAGTTATCCAAGGAACAGTCCTGTGAAATTATTGCAAAATCCATAGTGAGGTGAAGTCGTTTATATTTTCTACTTTTTTGCGCTGGTGGCCAGTTTGTTTATCTGAGCGGAATGGTTTGAGCAATTTTGGTAGAGGGTCACACAAGGTACATTTCTGTAAAATTAAATTAAAATCCATCCACTGGTTATGGGGGTGAAGTAGTTTAAAGGTTTTTTCTTCTTCTAATTTTAGCTCTGGTGGCCATTTTGTGCAGCCAAACGGAACGGTCTAGGCAATTTTGGAAGAGGGTTACCCAAGGAACATTCCTGTGAAATTATTTCAAAACCCGTCACCTGGCTTAGGAAGCGAAGTCTTTTAAAGTTTTTTATTTTTTATTTTTATGCCCCGCAATGTTGTACCCTCCGAAGTTTTGAGTGTCCTTCCGTCCGCACGTCCGTCCGCGCCTCATAGTTTCGTGTCCGCTCCATAACTCCGATACCGTTTGAGATATTTTTGCGAAACTTCACAGATATGTAGAGCTCTATGAGACGACGTGCAGAACATATGAACTGTTGCCTTTTAACAATTGAACATAGCCATTTCTGTCATAGTTTCGTGTCCGCTCCCTAATTTCGATACCGTTTGAGACATTTCCATGAAACTTCAAAGATATGTAGAGCACCATGAGACGACATGCAGAACATATGAACCATAACTCTGATTTTCCTACTTTTGGAGTTATTGCCCTTTGAGCTTTGAATATAGCTGTTGCTATCAGTTTCGTGTCCGCTCCATATCTCTGATGCCGTTTGAGAGTTCTGTTTTGTTTGATTTTAGGTTTAACGTCCCCGTCAACATTGTAAAGGTCATTTTGGAGACGTTGCTTCCAATTTTGTGGGAGTTTTACCCGACATTGTGATGAAATGACCTCAAGCCCTGCCGGCCAATGAAACCAATAGGGTTTATAAGCACCGCATTGCCTGGGCAGGCCGTTTGAGATATGTTTGCGAAACTTCAGAGATATGTAGAGCACTATGAGACAACATGTAGAACATATGAACCGTAACTGTGATTTCCCTACTTTTGGAGTTGTTGCCCTTTGAAGATTGAACATAACCATTTCTATCATAGTTTCGTGATCCCCCAATAAGTTTGACATCATTCGAGATATTTCCATGAAACTTCACAGATATGTAGAGCACCATGAGACGCCGTACAGAACATATGAGCCATAACTCTGATTTTCCTACTTTTGGAGTTATTGCCCTTTGAACTTTGCATATAGCTATTGCTATCAGCTCCATAACTCTGATACCGTTTCAGATTTTTTTTCGCGGAACTTCACATATATGAAGAGCACTATGAGCCGACGCTAAACCAAAACCAAAAAATAAAATGTTTCCCATGGAGTGGACGTCTGTAAGCCCAACCAACCAGCCATACGACTGCCCATCCGTCCGTCTACAATAACATAAGTACCGAAGTACGAAATAAACAAAATACTGTAGTAGGAAATGGCAAAACAAATACGAAATGACTATGCTTAAGTCATTTCGTAACCATTTTGGTCAAACTGTATCTGGGTACGAAATGACCAAAATGGTTACGAAATGACTTGGTTCCGGTTTGCTTGTTAGTGGGTACGACATGACAAAAAAAAAAAAAAAACAAAAAAAAAAAAACCAGACACGAACTGATCAAAAAGGTATAAAATGACTAGGGTACGAAATGACTAAGTTACGAAATGACTTGGGTACGAAATGACTGAAAAACATCCAGAAAATATGAACCGTATTTCTGATTTTCCTACGTTTGGAGTTGTTGCCCTTTGAACATTGAACATAGCCATTACATGTACTATCATAGTTTCGTGTCCACTCCATAACTTCGATACCGTTTGAGATATTTCCATGATACTTCACAGATATGTAGAGCACCGTGAGACGACGTGCAGAACATATGAACCATAACTCTATTTTTTCCTACTTTTGGAGTTATCGCCCCTTGAACATTGAACATAGCCATTTCTATCATGTAGTCTGGTTGAAGCAATGATCCTAAAAATTTGATTCTGACCAAACTCGCATGGTTCCATCACTAGGATGGGGGAAAACAGCCATTAGGTTTTTATGACCGTGACCTTATTTTCAAGGGCAGATGCCCCCCAAAACTGTCAATGTTGGACCAAAGATAGCGTGTCTGCACCCAGTCTCATGAACAAATCAATAAAATGTGGTCTAACTTGGTTCAATATATCATTGCAAGTGACCAAAGATTTGAATAGATTTTGAAGACATTGACTTTTTTTAAAGTGTGCAAGACCCCAAAAACTGACAATGAGAATTTTAATTCTGTTTGTCTTTCTTTTTTAGGTATGGCTCTTTGAACATTGAAAATAGTCATTAGTCATATCTGTCTTGTATTACTGCCACCTTTATTAAGGAAAGAGTAATATATCCTATCTTGAATTCCTTTTTGACTGTGATATGAAGTTGTAGTGGCGGGGCACCATGCAGTGCTTGCAGCTTTTGTTAGCTCTGGCGGTCATCTTGCTCATTCGAGCGGAACGATTTGAGCAATTTTGGTACAGGATAACCCAAAGAAAATTCGTGTGAAAGTTCACTAGTGAAGGAGGAGAAGTCATTTAAAGGTTTTTCTCAAATATTTTAAGCTCTGGTGACCATCTTGTTCATCCGAGCGAAACGATTTGTGCAATCTTGGTGGTAGAGGGTCACCCGAGGAAGACCTCTGTGAAATTGTTTTAAAATTTGGCCAGTGGCCAAAGAGGAGAAGGCGTTTTAGGTTTTTCTATATTGTTTTTCTATTTTTAGCTCGGTCGGCCTACTTGTTCAGCGGAGCCGAACCAGTTAGACACTTTTGATTGAGGGCCACCCAAGGAACATTTCTGTAAATTTATTTCAAATCAGAGCATCGGTTGCGGAGGAGATGTCTTTTTAAGTATCTTGTTGACAGACGAGATATTTCTATTTTTAGCTCTGGTGGCCATCATGTTGGTAATTCGAGCAGAACGGTTTTGAGCAATTTTGGTAGCGGGTCACACAAGGAATACTCCTGTGAATTGATTTCGAAATAGGGCCAGTGGCCTAGAAAGAGATAACTTTTTAAGGTTTTTCTCATTTTTATGCCCCGGAATCTAAGAGATTCGGGGGCATATAGTTTTTGGTTTGTCTGTCTGTTTGTCCGTTTGTCTGTTTGTCCGTTTGTTTGTCTACAAAAACCTTAACATTTGGCATAACTTTTGAATGGTTATAAATGTAGCTTTCATATTTCATATGTGAATACTTTATCACAAAACCTTTCCAGTGGTACCATAATTTTTGATCTTGTGACCTTGACCTTTAACCTACTTTTTCATTTTTTTTTAGAAACATTAACATTGGCCATAACTTTCGATTGGTAATAGATAGAGCTTTCATATTTCACATGTGCATTCCTTGTCACAAGACCTTTCTAGCGGTACCATAATTTTTGGCCTTGTGACCTTGACCTTGACGTTTGACCTACTTTTTAAAAAAAATAACATTGGCCATAACTTTCGATTGGTAATTGGTAAGGCTTTCATATTTCACATGTGCATTCCTTGTCACAAGACCTTTCTAGTGGTATCATAATTTTTGACCTCGTGACTTTGACGTTTGACCTACTTTTTAAAACCTTTACGTACTCTATAACTTTCGATTGGTAAGTGATAGGGCTTTCATATTTCACATATGCATTCTTTTTCACAAGACCTTTCCAGTGGTACCATAATTTTTGACCTTGTGACCTTGACCTTTGACCTACTTTTTAAAAACTTTAACATTGGCATAACTTTCGATTGGTAAGTGTTAGGGCTTTCATATATCACATGTGCATTCTGTGTCACAAGACCTTTCAAACGATCCCATAATTTTGACCTTGTGACCTTGACCTACTTTTTAAGACTTGAACATTGGCCATACCTTTCGACTGCTTAGTGATACTGCTTTCATATTTAACATGCGCTGTCAGGGGGCATCAGTGTTTCACAAACACATCTTGTTTACTTTTATTTTAGCTCTGGCGGCCATCTTATTCAGCGTAGCGGAACCAATTAGGCAATTTTGGAAGAGGGTCACCCAATGACACTTCCTGTAAAATTATTCCAAAATCCGTTTACCTCACTAGGGTGGTGAGAGCAATGAGCTAAAATGTATAACTAGACATTGATGATGACAAGTAAATAACGATTTTGTGGAGTACAGCCCTTCCCAGATTATCCTATTGTATACTGTGGATTCTTCCATTGCTATATGTCGCACAAGTCCATTTGCCATGTAAGGGATGGTAGGCCTAATTTTCTTTTTTATCCTATTCTTGACGGAAAATTCTGTGGCCCTGGTCAGACGCCGCGCTCTGCGGGTATCCCGCATGCAATGCGTATTTTCACTTATCAAGAAAAACTGGCGTTTACAGAGGTATACATTATTTTTTTTTCTCCTCAAAAACATAATGTTAGAACCGCTTCGCCGAAGCGGTTCTAACGAGCACCCTTAATCTATGTTTTGAGCAGACATTTACCTTTTTTGGTGAAAAAAAATTCATTATATTTGAAAAGGTGTATTTTCGAAATGAAATGTTTAATCATTCCAATAATGATTAAGAATTTATATCATTTCTCAACTCTAGGATTAGAGTGTTTGACTATTGTCAATAAGTATATTAAATTTAATTTTAATCATTTTCAAAGTTGTACTACTATCAAAGTGGTTTGGGACTACATAAATGATTTGACCAAAAAGATATGTTTTCGTATCTTTCATTAATGGAGGCTGTGTGTATTCGCTAGAGGCGCCTCCTTGAGGCCGTTCTGGTGGGGTGAAGATATACTGACGTGGTGCAGGGTAGGCATATATTATATTTCGGAAGATTTTGAGGCTCATATATGTATGATGATGAAAATCCATTCTTTGAGAAGTGACGGTTATATTAACTTACATGTAGGGACTTGCACAAGTGAAAAGTTCTTAAGGCGCTTTGGGATATTTCGTAGACTTCGTATGTAGAGACCATGAATGTAGGATGTGACCATTCACAGAGAAATAATGTGCATTTTGCTGTGGTGTTAAAATATACTGATATTCTTAGAATCAAAAATCTGCTCTACTGATACCCATATGAAATCAGATAATTGTAAGCATATCTTCTCAGCATGAAATTACATGCATTTCACCTTATGCTGACGCTTTGTCATTTTACATGATCAACAGTTAAACTGTGCTCTGTTTATGTAGACATACTAGTATTTGTGACACAGATAAGCTACACCTCTAGCCTCCGCCCATCGGGGCTTGGAGAAATAGATTGGGCTGCATGATGCTTCCACGCAGAGCTGAAAACGGGTAAAAGTCACACAAAACTCGAAGTAACATCTCCAAAATGACCTAAATAGTGTTGACGGGGACATAAAATCTCCATTCAAACAAACAAATCAGCTACCCTCTCTCTCTCTCTCTCTCTCTCTCTCTCTCTCTCTCTCTCTGATTTATCACTTACGGCGAACCTGTAAACGTTTTTAGGTCATCTGTTTACTAGTCAGAGTGCCTGATATGTTCTTATATTCCGTCAATGTATACGGCTTGCAAGTGTGCGGGTGTACAAGTTTGGGTTTTAATGGGGTGGGTCTTAGCTGTCGAAGGCTGGAGGTCATTTAATTTTCGTCCAGTTAAAATGAATCTTATACTTTGACTGGTTATGGGTCTGTCGATAAAGATGCGCACGTATATGAGGGTGGTACAGGGTGTCCAAAAAGTAAGTTAACAGTTTTAACCCGTCATAACTTTTTTAATTTTAAAGCTATTTTGATGAACAATATTCTAAATTAACGCACATATCCTAAAGTTTTTATACGACATAATTAAAACGCGCCAAAATAATTGACGTTGTCGCAAAATGACGTCATTTAAAATCTTGTTTTTTTCCAAGATGGCGCGTTTGACGTTAGCCCAGCGTATTTTCATTGTAAAGAACTTTTACGAAACTAAAAGCGCTACAGATGTTCAAAGAAAATTTAAATATTCATTTAATGGTGATACTGTAAGTCGACTAAATATCTACAAGACTATCAGAAAATTTGAAGAAACGGGATCGGTGAAAGACGCGCAAAAGTCGGGACGGCCGAAGACCAGTAGAAGTGATGAAAATGTGAGCACGCTTCAAGAACTTATGCAAGACAGTCCTGAAAACTCAATTCGGCGTACATCCTCGGAGACGGGTATCCCCAAATCATCCGTTCATAACATAATAAGAAAAGATTTAGAACTTTATCCATATAAAATACAAATTATGCAGAGCTTAAATATAACGGATCAAGTGGAAAGGCTATCATTTTGTAACTGGGCATCAGACGTTATTGACACTTACGCCGATGCTTTTAATGATGTGTGGTTTAGCGATGAGTCACATTTCCTTTTATCAGGACATGTTTGCAAACAGAACATGAGATTTTGGGCAAATGAACAGCCCCACCAAATAGCAGAAAGGCCACTCCATAGCGATAAAATTACAGTTTGGTGTGCTATGTCATCCAGGGGAATCATTGGACCGTATGTGTTTAGCGATACTGTTAATTCAGACCGCTACATGTCGCTATTAAACAACAAGTTTTTACCGGAATTGCGGAAACGATCAACTGACATTAACAGTGAATGGTTTATGCAAGATGGAGCAACACCACATACGGCTAACAAAGTGTTAGATATGTTACATGACACATTTGATGAGCGGGTAAT
This sequence comes from Lucinisca nassula, assembly GCA_963580285.1. Lineage (NCBI taxonomy): Eukaryota > Metazoa > Mollusca > Bivalvia > Lucinida > Lucinidae > Lucinisca > Lucinisca nassula. The sequence continues at coordinate 90,356,896 of OY757023.1, forward strand.
TTCCAGACGATATCCCGAAGTGAAACAATGCGGCGTAACTTGGCCTGCGCACAGTCCAGACCTGAACCCCTGTGATTTCTTTCTTTGGGGTTATCTTAAATCGGTTGTTTACAAGCCCAGACCCACAGATACTGCTATGTTATTAAAACAAATACGCAGGGAAGTCAAGAAGATAAGTGTTGGCACTTGTGCTAGAGTAATTGAAAATTTCAAGCAGCGAGTACGGGAAGGAAAACGTCGAAAGGGGCGGCATCTGGAAAACGTCATAAATTACTAAATTGACGTCACTGGACAAATTTGGTATTTTTTGTTTATTGTTTGTTATTTTTTTTATGCTTTAATGGATTTGTATGAAATTTTATAAGAAAAAACTTAAGGATATATGCTATGTCTGTGAGAAATTTTATACCGCTTTCACAACGTTATGATGTATTAAAATCTCGTCAAAACTGTTAACTTACTTTTTGGACACCCTGTACAATATAACTCTTATATGGGTGTTAGGGGTGGATGGGTTCGGCATCACGAGGCTTGCCGAGTGATGCCAGCCACTGATCCCGTGGATTTTTGTATCAACCTCTCACACCCATAGGATTCTTTTTCTTGCCTGCCTTCCATTTCTAAGCGCGGATTTTTAATGATGCAGTCAATTCGTACCGACGTCCACCATATTGTGATGACACTAAAGGAATGTTAAGTGACGTCACATAACGTGCTATGACGTCAAACTTAACGACGGCGCACATGATGTCATATTCAACCAGTGCATTTAACGAAGGCGCACATGATGTCATATTCAACCAGTGCATTTAGCCTACCAAACACGCGAGAGTATTCGATTTGGGGTAAATATACCAGGATAAGAACAGAATTTCTTGCACACCAGAAAAGGAAATCCATACTTTTAGCTTGGGATAGTAATTCTGTTCCAACCCTGGTGTTTTTACCCCAAATCGAATATTGACTATGACCTCATATGCGCCGTCGTTACGGTTGGCGATACACCACGTTACGTGACGTCACTAAACATTTCTTTAGTGTCATCACAATATGGCGGATGTCGGTAACCGAAGTGACTGCAGCATTAAAACATCCGCGCTAAGAAATGGAAGGTATGCAAGAAAAAGAATCCTATATGGGTGTGAGAGGTGGATGGAAAATCCGACCCTCGGGATCACTGTCCGACATCACTCGGCAAGCCTCTTGATGCCGGACAGGAAACCTTGGGACGGATTTTTTCATCCACCCCTCACACCCATATAAGATTCTTATATTCTATCCCAAGCTAAAACTATGGGTTTCCTTATCTGGTGTGCAAGAAAATAGGTGCGAGTCGGACCGTCCATGCTTATAAACCCTATTGGTTCCATAGGGCGGCAGGGCTTGAGGTGTCATTTCATTAAATGTCAGGTAAAAATCCCACAAAATTGGAAGCAACGTCTCCAAAATGACCTTTACAGTGTTGACGGGGACATTAAACCTCAAATCAAACAAACAAAGCAAGAAAATAATTGTACACTCTTGTGACGTATAATTAGGTTACACGTAATATCAAGTAATTAAACAATTATCTTATGTTAACGCTACTTTTGGATATGTGCAATACGACTTGACATTTGCGGCCGCCGGTGGGGTTGGAAACAGTCTAGGTGCGACTGTGGGCGTCTTCCTTCCTTTCTGTAAAGTGATCACCGTGTCCACGGGTGAATAAGCCATGGTCAGTTTGCTTGGGCTGAAGCTCCTCTAGTCGGATTACCGTCCGGTGCCATTTCCCGTTCATGGGCTTGCATTTCCTATTCAGTTTTACTACGTTTTGGGATCCATTTGCACTAATCCCATTCAGAATGTATTTCTCAAATGTTTCTCTACTTTTTCATGTTTTCTACACTTTTTCTCTTTGTTGATCTCCGTAAACTTCTTTTTTGAAAGATTGAAGAAACAGATGGGCTGCATGATGCTTTCGCGCAGAGCTGAAACCGACCCTCACACGAGTACTGGTAAACCGCTTAGAGGATCTAAGCCTGCCCAGGCAAAGCGGTGTGAGTTGGCCCGTCCATGCTTATAAACACTATTGGTTTCATTGGACGGCAGGGCTTGAGATGTTATTTTATCTCAATGTCGGGTAAAAGTCCCACAAAATTGGAAGCAATGTCTCCAAAATGACCTTTACAGTGTTGACGGGAACGTTAAACCTCAAATCAAACAAATCTTTTTTGAAAGAAAAGGCGATATCTGGCAATGACCTCGTTTTTCCACCTGTCATGATTAACCCATTGTATGTGGGAAACCCCTAAAGAGGTACCATGGCAAACAGTGCCGGCCCAGATCAGACGCCACAAAACGCGGCGTGTGATCTTGATTTGCACTATTTGCTAACAGTTTTTTACCGACAAAATAGAATAAAAACGAAAAAATAGGCTTGTCACCCCTTATATGACTTGGCTAACATAAGGCAATGGAAGAGTCCACTAGCATATAATGGGTTAAATAATTTGGGGGAATGGGAACACTTTTAGGGGAGGCAACTCCTGCAAAAATATTTTTGTCTCCCATGTCAATAGGGGTCAGCTCTTATGGAGCAAATTCTTTCCTTTAAGAGTAGACCCGTTTTTTCTATGGGAACAAGAAGTCCCAAAATGTGTCTCCCTTTGAAAATGGCGGAAAAGTCTGACATGTGTTCCCGTTTCCCTTAACGAGCTTGAGTGGTTCTGCTTTAATGGATGATGTCTTCTGCATTTAGTATCTTCCGAATCTTCTGATGAGAAGCCAAGATACACAACCAAGTTGTAGTTATGTAGTTTCAAGTTTAAGGTATTATCCATACCGGTGATCAGCAAACTAAACAACCTACTATTTTATCCCAATTTATTCAACAGATCCCGATTTATTCAACAGTCAGCGTCGTCCCCCGCCCATCGGGGCTTGAAGAAATAGATGGGCTGCATGATGCTTCCACGCAGGACTGAAACCGACCGGCACACGAGTACTGGTAAACCGCTTAGAGGATCTAAGCCTGCCCAGGCAAAGCGGTGTGAATTGGACCGTCCATGCTTATAAACCCTATTGGTTTCATTGGGTGAGAGAGCTTGAGATGTCATTTCATCTCACATTCGGGTAAAAGTCCAACAAAATTGGAAGCTACGTCTCCAAAATGACCTTTACAGTGTTGACGGGGACGTTAAACCTCAAATCAAACACACAAACAACTCAACAGTCAGCGCTTACTGTGAGAAATATTAATATGTCGAGTCTACAAAGGAGATTTCCTGTGAGTTCGTTTAGTTTTTTGATGCTGAAAGTATCGGTAACATGGTTTTACCGCCTTTTACTAGAGGCGGGGCGAGGGGGGAGGGGGATGGATATCCATTATTCGGCTGATTTATGGATATCACTAATTCGAACCATGTATATCCATAAATCGAGTTATGGATATCAATAAATATGGATTAAAGTGTAAAATGGCGCACCATATTCCTGACGGTTAAAGTCCGATATCCCCATATTAAATGTCACAGGCGGCTTCAACCTTAGTTACTGCGTCATGAAAACTGAATAAGGAAAAAGGAAAATATTTTTTCCTTTTTCGCTCCATATAAAAATGTGGACATCGTGAAAAGTCTAAACCTGAAAGTTGGATATCAAAGGATAGAAGTGTATGGAATTCTGAATAATAAACAATATACCGATAACCAATAACATCTAAATTAACGAAGCTGCGCGACATGAAAAAAATACCTTTCCTGAAGATGCAACGATAAAAGAAAGACATCTACAGATTGAATGTCACAGTTATACCAGTCATAAAGCACGACGGCAGGCAACTATAACCTAAGAACCTTCGGGCCCGCCCACTTCCACGCAGAGCTGAAATCGACCGCACACGAGTACTGGTAAACCGTTTAAAGGATCTAAGCCTGCCCAAGCAAAGCGGTGCGAGTCGGACCGTCCGTGCATATAAACCCTATTGGTTTCATTGGGCAACAGTGCTTGGGATGTCATTTCATCTCAATGTCGGGTAAAAGTCACACAAAATTGGAAGCAAAGTCTCCAAAATGACCTATACAGTGTTGACGGGGACCTTAAACCTAAAATCAAACAAGAAACTTCGGAGTTACAGCGTCCAGAAAACCAAATAAGGAAAAGGCAAGAGTTTTCCTTTATCCATATTCGCTCCATATGAAAAGGTTGACATCTTGCAAAGAAGATACCAAAGGATAGAAGTCCATGGGACCGTGCTTTACAAATCAAGATACAAAACATCAATGAGATCTGAATTAACGCAGCTTAAAACACGACATAAAGAAAGGCAACATGAAAATTGACCTTTTCTGAAGGTGTAAACGATTAAAGTGAGATATCTCCAGATCGAATGTTATAATAATACTTGTCATAAAAGCTGCAACCTAAGAACCTACGGAGATACAGCGTCATGAAAACTGAATAAGGAAAACGGAAAGAACATTTTTTCCCTTTTTTATTCACTCCATATGAAAATGTTCACATCTTGCAAGGTCTTGGAAGGAGATATCAAAGTATGGAACCGTGCACCATAAAACAAGATACCAATCATCAAAACGATCTAAATGAACAAAGCTGCAGCGTCATTAAATACTGCATATGGAAGGGCAACATGCAAACTTTACTTTTCTTGAATGTGATACGATAGAAGTGAGATATCACTAGTTTGATTGACATAGTAATACAAGTTTGCCACAAGTCACGACTTTCTAGGTGGACTGGCTTATGGAACACGTGTGAAAGCACAAATAAAAGTCAAACGATATTCACAACCAGACTTCTGGGCAAGGGACTGTGTAAGTCTATAATTATTTTACTGAAAGGTTCGTCAAATGCAGGCATAGGCTAATAATGCTCTGGGCTCTGGTTGGGCCCATCAGAGTCTAACTATTGGTTTTCTTTTGCTCCAGCATTTCGGTCGTAGCTTGCTGTCCAGTACACACCGTTTTTTCATCTCTGTGGTTGTTTGATTTTTGTGTTTTCGGAGATGCTGCGCTAATGCGCCAGGAAGCTTTCATGCGGACTTAACAAATTATTTGTCTAAATCAAAGGCGCGGATTTCGGCCGTGTAAAATCGTGTTTACCCCCCCCCCCCCCCCCCTACACACACCACACACATACCCGTGAAATTCTTTTCACTGTCCGTTCCAAGGCGGTTCTTCTGTCGCGGTTTATTTTTGTTATGGTTTGTCTTCTTTTGGATAGACAATTGGCCATTTTAAGGGAAAGTAACTGTCCTTTTGGCTTTCTGCTATTGATGTTTCCATTAAGGTCTAGTTATTTCATGTTTGTGTTTCTTTCCCTTTGGTGTCTCTGATGGGAGGTGTGGGTTAATTGCATAGATTTCTGACTATTGCCTTCACATCTATTTAGGTATAGTCTGATTGGGTTTTTCTACTATTTGGAACGTATGGCAGGACTTACAGTGTTTAAAAACATCAGATTTTACCCCCAGGCCAATAAAAATGATTAAAATCCTCTGATAGGTTTTATTTTCACCAAGGTCAAATTTGACCGCATAGACTTTAGTATGGGAAAAGTTCAAAACCGTTTATTTTTCGGCAACTATTGCAGTCTCTGATCTGAAAATTGGTAGATGCAGTAAGCTAAATAAGTGGATGAAACTACTTGAGTATTGAGCGTCAAGGTTCTCTGGTTTTCGCCTACCACTGATTAATAACGATCGGTTCGAAATAAGTGATATAATATTGAAAGGGCCATGAAACCAAAACCGCAATAAACAAATAAATAAATAAAAAATAAAAATAAAAAATCCAAAGGGCTCCAATTAACCCATGTATGCCTAGTGCCTCATTTTTTTGGGGACATTGGCAGATCAGATGCCACAGAATAAGGCAGTGCCTTATTCTGTGGCATCTGATCTGCCAAATGTGACCTAGGTCTCCACTGCTTAAATTTCATACATTTTTGTAAAACTTACCACAAAGAAAAACAATATTGACACCTCTATTATTGGAAGTGGACCACTCCAAACTTATTAGGTGCAAGATTCACTTGTCATATATGACTTATTACCTAAACCCAGTCTTGCAACAACCTTTGCTGCTTGCAGTATTGTCATCACGTGACCAAGTCCGTAAAAACCCCACTTTATATAGAGAAACTGAGTTTTACGGGGGTATATATTATTTTTCTTTTTTCTGCTCCAATACATAGGTTGTGGGTACTCATTAGAACCGCCTAAATGAGGCAGTTCTAACGAGCACCCACAACCTATGTTAGCCGTGACAATAAGAACCATATCACGGCTTTTCATCAGAAAAGAAGCCATTTTTGAGATATAAAAAACTGACAATGTCGCACGGTTGTTTATCGTTTGTTTGCTAGTTTGTGTTGGCGTTTAAAGGTCCAGACAACACCATTTAGGTCATTTTTGAGCCGGTCAGTTTACCTATCCACACTTGTTCTGGGTACGTGTATATGTAAGCGCTTAACTAGTACAGTGCACATTCTTTCGCAGGAAACTGACAACTGCCCTTCTTTAAGAGAGAGAATGACCGTAGAAAAGATTTCATGATCAATCTCCACGAAAGAATGTTGCCGACCCCGGCAGGTAAGGGGTGTTTATCGTTATTTAGAAGATACCTTGAGAAACGAAGTTCCATGCAAGTTATTTGACTATACATGTCCATTTGAAGAACATAACTTAGAGATTGCTAAGGGCACCTTTCTCATGTGTAAGCACATCGATGTCCAACTTTATCCACCCTACTCCCCATGAGCTAGCGTGAATATATTTAAAATGTAGTTTTGGGTGATAATATAAGAATCTGATATGGCGTTCTGTTGTGGATGAGCGTTTCCAACCCTCGGGATGACCGTGCTGAGCGGAACCGAAGCTACGCCGAGGTTCCGCTCAGCACGGTCATCCCGAGGGTTGGAAACGCCCATCTACAACAGAACACCATATTGGATTCTTTTTCTTGCACAACACCTCCGGCTAGTTTTGACAGCTCGCACATGTATATTGTTTACAAAATAAAACTAGTGCGGAAGTAGTTCCGGCAGTTGAATAGAACTGAAGCGCATTTATGTTAGTTGCCTGGGTCGGAACACCAGGGTCAGAACATAAATTTCTATCCCAGGGTAAAATAAAGGATTTCCTTGTCTGGTGTGCAAGAAGTAGTTTTGTGGTTGCAGATTTGGTGTCAGTTTTATGATGATATGCTATGATTTAGTTTCCAAATCATAATTTTTCATGTCCGGATATCCTCCACAATTTCTAAAAACGATAATTCATCTTAAGCCATAGAACAGATTCTGACCAAACTTGGCAGAAATGATCTTTGGGCAGTCCTCTTTCAAAATTTTTCAAAGAATCCCATTCCATGCAGAACACTGGTTGCCATAGCAACAAATAGGGGGAAATCTTTAATAATCTTCTTGTCTGAAACCAGAAGGCCCAGGCCTGTGATATTTGGTATCTAGCCTCAGTTAATGGACCTCTACCAAAGTCATTCAAATTAAAGCCCTGGGATCGAAATTGGCTTCGCCCTAGGGGTCACATGTTTTACACAGACCCTTATAGGCTATAACCTTACAAATCTTCTTGTCTGAAACCAGAAAGTACAGGTCTTTGATATTTGGTATGCAGCTTCACCTAATGGACCTCTACCAAAGTTGCTCAAATAATAACCCTAGATCAAAATTGGCCCCGCCCTAGGGGTTACATGTTTCATATAGACCCTTATAGGGGGTAAACCTTTAATAACCATCTTGTCTGAAACCAGAAGACCAAGGTATTTGATATTTGGTATGTAGTTTCACATAAATGACCTCTACCAAAGTTGTTCAAAGTATAGCTCCGGCGCCAAAAATGGTCCCGTCCTAGGGATCACTTGTTTTACATAGACTCTTATAGGAAAAAGCTTCTTGTTTCATTTTTAAAGTTTCCCAATATAAGTCTATATAAAAGACTAGGGCATGGCCAAAAATGGCCACGTCCAGGGCCCCACGTTTTACATTGACTTATGTTAAGAAGACCTTCAAAATCTGCTTGTCTGAACTAGAAGGGGCATGCCTTTGATATGTGGTTTGTAGCTTCGTCTAATGGACCTCTATGTTCAAATAATACCCCTGGGGTTAAAGAATTTATACAAATTCTTAAAACAATCTACAGTGTGAAAACTAACTATTAAGTATGCAAATCCCTTAGCTCAGTTGAGCAATATAGGACCATCATGGTCCTCTTGTTGATATCCAATGGTTGTTGAGTTATATAATCGCAGGTGGATTAGAATATAGTATGGGCAATTTTAGGAGGTGTCTGAGTTTTCAAACGTTTTATGCTCAATTCAGTTGCGAATGGAATTTTAATAGTAACGAATATTGAAATATATTTTATAACCCTTTTTGTACCAAATGGAATCTACCCCATTATAAATAGCTGGAGTCCATTTCAAAATTCAGGAGGGTCAGGTTGTGTTTTTTTCCAAAAAAAATTGCAAACAATGTAGTCCCTGATCAGACGCCCCATTCTGCGGTGTCTTATCTGGGCCTGAACTGTTTGCCATGGTACCCCTTTAGGAGTTTCTGGTACTGAATGGGTTAATGCCAACCCAGTTGAGCATAAAATTTATCCTCAGAAATTTTCAAATGTTAAAATGCCGTCTTTTCACTTGAGCATAAAATGTGTCCTGCTCATAAATTTCAGATTGCAACACTTAAATATGCCAACAGTTCATTTGAGTATAAAATGTGCCCAGCTCATAAATTTTAAAATACCAACTTTGTGAATGACAACAATTCACTTGAACATAAAGTTTGTCTTGCTAGTTAATGTTAAAATGCCAATAATTCGCTTGAATTTGAAATTTGTTCTGCTCATAAATTTTAGATTGCAACATTTTGATACATGTATGCCAACGATTCACTTGAGCATAAAATTTGTTCTGTTCAGAGATTTTGAATACCAACAGATGCAGATGTTGGTATTTTGAAGGCTATGAGCAGGACAATTGTTTGCATTTTAAAAATGATGAGCGGAACAATTTAAATGAGTTGAGCATGGACAAGTTTTTTTAAGCTAACCTTAGCCAAAGGCTCATGGTGAGCTTTTGTGACCGTTCAAGGTCCGCCGTACGTCGCCCGTCGTGCGTCCGTCAATAATTTACTTAAAAGCCATCTTCTCCTAAACCGGTAAGCGGATTTTAAAATAGTTTTACAGGGATGTTTCCAAGGTGACCCTCTTCCAAAATTGCCTAAATGGTTTTGCTCCGCTGAATAAGATGGCCGGCTGAGCTAAAAATAGAAAAATCGTAAAACGCCATCTCCTCCTGGGTCATTGGCTCAATTTCAAAATATTTTCTCAGGAATATTTCTTGGGTGACCCTCTACTCGTTCCGCTCGGACGAACGCGATGACCAGAGCTAAACATAGAAAATATCTTCTCGTCTGTCAACTATATACTTAAAAGACAACTCTTAAATCGGTGAACGGATTTTGAGATAATGTTACAGGATTCCATGGGTGACCCTCTACCAAAATTGCCTCCACTGAAAAAGATGGCCGCCAAAGTTAAAATAGAAAATTAAATAGGAAAGAAAAACTTGAAACGCCATCTCCTCCAAGACCACTGGTTTACTTTCATATTAATTTCACAGGAATATTCCTTGGGTGACCCTCTACGAAGGCTCGAATGAACAAGATGGCTGTGGGAGCTTAAAATAGATAACATCTCGTCTGTCAACAACATAATTAAAGGACATCTCCTCCATAACCAGTGAACGGAGTTTGAAATAATTTTACAGAAATGATCCCTGGGTGACCTTTTACCAAAATTGCCCCAACCGTTCTGCTGGAATGAACAAGATGACTGTCAGAGCTAAAAATAGAAACGTCTGTCAATATTAAACTTAAAAGACGTTCTCATTCTAAACCGGTGAACGGTTTACAGGAATATTCCTAATGGTTACGGTCAACTGAACAAAATGGCCGCCAGAGCTAAAAATAGAAAAACCTTTTAAACGACATATCCCCAAAACACACTGGCCAATTTTCAAAATAATTTCAGAGGACTAATACTTTTGATGGCTCCTACCAAAAATGTTCAAACCATTCCGCTCTGATGAAAACTGTGGCTGCTAGAGCTAAAAATAATATATATAAAAACACTTTTAAATGCATTCTTAACCAGAAGGCCCAACAGGTGGATTGCTTTTGAGATAATTTCGCTGGAATGTTCCTTTGCTTTTCCGGAGTTTAAAATGCGCTATCTGTGCATGTTATGACGCACATTTCTGTACGTAACGACCCTCAGTACAATTAATCTTTTTTCAGTTTACTTACTCTGTTTTAGTCGACTAAGGAAAAATAAAAATATAAAAAAGTCTTTTCCTTTTTCCTTATTCGGTTTTCATGACGCTGATACTCCATAGTCGCAGCTGACTGCTACTAGTCAATCTAGAGATATCTCAAGTTTATCGCTTTACCTTCATGAAATGTCTTTTAGCTCACCAGAGCCGAAGGCTCCAGGGGAGCTTATAGTATAGGCATTGGTCCGTCGTCCGTCGTCGTCGTCGTCTGTGTCTGCGTCTGCGTCGTCAACATTTTCAAACAACATCTCCTTTGAAACTACTTGGCCAATTGAAACCAAATTACATGTGGAGCCTCTATGGAATGGGGGAACAAAAGTTTGTTCGTGAGGACTGGGTCACATGACCAATATGGCCGCAATGCCCATATATGGTAAAAACCTTTAAAAATCTTCTCCTCAAGAACCGAATAGCCGATGATCTTGAAACTTGGTATGCAGCATCGGGGACTCGGGCCCTACCAAGTTTGTTCAAATGATGACCTTTGGTTGACCTTGACCTGTTTTACGTCAAGGTCAAATTTGGTCACTTAGACATTTGTATGGAAAAATGGCAAAACAGTGGATTTTTTCTGACTGTATATTAGCTAGTGGCATCAGAAATGGTATTTGCAATCAGCTGAATGGAGGTTTATCAGTTTCAGAGGTCAAGGTCATTTACCGAGCTTTGTCCAGGGCGGCTCCGATTCAGTATTTTTATCTTCTTCTTTACTTAAACTACTTGGTCAATTGAAACCAAATTACATGTGAAGCCTCTATGGAATGGAGGAACAAAGGTTTGTTCGTGAGGACTGGGTCACATGACCAATATGGCCGCCATGCCCATATATGGTAAAAACCTTTAAAAATCTTCTTCTCAAGAACCGAATAGCCGATGATCTTGAAACTTGGTATGCAGCATCGGGGACTCGGGCCCTACCAAGTTTGTTCAAATGATGACCTTTAGTTGACCTTGACCTGTTTTACGTCAAGGTCAAATTTGGTCACTTAGACATATGTATGGAAAAAAGGCAAAACAGTGGATTTTTCTGACTGTATATTAGCTAGTGGCATCAGAAATGGTATTTGCAATCAGCTGAATTGAGGTTTATCAATTTCAGAGGTCAAGGTCATTTACCGACCTTTGTCCAGGACGGCTCAGATTCAGTATTTTTATCTTCTTCTTCACTTAAACTACTTGGTCAATTGAAACCAAATTACATGTGGAGCCTCTATGGAATGGGGGAACAAAAGTTTGTTCGTGAGGATTGGGTTACATGACCAATATGGCCGCCATGCCCATATATGGTAAAAACCTTTAAAAATCTTCTTCCCAAGAACCGAATTGCCAATGATCTTGAAACTTGGTATGCAGCATCAGGGACTCTGGCCCTACCAAGTTTGTTCAAATGATGACCTGTGGTTGGCCTTGACCTGTTTTACGTCAAGGTCAAATTTGGTCACTTTGACATTTGTATGGAAAAATGGCAAAACAGTGGATTTTTCTGATTGTATATTAGCTAGTGGCATCAGAAATGGTATTTACAATCAGCTGAATGGAAGTTTATCAGTTCCAAAGGTCAAGGTCATTTACCGACCTTTGTCCAGGACGGCTCAGATTCAGTATTTTTATTATCTTCTTCACTAAAACTAGTTGGCCAATTGAAACCAAATTACAGTTTGTCAGTTCCAAAGGTCAAGGTCATTTACGATCTTTGTCCAGGACGGCTCAGATTCAGTATTTTAACTTCTTCTTCACTTAAACTACTTGGCCAATTGAAACCAAATTACATGTGGAGCCTCTACGGAATGACAGAAGGAAAGAATGTTCGTGAGGATTGGGTCACATGACCAATATGGCCGCCATGCCCATATATGGTAAAAACCTTTAAAAATCTTCTTCTCAAGAACCGAATGCCCGATGATGATGCAGCATCGGGGACTCGGGCCCTACCAAGTTTGTTCAAATGATGACCTTTGGTTGACCTTGACCTGTTCGTGAGGACTGGGTCACATGACCAATATGGCCGCCATGCCCATATATGGTAAAAACCTTTAAAAATCTTCTTCTCAAGAACCGAATAGCCGATGATCTTGAAACTTGGTATGAGGCATCAGGGACTCTGGTCCTACTAAGTTTGTTCAAATGATGACCTTTGGTTGACCTTGATCTGTTTAATGTCAAGGTCAAATTTGGTCACTTAGACATTTGTATGGAAAAATGGCAAAGTAGTGGATATTTCTGATTGCCTGGTAGGCTGTGACATCAAAAATGATATTTGCAGTTAGCAGAATGGAAGTTTATTAATTCCAAAGGTCAAGGTCATTACTGACCTTTGTTTTGGATGGCTCAGATTCAGTATTTGTATCTTCTTCTCCAGTAAAAGAGCTGTGCTGATTGAAACCAAATTAAATGAAAAGCCTCTATGGGGGTGAGGCAATTAAACATTATTCGGTTTTGTTGTCACATGACGAAGATGGGCACCTTGCCATTATATGGTATAAACCACATGACCTTTGGTGAGCGTAGTGGCCCATGGGCCTCTTGTTTTCATGTCGCCTTTGCTTTTTCAGAGTTGAAAAAAAATGCACTAACTAAATGTTTGAGTGACTACGTCAAGTCACACAAAGGTCATGATTTGAACAAACTTGTTAGAGCCCGAGTCCCAGATGCAGCATACCAAGTTTCAAGGTCATTGTTTTTTCGCTCACCTGAGCACAACGTGCTCAATGTGAGCTTTTGTGATCACCCTTTGTGCGTCGTACGTCCGTCGTCAACAATTATGTTGTTCATCCTCTAGAAGCCATAGTTTTGCTTCAATCTTCATGAAACTTGCACAGAATGTTTGCCTCTATAGAATATAGGTCAACTTCGATACGGGGTCATGTCGGGTAAAAAAGTACGTCACCAGGTCAAACCAAAGGAAAACCTTGTTAACACTCTAGAGGCCACAGTTTTAGTCAAATCATCCTCAAACTTGCTCAGAATGATCATCTTGACAATATCTCGTTTAAGTTCGAATATGGGTAATGTCAGGTCAAAATGTAGGACAGTAGGTCAAATCATAGAAAAACCTTGTTAACACTCTAGAGGCCACAGTTTGGTCCGATCATCCTCAAACTTGCTAAGAATGATCATCCTGACAAGATCTCGGCCAAGTTCGAATATGGGCCATGCCGGGTCAAAAAGTAGGTCAGTAGATCAAATCCTAGAAAAACCTTGTTAACATTCTAGAGGCCACAGTTTTGGTCCAATCATCCTCATCCCAGACAAGTTCGAATATGGGTGACATCAGGTCAAAAAGTAGGTCAGTAGGTCAAATAATAGAAAAACCTTGTTAACATTCTAGAGGCCACAAATTTAGTCCAATCATCCCAAAACTTGCTCAGAGTTATCATCCTGACAATATCTCGGTCAAGTTCGAATATGGGTATGTCAGGTCAAAAAGTAGGTCAGTATGTCAAATCATAGAAAAACATTGTTAACACTCTAGAGGCCACAGTTTTAGTCCAGTCATCCTCAAACTTGCTCAGAATGATCATCCTGACAATATCTCGGGTTAGTTCGAAAATGGGTAATGCCAGGTCAAAAAGTAGGTCAAATCATAGAAAAACATTATTAACACTCTAGGGGCCACAGGTTTGGTCCAATCATCCTCAAACTTGCTCAGAATGATCATCCTGATAATATCTCAGACATGATCGAATATGGGTCATGTCGGGTCAAAAAGAAGGTCAGTAGGTCAAATCCTAGAAAAACCTTGTTAACATTCTAGAGGCTACAGTTTTGGTAAAATCATCCTCAAACTTGCTCAGAATGATCATCCTGATAATATCTCAGACATGATCGAATATGGGTCATGTCGGCTCAAACAGTAGGTCAGTAGGTCAAATCATATAAAAACCTTGTTTACACTCTAGAGTCCGCAATTTTAGTCTCATTATCATCAAACTTGCTCAGAATAATCATCTTGACAACATCTAGGTCAAGTTCCAATATGGGTCATGTGGGGTGAAAAAGTAGGTCAGTAGGTTAAATCATAGAAAAACCTTGTTAACACTCTAGAGGCCACAGTTTTAGACAAATCATCATCAAACTTGCCCAGAATTGTCCTCTGTTGGTATACCTTGGTCAGGAGGGGTATTTTATGAATATAGTTGTACCTTTTACAAAGGGCCACTCCTCCACCCGCCCCACTCCCTTTGCCACTATTGTTAGTTAGACTGAGCGTGTTCATCTCCGTCTGGTGCACTAGGACCTGGCCCTCAATGTCCGCCCAGATAGTGACATACAAGTCAGCTCTGTATTGTCAAAGGGATGAAAACCCCCTCCCCTCTCGTCACCATGGGTCATAGTTAGTTAGACTGAGCCCATTCATCTCCGTCTGTTGCACTAGGACCTGACCCTCAATGTCCACAAGGTGCCCAGATAGTGACATACAAGTCATGTCTGTATTGTCAAAGGGATGGATACCACCCCAGCCCCACCCCTTGTCACCATGAGTCAGTTAAACTGAGCCCATTCATCTCCCGTCTGGTGCACTAGGATCTGACCCTCAATATTCACAAGGTGTCCAGAAAGTGACATACAAGTCAGCTCTGTATTGTCAAAGGGTTGGATACCCCACCTCCCCGCTTTGTTATCATGAGTCATTGTTAGTTAGTTAGACTGAGCCCAATCATCTCTGTCTGTGACCTGACCTTCAATGTCCACAAGGTACCAAGATAGTAACATACAAGTCAGCTCTGTATTGCAAAAGGGATGGATACTCCCCCGTCACACCCCTTGTCACCATGAGTCATTGTTAGTTAGTTAGACTGAGCCCATTCAGCTCTGTCTGTGACCTGACCTTCAATGTCCACGAGGTACCAAGATAGTAACATACAAGTCAGCTCTGTATTGCTAAAGGGATGGATACCACCTCCTCCAACCCCTTGTCACCATGAGTCATTGTTAGTTAGTTAGACTGAGCCCATTCAGCTCTGTCTGTGACCTGACCTTCAATGTCCACAAGGTACCAAGATAGTAACATACAAGTCAGCTCTGTATTGCAAAAGGGATGGATACTCCCCCCTCCAACCCCTTGTCACCATGAGTCATTGTTAGTTAGTTGGACTGAGCCCATTCAGCTCTGTCTGTGACCTGACCTTCAATGTCCACAAGGTACCAAGATAGTAACATACAAGTCAGCTCTGTATTGCAAAAGGGATGGATACTCCCCCCCTCCAACCCCTTGTCACCATGAGTCATTGTTAGTTAGTTAAACTGAGCCCATTCAGCTCTGTCTGTGACCTGACCTTCAATGTCCACAAGGTACCAAGATAGTAACATACAAGTCAGCTCTGTATTGCAAAAGGGTTTGATACCACCCCCTCCAACCCCTTGTCACCATGAGTCATTGTTAGTTAGTTAGACTGAGCCCATTCAGCTCTGTCTGTGACCTGACCTTCAATGTCCACAAGGTACCAAGATAGTAACATACAAGTCAGCTCTGTATTGCAAAAGGGATGGATACGACCCCGTCACACCCCTTGTCACCATGAGTCATTGTTAGTTAGTTAGACTGAGCCCATTCAGCTCTGTCTGTGACCTGACCTTCAATGTCCACAAGGTACCAAGATAGTAACATACAAGTCAGCTCTGTATTGCAAAAGGGATGGATACCACCCCCTCCAACCCCTTGTCACCATGAGTCATTGTTAGTTAGTTAGACTGAGCCCATTCAGCTCTGTCTGTGACCTGACCTTCAATGTCCACAAGGTACCAAGATAGTAACATACAAGTCAGCTCTGTATTGCAAAAGGGATGGATACTCCCCCCTCCAACCCCTTGTCACCATGAGTCATTGTTAGTTAGTTAGACTGAGCCCATTCAGCTCTGTCTGTGACCTGACCTTCAATGTCCACAAGGTACCAAGATAGTAACATACAAGTCAGCTCTGTATTGCAAAAGGGATGGATACCACCCCCTCCAACCCCTTGTCACCATGAGTCATTGTTAGTTAGTTAGACTGAGCCCATTCAGCTCTGTCTGGTGCACTAGGACCTGCCCTCAATGTCCACAAGATGTACAAGTCGGCGCTGTATTGTTAAAGGGAACTTTTGAACACCTTCTTCCTAAAAAAAAAGAAAACAATATTGAAGGAATGTTCCATGAGTGACATTCTAACAATTTTCCACTGAACACGATAGCCACCAGAAAAAATGTATAACACTTAAATAGCTAGATTGATTTTGAAATGTCCCTTGAGTCACTGTCAGCCTAAATTGCTCTTCCCCGTCCATCGGGGCTTAAAGAAAAAGGTGGGCTGCATTATGCTTCCACGCAGAGCTGAAACCGACCCGCACACGGGTACTGGTAAACCACTTTGAGGATCTAAGCCTGCCCAGGCAAAGCGGTGCGGGTCGGACCGCCCATGCTTATAAACCCAATTGGTTTTATTTGGCGACAGGGCTTGAGATGTCATTTTATCTCAATGTTGGGTAAAAGTCCCACAAAATTGGAAGCAACGTCTCCAAAATGACCTTTACAGTGTTGACGGGGACGCTAAATCTAAAATCAAACAAACAAAATTGCTCTTACCCTCCACTCCACCTTATATTACCTACCATAAGGATCAGGTGAGCGATCCAGGGCCATAATGGCTCTCTTGTTTAATTCCTGAGGTGAAGATTTTTAAAGATTTTTACCACATATGGGCATAACGGCCATCTTGATCGTGTGACCCAGTGACTTAGGAACAAACTTTTGCGCCACCTTTCCCTGGAGGCCCTGCATGTAATTTGGTTTCAACTGGGCCATTAGTTTCAGAGATGTTGTTTGAAAAAGCTGACGACGACGACGACGGACCACTGCCTATCCTATAAGGTCTCTCGGCGCCTTGATCTCCCTTTGCATGAAGGCTCTACATGTAATTTAAGTTCAACTGGCCCAGTAGTTTCAGAGATGTTGTGACGACGACGGACGTGACGACTGACGACTAACCAATGCCGCCTTGAGGCTTCGGCATTGGTGAGCTATAATAATAAGAGCAGAGATATCCCTATAAGGCCTCCCGACCAAGCGATATAACTTAACCACTGTGGATGGAACTACCCTTTTCTCGATCGGTAGTTCAGTCGGATGCGCGTCTGACTGGTGATCCGGAGGACACGGGTTCGATACCTGCCGGGGTCGGCAAAATCCTTTCGTGGAGATTGAAAAGGAAATCTTTTCTACGGTCATTCTTTCCTTTCCGCTGATTCAAGAAAGGCATTGTCAGTTTCTGGCAAAAGAATGTACACTGTACTGGTTAACCGCTTACGTATAAGCCAGTCCAGGAAAAGTGTGGATAGGTAAACTGACCGGCTCAACAATTACCTAAAATCGTGTTGACTGGGCCGTTAAACTCCAATACAAACAAACAAAACAAAACCCTTTACCCGAAATTTTCATAGTCCAAAATGTGTGGGAGCCATTGCCGTGTGACTATTACTACAATCGAACTTCAATGGCTCGAACACCTTTGGGACCTCGAAAATCTGTTCGAGACAGGGGTAGTTCGAGCCACTGAGGTGACTGCCAGGAGGCATAACGAGATACTTTTAGACATCTTTTCGGTGTTCTGTAATGAAAATGTATGCTGTGTGTACTCATTAGAATCGACTCATCGAGGCGATTCTAATGAGTACACACAGCATACTTTTGCAAGATAAAAGACTAAAATCTCTTTAATCATCCCCCACTATTTCTTATGTAGAGGATTTCGCTAGGGGCTCAAGAATGGGTTCGACACATCCATGGTGAACGAGCCAACGGTGTTCGAGCCATCAAAGTTCTACTGTACTTGGCTTTGTATGTACAACCAAATTCAATGGCTCGAGCCTTATAGGAACCATGAAATAAGCCGGGGCACAGCTTTTCCTACATTCTACATGTGTGCCCAGCGAAGAATCAGATCAGCCTGCGCATCCATATAGTCTGACCAAAGACTTCTCTTGCTGCATGAAAGAGCATTGGGCCATTAGCTTTCTTTAGAGCGCACAGCGAAGACCCTGATCAGAATGCGCTGATCCAAGTCTTCGCTTGGCGCACATGTAAATTGTCCGAAATGCTGCACCCCTGCTCATTTTTGTTTTTGAGACGGGGATAGTTAGAGTCACTGAGAGTTATTCCCAGAACCATGACAGAAAGATTCAGGTATAGGCCTATGTTTTATTAAATGTTTGTGTTGAGGTTTTACGTCCCCGTCATCACTATTTATGTCATTTTGGAGACGTTGCTCCCAGTTTTGTGGAACTTTTACCTGGCATTGGGCTGAAATGCCATCTTAAGACCTGTCGCCCAAAGAGACCGCTAGGACGGTCCGACTCGCACCACTGTGCCTGGTCAGGCTTAGACCTTCTAAACGATCTACCAGTACTCATGTTCGGTCGGCATCCGCTCTGCGCAGAAGCAGCAGCAGCCTAATCTATTTTCTCCAAGCCCCGATGGGCGGGGGGCTCATAAAATGCAAATATGCTGTGTGTACTCATTCAACATAACAACATACAGCAGAATTCCGCTATTAAGACCACCTAAAATTAAGTCTAATTCTACTTTCAAAAGCTTATTTAGTAAGTTACAGTTATTCTTTCTTTGTATTTTCTGCATGAAGTGTCCTCTGGTCATAGACCACCTATGGGACTGTTCAAAAGTGGTCTTAAAGACCACTTTTGAACAGTCCCAAAGGTGGTCTTTATATAGTTATTTTACTGCATCAAAACAAATCAAATCTGTAAATATTTGTAACTTTGAGCTATGGGAGGAATTTCGTAGGGACTCAAGCACAAGTTCGAAACAACCATGGTAAACGAGGCATCGGTGTTTGAGCTATTGAAGTTTTACTGTATTCGTTTTAAGGCCCTTTAAAGATTATTTCAATTATTTCAAGCCGGTAGTTAGTCAGAGGTTGGCGCAAACTGGAGTACCCAGAGAAAAAACACCTATGATGTTGCGTCTCACATGTGGCCCAAGCGAGCGAGCTTTACAGTACACAGAAGGAACAGGTGCATGGGAGACAACTGCAAGAAGGTAAAGAATGAAATCAGGCGCTGTATTGTCTGAGCATACTCTTATCGACATGAAACAAAGAAGCATGGCTGAAAACAGCACTGACTAGGATGGGATTCGAACCTGGGCTGCCCTTGGGGAAGTCCATTGCCCTGACGCAGTTGGCAGAGATTTACGATGGCGAGTCAATAAACAACCAGCCTACATTATTTCTAGGTGAGATCGATTGTAATTGCCCAATAGAACAGAAGAAGCCAGGGTCCTTGTCTCCGACCAACTCTTCAACTGCCGCCACGCGATCTTCGTTGGACCGGAAACTACGTCCACGGATATCCTTAGTCCGGAGAATAGGGTGGTGGTGGTGGTGTGGGTGGGGGGGGGGACACGGTATTAGCTCGCACCCATTCCGCTCAAGAGCATCCCTTGCAATTTTGCAAGTCAGGACTTTTGCATTGAATCCCTTCGAAGAGTTTGCCTCGGCGTTTTTCACGGATCGCAGTTCTAATTCGGTCGAACAAATTTGCATAATACGCACCTGTTATTGTACATTTCTTTGCTAGAAAGTCCAACACAAAAAGCCTTTTGCGTCCCAAATTACAGGTGCCATCACCTTGCCAGCAGAGGGTTGCGTTTAGAACTTCTTTGGCCTCGGCAACCCCGGCCCTACCCCATGGCGACTATGAATTTTATTCTCGGGATCATAATAACGGACCCAGGTCTCATCTACAGTCACCAGGCGTGAAAGAAAATCATCTTCCTTTGACCTAAACCGCTTCAACAATGCGCTTCATATTGATGCTCCGGTTGACATTTGCTCGTCGCTAAGGGATCTTGGGACCCAACGAGCTGTTAGTTTGCGCATACCCAATCGATCATGTACATTTTTGAAACGCTACCATGTGAAATGTGCAATGCATTCGCCATTTCTTACACCTCTTAAAATTCTTCCACTTTCGTGGGACTTCTACCCAACACTGAGATGAAAGCAAAAGGCTTAAATGCATTGGACGGCGTGACTAACACCGCATTGCCTGGGCA
The DNA here is from genome assembly GCA_963580285.1 of Lucinisca nassula. Taxonomy (NCBI): domain Eukaryota; kingdom Metazoa; phylum Mollusca; class Bivalvia; order Lucinida; family Lucinidae; genus Lucinisca; species Lucinisca nassula. The sequence goes on from OY757023.1 coordinate 90,377,295, forward strand.
GGCTTGGACCTTCTAAGCTCTTTACCAGTACTCATGTGTGGCCAGTTCCAGCCCTGCGTGGAAGCACCATGCAGCCCAATCTATTTCTCCAAGCCTCGTTGGGCGGGGGCTGAGTAGACGACTGAAGGCGTAATAAATACTATATATGACATCAATAAAAATACAAAAAGGGCATTTTTATGAATATAAAAAGGCATTTCCGGCCCTCCTCACTACAGATTTGTGATCATTTCAGCATCTTGTTAACAAGTCTATGTAATGAACAAATATTACGTAGAGAAAAGTGACGTTTACATTGTCTTATTCGTCACGAAAACACGCCTATATAATTCTGACCCTTTTGCATCCCACTTTTATGTAGTAAAACTGGGGGTTACAGGGGTAAACCTTTTTTTTTTCTTATTTCTACTCGAGAATATAGACTGTGGGTACTCGTTAGAATTGCCTCGATGAGAGGACTCTTACGAGCACCTTCAATTTATGTTTACATCTGAAATAAGGAAATTATCGCAAATATTCACAACTGCCATTTTGAGGGCCACCAAAAATACACTACGAACCAAACTACACAGTGTTGTTGTGGCAAATGTTCAGAACACAGATACCTCTGTTAATATGGTATATAAGGGGTATCTTTTGGAAGCAAGAAATACACCACAGAACTGAAAAGCATATGGAATGAACAAGCTTGTCTGTACCAAATATTCAGTTAACTCTTATCCTGCTGTTCACGACAGCCCCTATCTTTGGAAACAGTGTAGAGCCAGATCAGATGGCTTCTGAAAAAGCCATCTGATCAGGATCTACACGGTTTGACATTCAGTATATGGATTTATAGGAATAAATTACATCAAGTAATCTGATTGGTTCATAGCCTGAAATGGGTATGGCTAAACTGAACATTCAGCAAGATAAGGGTTAAAATTCCACATTGAAATCAATGAGCCAGAAGACAGTAAGAAAGAGTAAGAAAATATAATCTACAGTATGATGAGGGACAGGGAGACCTTTTATGGCCGCCACGTTCTATTACAAGGTTGTCCTTTGGAAGCAAGGAATACATCAGAGAACTGAAAATTATGGAGTCTCATCACGAAAACACGCCTGTATAGTTCTGACCATCAGGAACCCCACTTTTATATAGTAAAACTAGGGTTTACAGGGGTAAGCTTTATTTTTCTTACTTCTGCTCGAAAATATAGATTGTGGGTACTCGCCTGAACCGCCTCGATGAGGAAAATATCACATTTTTTTTCATTTTAAATTTTCTTCTTCTTTTTTTCTGCGTTAAAAATTACAATGCATTTGTATAGGCGCGTTGTCGTGATGACATGTTTTTTCTGGCCAGCATATATACTAGATAGTTTGTGCCAGTTAGGCCTTATCAAAGACCCTCAAATTTATTTTAAATTCCACAATGGAATTTACGGCCCAAAAGGACTAGAAAACGTAATCTAAAAATTTAAACAGCTTGGAATGTTTTGATAATTTTGGCATCGAAAAACTCCAGAGCTAGATTTCAATATAAATAGTCTGAGTGTTGTGTTTTCGTTCGTCCATAATCAGTTTGTGAAAACCTTTATAACTTTTAAAGCGCAGGGAATATGTTATTTTTTTTTGGAATGCAAATACACATACGTTGTCAAATTCCAGATTTTTTTTATGATTCTCATTTTTTACTAGAGTTAGTTGAAAAAAAAAAGACATCTAGCATTTGACAATTTTAATTGTTTAGGTCTTGTTAACCCATTCAGTACCAGAAACCCTAAAGGGGTACCTTGGCAAACAGTGCAGGCCCTGATCAGACGCCGCATATCGCGGCGTCTGATCAGGGCCTACACTGTTTGCAGAAAGTTTGGCCATTTTACTAATAAATTTTGAAGAAAACACAACCTGTCACCCCTATATTTTGAAATGGACTTCTGCCATATATAAGGGGGAAGATTCCATTTGGTACAAAAGGGTTAATATCTACCAGCGTTTAATACTCATAACCATTTTCACTAACTGATTACGGACGGGCAGACAGATGTTCGACCTATAATCAAAGTACCCCTCCTTGCGGGTTGTGTAGCAGCCATTCACAATAATAGTTGTGCGTGTCTTTGACTGCGATACTCATACTATATATGATCCTATCACGTTTACAAGTCCGCGAAATGAACAGCACCGTAAACCCCACTTTATATAGAGAGAAAACTCGGAAGTACGGCGGGGGAGGGGGGGGGGGGGGTAAACATTATTTTTCTTATTTCTGCTCCAACACATGGGTTGTTGGTGAGTGAGTGAGTGAGTGTTTGAGTTTTACGTCCCACCAACAGCTAAGGTCATACGGAGACAGACCTCGGTTTAAAGACTCATCCGAAAGTCTGGAGAAGTCCGGGATCGATCCTGCGATCCCTGGTTTACAAGTCGAGTAGCGTAACCACTACACCACGGAGGCTTCTGATGGGTTGTTGGTACTCGTTAGAACCGGCGATTCTAACGAGCACATTCAAAATATGTTTCGGATATAAGTAAGGGAATTATTACAAAATTCCCTCAGCCTGCCCAAGCAATGCGGTGCGAGTCGGCCCATCCATGCTAATAAACCCTATAGGTTTCATTGGGCGGCAGGGCTTGAGATGTCATTTCATCTCAATGTCGGGTAAAAGTCCCACAAAATTGGAAGCAACGTCTCCAAAATGATCTTTACAGTGTTTACGGGGACGTTAAACCTCAAATCAAACAAACAAAACAAAACAAAATTCCCTCAGATTTTTTTTACCGCAATGCACTAAGGCACACGGATCATCACGAAAACACGCCTATATAATTTTGACCCCCTTGAACCCCACTTTTATATAGTTAAACTGAGGTTTCCGGGGGTATACCTTATTTTTCTTATTTCTGCTCTAAAATATAGATTGTGGGTACTCGTTAGAAGCGCCTCGATGAGGCACTTCTAAGGAGTACCCACAATCTATATTTGGAGCAGAAATAAGAAAAATACCATAATTTTCATCATAAAATTTTCATTTTTTCGGCGATAAAGGTAGAATTTTTTTTACGATAGGCGTGTTTGCGTAATAGTGTGTTATCTTAATGCTCGTCATGCGGAAACCTGTGCTTGTCATTTACTAACAACAACAGTACTAGTGCAGATCAGCCTGCGCATCCACACACTCTGATCAGCATCTTCGTGTTCGTTGCTTGGATAATAGGCGGAAGTAATTTAGCACAGTGGTATAGTTCTTAACCCTTATCCTGCTGTTCTAACCGGCACCGATAGCTCAGTTGGTAGAGTGTCCGCTCCGGGGAACGGGAGGTCACGGGTTCGATCCCGGGCCGCGCCATACCAAAGTCGTTAAAAATGGTACTAGCTGCTCCTCGCTTGGCACTCAGATTTACGGGGTAGAGCTAGGACTGGTCGACCCAGTGTCAGGATAATGTGACTGGGTGTGGTATCATGTAATGTGTCTGGGACATGATACTTCAGTGAGGCAGCACTATAAACGTGAGCATTGAGCTCCCTGTCGCAACCAGACACCGTCGTGATATGACTGAAAAATTGTTGAAAGCGACGTTAAACCCGAATTCACACACACATTATCCTGCTGTTCACGACAATCCCAACCATTGCGAACAGTGTAGATCCAGATCAGATGGCTTCTGAAGAAGCCATCTGATCAGGATCTACACTGTTTGACATTCGACATTCTGTTTGTGAATTTGTAGGAAAAAATTAGATCAAGTAATCTGATTGGTTCATTGTCAGAAATGGGTGTGGTTAGCTTAATTATGCAGCGGGATATGGGTTAACTCCGATCCCGTTGAACACCACAACTCGTACCATCACAATTGAGATCCAGATCAGTTGCTTCTCAGGATTTGCACTGTTTTGATGGAGTTTGTGGTTTGTGACTTGAACGAATTCATAATAACAAGTAATTTGATTGGTGGATAGTCAGAAATGGGTGTGGCTAATTTAATTTGGGTTATTGCTAATACGGACATGAACATGTCCGTCTATAGACTAAGAGGTGCACGCGTTGTCATAACAACGTAATTCGCTTTCCTCATAAATATTTTTTGATGGTCAAATCACGTGAATTCTCGGTGAGACTATGTGAGACAACTTCCTGTGTATGGTTCACGCGTTATTCCTTCTAATAAAATGTCTGCCTTTCACACAGTCGGTCCCCAGTCTAGTACAACATTCATCTTTTACGATTCTTTTTTCTCCTTTTCGTATTTCAATCCGCTATATGTATTACTTTTTGACGTATCTGACCAAATAAAAATAAATAAATGAATAAAAACTGTAAATTCGGATTCTTCAAAAACGTCACGATGACTGCTTCTCTATTATTGATCCATGTTGCAGAGACGCTTATTGCATTTTCATAGACAAACTGTCTGACAGTTGGCGCAAAATAAAAACATCGAGTACCAATCTTATGTTTACCTTCCGGCTGCGTTATTTGACAGAAACAGGTTAGTTTTCGTTTATTTCCAGTATTTCCATGGTAGTTCCGACTCGCAGTGTGTGATACAATCAACCATGAATTAATGCCTAATGGGGGCCTTGGAATTCCTTTTCTTCTTTTACTGCAACTCCGTCACACGAGGCTTATGTGCAGGTGTACATTACACTCGAAGGAGGGGTTGGCAGTAAACAGAGATAGATAATTAAAAGGAGCACTAAAAGATTTTGAAGGGCATTGTAATAGGAGCATCATGTGTTTTTCTCATAGGGAAATGCACAAGTGACTTACCTAAGTACCAGGAGATTATAGGCAGCGATAAAATGCCTTATAGATATACAACAAGAACAAGATAGATAATATTGGAAGGGATCTTTTATTTGTGCAGTGGATGGTAGTCCCTGCACAAGGGGCCTCCATTTGACGTCCCAATCAGAAGGACTGTGCACTTTGTGGCATTCATCCCTGCAATTGATGCCAGAGGTCCTGGGTTCGATCCCCCGCAGCGGCGATCAAATTTCCGTGTCCGAACACGCTCCATTGGCATCATTCGCAGGGATGAATGTCACAAAGTGCAAAATCCTTTGGGAGTCGGGACGTTAACTGGAGGCCCTCCGTGCAGGGAGAACCATCCCCTGTGCAGGTTAAAGAACCCTAGCGTAATAATTTAAATTACATGGTTACTGTGTAGCCTTTCATCCTGCAAAACCTTTAGTGTATGTAATGTACACCTGCGAGTAATGGCCAAATGTGATCGATCGCAGTATCAGTAGAAAGAAAGAAAGTGTAGCAGTTCGGACACCACGATGTTCTTACGTACAGAAGTCTCATTATCTGGATGAAGAAGAGAGCAGTTAGAGCCTGACTTGGGACCAACGGCGATAGATCAGGACACATCCATGAAAGACACTAGTCGCATGTCGTTTGTAAACATTGTCAGTTAAAGAAGTGTCAGTTTGACATGCTTCTTGTGTACCCTTAAGGCAGCTAATTTGATTTGGATCTGTTCATGAACAACCAGATTGAGACGGATGTTCGTACGACCCTGCAGAGCCAAGCACATGACTGGCAGATGTAGATGACTTGGTTAACAGACAAATTTACTGTACATGGGATCTGAACTCGAATATTCATGATAACAGAAAGTAGTGGAGCACTTTCGTGCAGTGGTAGCGCATCGGTTTGTGATCGAGAGGTTGGGGGTTCAAGCCTTACGCTGACGAAAGTGTTGTGCCCTTCAGCAAGGCACTTCATCCACATTGCTTAAAAAAATAAAAAATAAGTACTGGTTACCTACCAGGAAATCCTGCCTGTAATGCTCAGATGTGAGCGAGTAGCAGTATAAATAGGAGAAAAGAAAAAAAAAGTATTTGCGATTAAGATAAAGAGAAAAGATGGGGAAAATGGTGATAATATTTTTGACTATTTGAAATTTTTTTTATGGATTACCGTGAAATGCTATGTTGTGACTGTTCCAACAAGTACCCACAACTTTCCTTTTTAGCTCTACTGTCACATAGTGACAAGGTGAGCTTTTTTGATCACTCTTCGTCTGTTGTCCATGTGTGCGTCCGTAAACAATTCTTCAAATGATATCTCCTAAACCACTGATCAGATTTTGACCAAACTTCACAGGAATGATTCTTATCTGGACCCCTTTCAAAGTTGTTCAAATGGTTCCGCTCCATTGCACATCTAGGTCACAGCAGCCAAATATTGATTTTTTTTTTTCACTGAAAACTTGCAAAATCTTCTGTGAAACCACAAGGCCCAGGCCTTCGATATTTGGTATGAAGCTTCATCTAGTTGACCTCTACCAAGATTGTTCAAATTATAGCCTCCGCCCCAGGGGCCTTTGGTTTTACATAGGCTTATATTGGGAAAATCTTTAAATATCTTCTCTGAAACTGCAAGATATTTGGTGTGAAGCTTCAACTAGTGGACCGCTATCAAGATTGTTCAATTAATAGCACTAGGGCCAAAAATGCCCCCGCCCCGGGGCCCTTTGGTTCTTTCATATAGGGAAAATATTTAAAAAATCTTCTTCTCTGAAACGACAAGGCCCCTGTCTTTGCTATTTGGTATCAAGCTTCATCTACTGGACCTCTACCAAGACTGTTCAAATTATATCCCTGGTGCCAAAAATGCCCCCGCCCCAGAGCCCTTGGTTTTACATAGATTTATAGGGAAATTTTTTAAAATCTTCTTCTCTGAAACCGCAAGGCCCAGTTCTTTGATATTTGGTGTGAAGCTTCATTTAGTGAACCTCTATCAAGATTGTTCAAATTATAGGCCTAGTGCGATAAATGCCCCTGCCCTGGGGGTCTTTGGTTTTACAAAGGCTTATATAGGGAAAATCTTTAAAAATCTTCTCTGAAACTGCATGGCCCAGGTCTTTGATATTTGGTATGAAGCTTCATCTAATGGAGGGCTTAGTGTTGTTCCGATTGTCGCTGAACATCGAAAACTAATCGTTCTGAGCAATGTCGGCGACAATCGATAGCACTTTTGTCACTATCGATTGTAAATGAAGCCTGCCGGGCACACTCTTTTTATCGAAGAAAAAAAACTCAATCATCATGCCATCTTGATTAGGTTTTTTTCCTTTGAAGTCTATTTATTGGCATTATTGTCATCCTCTTTAAATTAACCCGGCACGTGTTTTAGCACCTGACACCTGTGACTGTCCACGCTTCAGCGACCATAATTAGTGCCTTTGGCACTGATTACAAATACCGTTATGTAAACATGTTTTTAGCATGTGACACCTGTTGACTGTCCACACTTCAGCGACTATAAGTAGTGCCTTTGGCGTTGATTATAAATACTGTTGTGTAAACGTACGATCTTATCCCTTTTGACGGCAACAGACGTGGTCAAATGTGAGCTTGGTATTCATTTCAATATAAACATAAATAAATAACGTTCGAGAAGTCAAAATACCGAATCGCGTTATAAATGCCGACCGTATTCTTCAGGTTACTATTCTACTATTACACTGCAAACACACGCCTCCGGTCATACCGATAAGCCTACATGTATAACCAATGTTCCGTGTGACAAGTTGTGAAAATAAGGTGAAGTAATGACTCTTATTTGGGTATATCCCTCAATCATAAAACTCAATCAACAAGTGTGAAAATCCTCCTAAGGCGATTAGCAACATCTAAAGGTGGATGTATGCAAAATAAAAACATACTTTTCTACTGTCTCGTGAACGCTATTTTTTTTCTTTTTCGCGGGAAAAAGCGCATGCTTGGCGCGAAAAAAAAAACAAAAAACCTACGGGGCACGCTGCTATTGGTAAATAAGATAGAACTTTCAAAAACAAAATGTGCATAATACAAGGCGCATTTCTCAAAACACAACCGTTTAGTTTTTGAGAAAATATTTTATCGGTTCCATTTTTTTATGAAAGAAAAAAAAAACGCCCTTTTAAAATAAAACAATAACATTCAATGCATGTATATTTGCTACAATCCGATGACGTCATTTACCGATCGCCAACAAAAAAAACGGTAGACAATTGATTTTTCAATGATATTGGTTGCAGAAAACTTTTATGTTCGCAGTGGTCTTGCCCATAAAGGCGGGTATGAAACTTTGGGCTCATTTTATAGACACATCCAAACACTACGTCATCACTCAATATTACTATTTGCCGGGACTTACCGGTGGTTGGCAGAAAACCTAAAGGGCCGTTTGTCGCCATTGTAAATGCTATGCTATTTACTCTAAACTTGTATTTTGTTTGGAATCGAAACGACAAAATTGACCTTCAAACTTTTATAATAGACATGTCTTAGCTAGTAATTATTGGTTTCTAGAAGATTTGAGGATGTTTTAATGATTAAATTACCTGTTAAACTTATACAGCTAACGAGGCGGGACGGTCTTAATAATTTGTAATAAAAATGCGCAGAACGAATCACTAAACGCGAAAGATGCATGAATGAGCTCTAAATATATGTATCTACTCATTTTAAGTGTAATTCGATCGATTTTCTATGACGGTCAACTTAAATATGCCCGTAATATTGAACCTACTTACAATGTGTTTATATGGAACCAGGGGCTTTTTGCCAACCACGAAAGATTGTAATCAAAAAGAAAAGTAATTTTGCGCATGCGCAATAACAGGTAAACAAGGTCACGTGTCAAAACATTGGATCCGTCTATAGCCTGAATATTAAATTGTTAATTAAACTGCTTTCTTTTACGGTGATCTCTTTCTCGCTAAGCTGACAGTTTTGAGTTGATTGCATGTAATGTTTTATCACGCGTGTCAAAGTAATTAAGTTTGTAGAAGAAGAAGAAGAAGTTTATTTAGAACTCCAAAAGGCACTGAGGCCCATGAGGATATAAAACGTACATATATAGCGGACTATAGGACAGTGTAGTACATAATCATAATAAATGTAACAATACTATGTGAAACATTCACTTTCGAATACATAGTGACAACAGGTAAACAAGGCCGTATAATGAGTAACCATCTCACCCCCACTTAATATCTACCGAGAGAAAACTGTATAACTGTATAGATCTTTAATTAAGTGTTATGAATCTCAAATCGTGTGTCATGGTCACACCAAGATATTTAATGGAATCACCGTTCCCTTAATTCCATTGGGTCTCTTCCTAAGGCTAATAAAAAAAAGAAAGTAGATTCTCAAGCACCGCCGCATTATGCAAAAGTCTGTCGCATGAAGTTTTTATTTGTAAAAAAAAAAAAAAATTGCTACTGACCAAGATTTTAATCTCCCTAATCTGACACCTTTGATCTTTTCTGCGGAACCCGACTCCAACCTCATGCTTATCATGCCTGTCAAAGTAACACCTGTTATCAGGTATTACCACACTTAGAAGTCGGACAGAAATACCATACTTGGTAGAGACATGCACTTGTTATCTAATGTATCATTCAGACAAGTAAATGCAAAAATGACAGAGACACCTGCATCATCAAAATACATCTGAAAGTCGGGAGTGCTTGTCAAAATGATTGAGATCAATCAATGTACATTGCTTGATCCACTTTAAGAAGTCTTTGATGAATGACCTAACTTGATGCAAAGAAAGTCATTGAAGGTTTTTGTACAATTTTGTGTCTAGGAGTCAGTCTAGCGTCCGTACATCCGTCCGTCCGAAAACATAACCTTGACATGCCTCACCATAACTCCAATACCCTTTGAGATATATATTTATGGTAGCTTGGTATGGCTGTGCATGAGGCCGAGAAGACCTGTCAGGAGCAAGAACCACAACTCTGGTTGCACTGGTATTTTGATTATCTCCGCTGACAATATAACCTTGTGATCACCATAACTCCAAAACCCCTTGAGATATATGGATGTAACTTTCACAGTTATACCCAAGGTTAAGATGGTCTGTTATAAGCAAGAACCACAACTCTGGCTGCAATGTTATTTTAGTTATTTCCCATGTCGTTATAATCTTGTTAATTCATCAACTAAAGAAGGTGATTAATGAATAAGAAACACAACTCTGGATGCCATGTATTTCAGTATTCTCTCCTGACAATATAACCTTGCAATCACAATAACTCCACTACCCTTCAAGATATATTGATGGGACTTGGTACACTTTTAAACATGGTTAAGGTGTTTCATAAGCAAGAACCACAACTCTATTTGCTACGGTGTTTTTGTTATCTCCCCTGACAACTGAACATTGTAATCGCAGACAATACATAATATGTTGATGGTGAAATTGGGTACATGGCATTTTTGTACTTGATGTTAAGAAGACATCGTGAGCAAGAACTACAACATGGTATTTTTATTATCTCATTGCCATAATTTACAGCACTCTTTGACCACATAATTTATGCAATTATTATCTTGCAGATTTCTTGCTGGTATTAGCAGCAATATGAGTGTGTTTTATCTGCATGTGTTGAACCTTCTGAATGTCATAATATTGGCTTTTGGTCAGTGGATTTGCAATCTCTTCTTCTTGCTATTTTGTTGAATATTTAACTTATTTAATTAAGATGCTAAGGAGCTTTTGTAGGGGATATCCTTTTTTTTTTGGAAGAATTATCAAATATGGAAGGTATTAGTAAAAAAAAACAAACAAAAAAACAAACAAAAAAAAACAACATGCCTCATCTATTTTTGAGGAAATAAAAAATAAAATAAAAAACCTGCCTCCCTCATCTGTTTTTCAAAAAAAGTGTCTGAGAATCTATTAAATATTTTTTGGGGCCTATTTATCTGCATAATGCTGCTTTAACTTTAATGGGCTGAAATTTCATGCCCCATTTTTGTGCCCAACATCCTTATCATCATGTGTCTGAATCATTCTAAAGTTTCACTGAGTCCTCTATAGTAGCAAACACAGTCGTCTGAATCAATGTCAGGGTAAATATCATTAATGTACAGGGAGAATAACAGGAGACCAAGAACAGTCCCTTGTGGGACACCAGGCAAAACTAGAGCCCACTACCTCATTAACTATTGGCTGTTTTCTGGAGCAAATTACGCTCTGTAATTTGGTGGGAATGTATAAATGGAGGCTCTGAAAAAGCGTTTGCTATCGTTATATATTGTTGAAGCGAATGATGGGATATCCGATTGTACAATCGATAATCAATCGGTTTTACTTTACCGATAATCGATTGTAATTTTTCTGTCCGATTCACAACACTAGGAGGGCTACCAAGATTGTTCAAATTATACCCCTGGGACCAAAAATGCCCCCGCCCCAGGGGCCTTTGGTTTTGCATAGGCTTATATAGGGAAAATCTTTAAAAAATTTCTTCTCTGAAACCGCAAGACCCAGGTCTTTGATATTTAGCGTGAAGCTTCAGCTAGTGAACCTCTATCAACAGTATTCAAATTATAGCCCTAGGGCCAAAAATGCCCCCACCCCGGGGCCCTTTGGTTTTATAGGCATATATAGAGAAAATATTTAAAAATCTACATCTCTGAAACCATAAGGCCCGGGTCTTTGATATTTGGTATGAAGCTTCATCTACTGAACCCCTCCCAATATTGTTCTTATTATAGCCCTAGGGCCAAAAATGCCCCCGCCCTGGGGCCCTTTGGTTTTACATAGGCTTATATTGGGAAAATCTTTAAATATCTTCTCTGAAACTGCAAGATATTTGGTGTGAAGCTTCAACTAGTGGACCTCTATCAAGATTGTTCAATTAATAGCATTAGGGCCAAAAATGCCCCCGCCCCGGGGCCCTTTGGTTCTTTCATATAGGGAAAATATTTAAAAAATCTTCTTCTCTGAAACGACAAGGCCCCTGTCTTTGCTATTTGGTATCAAGCTTCATCTACTGGACCTCTACCAAGACTGTTCAAATTATATCCCTGGTGCCAAAAATGCCCCCGCCCCAGGGCCCTTGGTTTTACATAGATTTATAGGGAAAATTTTTAAAATCTTCTTCTCTGAAACCGCAAGGCCCAGTTCTTTGATATTTGGTGTGAAGCTTCATTTAGTGAACCTCTATCAAGATTGTTCAAATTATAGGCCTAGTGCGATAAATGCCCCTGCCCTGGGGGCCTTTGGTTTTACAAAGGCTTATATAGGGAAAATCTTTAAAAATCTTCTCTGAAACTGCATGGCCCAGGTCTTTGATATTTGGTATGAAGCTTCATCTAATGGAGGGCTACCAAGATTGTTCAAATTATACCCCTGGGACCAAAAATGCCCCCGCCCCAGGGGCCTTTGGTTTTGCATAGGCTTATATAGGGAAAATCTTTAAAAAATTTCTTCTCTGAAACCGCAAGACCCAGGTCTTTGATATTTAGCGTGAAGCTTCAGCTAGTGAACCTCTATCAACAGTATTCAAATTATAGCCCTAGGGCCAAAAATGCCCCCACCCCGGGGCCCTTTGGTTTTATAGGCATATATAGAGAAAATATTTAAAAATCTACATCTCTGAAACCATAAGTCCCGGGTCTTTGATATTTGGTATGAAGCTTCATCTACTGAACCCCTCCCAATATTGTTCTAATTATAGCCCTAGGGCCAAAAATGCCCCCGCCCTGGGGCCCTTTGGTTTTACATAGACTTCTATAGGGAAAATCTTTAAAAATCTTCTTCTCATTAACATTATAGGGAAATTTTTTCAGGGAACAGAAATTTTACCTGTATAACAGGGAAAATGTTTAAAAATCTTCTTCTCCGAATCCGAGATTGTCCAAATCATAGCCCTTGGGCCAAAAATGCCTCCTCCCGCGCCTTTCGGTTTTTACATTGACTTATATATAGGGAACTTTAAGAAAATCTTCCAATCTGAAACCGCAAGGCCCAGGTCTTTGATATTTGGTGGACCTCTATCAAAATCAAGTGGACCTCTATCAAAAGTGTTCAAATTATAGCCCTAGGAAATAGAAGTCAAGGAAATGAAAACATTTGAAATCTTCTTGTCTGAAAGGAGAAGGCCAAGGTCTTTGATAACTGACATGAAGCTTCGTCTTGATGATTTCACCAAGATTGTTCACATTCTCAGTGGGAATTATTTCTCTGTGAGAAATATAGTTTTTCTTTTTCATAGAAAATCCTGTATTTACTTGGTAAAAATTTAATATACATATCTATTTCATAATTTCTATTACAGGCAATACATATATACATACAATAATAATTCATAGGAACGAAAGCTTAATACAGTGTTGATGGAGACATTAACACTTTGTATGCCAGTAGACTTTTCCACTGCCATACGTTCGACAAGTCCATTTGTCATATAAGGGGGTCAGGCCTAGGGCTGGCTAATCGGAGCTGAAAAGATAATCGATTATCAGTCCTGTCATTGTGATCGATAATCGATTAGTAATCGCTAAGGTTTTTGTCATAATTTTACCTTCTGGCTTTCTGTCTGAGCATGACTCTTACCATATGTTGCACTTTACCATATGTATATTGGAACAGACAGGCCTGAGCAAACAGTGTAGACCCAGATGAGACGCCGCAGATGCGGCGTCTCATCAGGGTCTGCACTGTTTGTCATTCATCCAGCTATTTTAGGAATAACTTTTGGTACTAAATTGTACATATCAAGTAATCGATTAAAAGCAAATCAGAAATGATAATCATTTTTGTGGATTTTATCGATCGATTAATCGATTATGCGATTAATCGTGTCAGCCTTAGTCAGGCCTATTTTTTTTCGGGAGCCAACAACAGATTTTTTTAAATGGAAAGTTAAAATATATTCACCTCAGAAACCAGGCCTTCAATATTTGGTGCATAGCTTCATTTAGTGGACCTCTGCCAAGATTGTTCAAATTCTAGTCCTGGGACCAAAAATGCCCCCGCCCAGGAGCCCTTTCGTTTTACATAGACTTACGTAGGGAAAAGCTTTAAAAATCTTCTTGTCTGAAACCAGAAGGCTCAGGTGTTTGATATTTGGTATGAAGCTTCTTCTTGTAGACCACTATCAAGATTGTTCAAATTATAGCTCTGGGGCCCCTGGGTTTTACATTGACTTATATAGGAAAATCTTAAAAAGAAAATCTTCTCCTCTGAAAGCACAAGGCCCAGGTCTTTGAAATTTGGTGTTTAGCTTCATCTATTGGACCTCTGCCAAGATTGTTCAAATTATGCCCCTGAGGCCCAAAATTCCCCCGCCACATTGAACTTCATCTGCTAATCGGCCTCCCACTGTGCAAGTTAATCCAGGTCATCTTGTAAAATAAGACATTCAGATGGAGAATATATATACAGGACACATTATCAGCAAACAAACTGACTGATGACCTGATATTATCAGTCAGATCATTGATGAAAACTAAGAAAACCGGTCCAAGGACTGAACCTTTGTGGGGGGGGGGGGGGGGGCTCCAGATAAAACAGGGACTGGATCAGATGCTTGGCCATCAAGTACAACTTCTTGTGAGCCCCAAGAGAGTTAGGAGCTTATCCACCTATGTGTGGATCTGCTTATCCCATAGTAGTCAAGTTTATTTAATAGCCCTCTCTGAGGTACCTTCAATTTTGTCAAATGCCTTGGCGAAGTCTTTGATGATCAAGTCAGTCTGTTTGTGTCCACGATTTATGTCCCCATCCAGATTGCCCACAATGTCATGGTTAAATTGAACAAGTTGCATTTCGCAAGACCTTTGACTTCGGAAACCATGTTCACTGGTGAAGGATTGTCTATGGACGTGTCACCAGTAAACAATTCTGATTCTGACAACAAGAATGCTCACAAAGGCTATACAGTCAGCAGTCAACAAGAATGCTCTCAAGTAAAGCTATAGAGAACCAAAAATGTTGTCTGTTTCAGCAAGGGATGTAAGTTAACCCTTATCTTGCTGAATATTCATTTAAGCCACACCCATTTCTGTCTATCAACCAATCAAATTACTTGATGTAATTTATTGCTACAAATTCATAAACTGAATGCCAAATAGTGTAGATCCTGATCAGGTGGCTTCTTCAGCAGCCCCCTGATCTGGATCTACGCTGTTTGCAAATATAGGGGTTGTCGTGAACAGCAATATAAGGGTTAAAGCATATTGGTAAAGTGGCTTGCAATTATTCACTCGGACTTCAGGTAGGTTAAAACACTATCATCTTTGCTTTTAAACATTAACTGACCGGTAATGTTCATGTCCGTATCTAGGCTGTGCCTAAGTTCATATTACTTGTCGGGCTGAAGTCCACCTCGGAGAAGGACATCTACCATGATGTAGAGGATATTATTTTGGGGTCGATTGTTTACAATCGATCCTAATTTACTAAATGGCAAAATCCGAGACCATGCTGTTGTCCACGTGACCATCACTGATTTAGGAAAACCAATACTAATACGGTTATTAATAGAAAAGTCTCGCTATTTCTATCGATGTTACATGCAGGTCAGGGCATAGGGGCTTGAATCATGAAAAAAATGAAAAAAAAAAAAAAAAAAAAAAAAAAAAAATTTTTTTTTTTTTTTTTTTTTTTTTTTTTTTTTTTTGGTACTATAATAGAGACAAGGGGGGAAACTTCGGCTCAATATTTTGGGGGGTTACCTCATTTTACCCAGTGTATCTTTTTCGCAAATGCAGTTTTTTACCTGCTTATTATGAATAATACAAGTTAAATAAGTCCACTTTGCAAAAATAATCCGCCACTGTCTGTCAATTGCAGGAAACATGCTTTTCTCGCATGGATTAACTCAGCAAAGCAAAATTCGGCATAAACGTGTGACAAAAATTTTCAGGTTTTCATCAATCACAACCGAACTAGTGATACGGGGGGAACTTTTTTCACTTTCACCCGTTGTCTTTCATTTAACTTTAGCTCGCTTTGCCAATTTGAAGCCAAAAAGATGTACTCGCAGCTCTAAATATAGATTTTTCCAACTTTTGCTTCGCTTTCCGCAGTGTTATGTCAATGATAGGTACAGAAACCCGGGCGCTTGCCATAATCGTCGTGTTTAAAAGGCGGGACGTGCAGGACAGATATAATCCGGAACTTCGGAAACTACGTTCCGGCAGTGGAGTTGTTACTGTTAAAATGTGTGTGATAGCCTTGATTACTCCTTTAATTTATTTTGTCAATGTAACATATTCTGCTAGGACTACGTATACACGTATTACGCAGCTAAGATAACTGGATGGTGTTTCTACGTATAATGGGCTGTGCTCTGGGAATTTTGTATTGCATCGCTTCATGTCAGCCGCTGTAACTTTTTTGACACATGCGCAGAAAAGGAAATAAAATGTTTACTTAAAAGCAGAAGACGGCCTTTGATCTGATTAAAAAAACAAGGCCCAACTGGACCCAACTGCCTTGTTTATGTCCAGGCTGGGACGGGCACAACCCACGTTATCGAGGAGATTGCTAGAGAGCTCCGTATTGAAGGGGAAATGTTTGTCAGTTTCTTGCACAACGGCTATCGTATAAAATCTATGTGTTTTTGGCAGAGTGCTAAAGAACATGTGTACATGATGTTACATGTGGGTTTACGGCGTCCCGCAAACCCCCATGCTGACAAGACAACCGAGCGTGATCTCTGACAGGTGTACGGGCAGCTGTGGGGTAAGGCACAAGAAAGATGTTAAATGAATGACATGAATTATTTACAGTATCTACATACAACACTTACTAACACAAAACATCACAATTTGTTGCTTCTGTAGCCAACTCACGACGTCCGCTCCGAAGGCAAAACACTGTTCTGTGCTCGGAACGGGTGACGTGAATACCCACAGAAGCAAACAACAAAAACAACAACAAAAACAAAAAAAGAAATAACACAAGACGCGACTGGCCAGATTATAACTTAGGGTGAATCCCCCACTCGCGTGAAACTTCCTCTCGCGAACTAGTAAAACTAGTCTATCAACATAGTTGATAATCCTAGGATTAGCGATCACGTTTGCTGATCAGACGTTTAGTGATCGTCCAAATAAGGTAAGTTGACCTCTTCCATGATCACATTTGTTTACAACGATCAATGATTTAGAAGAATCTGCTTCTATCCTGGTAGGCGCTGATTACGGCGGTCTGTCCGCCCTTGCTGGACCCTAACGCCTAGCGTCGTACCAGTACCTGCTGCTATGAAGCAGGGAGCAGCAGGTCACACATTGTTATGCCTTTCAATATACTTTCTATTTCCCCGTCACAATGTTGTGTTCACTCTTTACAATTTGACCTGCTGCTAAAGTGTCCGCTTTTTTCAGGGTTTATATATCTATGAATACTACCGGAAAATCATGCCTACTCGTATTACCTTGCTTTGTTCGTGGGGAAGTGGAGATACCGGCCACAAACAAAGCTAGATAGCAAAAATCGAGTAGACAAACGATTTGCGTTCAAATAGTATATTTCCCATAGGAAAAATTGATGAAACGACCCTATAATCAATGACATGACTCCTGTCAAAACGAACACCCACACAACACGTGACGGGAATAAAAATCATATATGGCACAATTTGGCGGTTGGCGATTTTTAGGCAAATTCTATAGGACTCGGCCTTTTAGCGGCCCCCTGTATTGTAAAAACAGCTCTCTATAAACCACTCATGCAAACATCGTATGATATGTGCATGACTTGTTCATGGAGCCGCACAGTTTGCGTACCATATTTCACCTAAAATATTTCACTCGCACCGCCCTACCATATATCTACTAAAATAATTTAGATGTGCATAAGCACCAGAGAGGTTTCCTATTCCATCTCGTAACACATGACGTTTGTTTGTTTGTTTGACTTGAGGCTTAACGTCCCCGTCAACACTGTAAAGGTCATTTTGGAGACGTTGCTTTCAATTTTGTGGGACTTTTACCCGACATTGAGATGACATGACATCTCAAGCCCTGTCGCCCAATGAAACCAATAGGGTTTATTAGCATGGACGGTCCGCCTCGCACTGCGGTTCTTGGACAGGCTTAGATCCTCTAAGCGGTTTACCAGTACTAGTGGGGGACCAGATTCAGCTCTGCGGTTGAAGCATCATGCAGCCCATATATTTCTTCAAGCCCCTTTGGGCGTGGGCCGCTATGTACACGACATCGTCACCTTATGTTTAAACGCTCGTTCCCGGTACAGGCGACGGTTAGCTAAGCAAAAAAATAAATAAAAATGCAGCAGTGTTAAGCCAAACGGTTCAGAATTTTAGTTAAAAGAGATACGGCTAGAAATAATTTGAAATTGTTTTAAAAATTTGAATTCATAGTGGTCGGAAAGACTGACGACTTTAAGCGTGTGTTCTAATATTATTACCTAAATAACAAAGGCTGTTTTGGTGCCAATAGGCCTGTAGGAATTTTCGTTCTTTTTTTTCTTTGTGATAAGTGGAAACCAAGGAAAAAGAGTTTCAACATGTATTTTTGTCTAATGTTAGCTGTTCTCTCTCTCTCTCTGTCTCTCTCTCTCTCTCTCTGTCTGTCTCTCTCTCTCTCTCTCTCTCTCTCTCTCTCTCTCTCTCTCTCTCTCTCTCTCTCTCTCTCTCTCTCTCTCAGATATTTGGATTAAATTTGTGGAAGTCTTAAGATTAATTAGAGGGGTATGGAAATATCGTGTACTGTTCATTCCAGAGGTAGAAAGAACGGTGTACAGACATAAACTGCACCAACCTGCAGCCCAAGGATTATAAAACTTTTTTTCATGCTCAACTGATAGGGTTTGGAATTTATCCGGCTCATAAATAAAAAAATATAATGTAAACACATAGAAAACAGTATGGTTCATACTTCCGTAAACGCATCGAGTCACATGATTTTCAGTGACATCAAGTGACGTCATTCTAAACCATGGTTCTCTACGGGCGTTGGTGAGGTCAACGCTGTTCCTCTCTATGTAGTAAAATGAGTGTAAATGTTTTTCAGTTTAAAAAGTTTGCCCTATAAGCATTATTTTTCGCCCAGTGATGAGGGGCATAGAATGTTATTATAAAACAATAAACTTATTTTTTCTGCTTTTCATGAAAATATGAACGACAGCGAGTCGCTAACAAAGTTTACATGAACCCCTTCGGGGTTCACTTACTTTGCATACAACCCACTGCGTCCGTACTATCATGAACAGCAGAAAAATAATTTTCATTTCTTAAGTGTTTGTTTTCTTTGCCTCGTATCGCTGCTCACTCTAGGGTTTATTAGCTATCCCATTATGTCAGTCATTGCAAAAAAAAAAAAAAAAAACACATTGAGCCCGAGGTAATTTTGTTTTCAAAACCGTCTTCTGTAGCATGTTTTGTTATCCATGCAATTAGGGGAGCAGCTTCTCAGTTTCCCCTAAAATGTACATTTTTAACAGTCAGAATGACATGTCCTTATCACCTTTAATGAAATGGACATTCAATTTGTCATCAAACTGCTGTCAAGTGTCAAAGAAAGCAGGTCATGAAATGTACATGCACTGGTTTTTATTTCATGCGTAGCACTTTACATGTAAACGGATGCTTTAGACACAAACTTTAGCGGCTCACTGGAAAAATTATGACGATATTCTCCAGGAGGTATGAATATTAAAATACTGACATTTTGTTGTGTTACATTGGTGTGAATGTGCTTTATCGCTTATTAATTTCTATATATTTGTGCAGTTCACAACGCATTCTTTAAAGTTTTCGGACCTGCCTATCGGGGCTTAAAGAAATAGGTGGGCTGCGTGACGCTTCCAAGCAGAGCTGAAACCGACCGCACGCGAGTACTGCTAAACCGCTCAAAGAATCTATGCCTGCCCGGGCAAAGCGGTGCGAGTCAGACCGTTCATGCTTATAAACACTATTGGTTTCATAGGGCGACAGGGCCTGAGATGTCAATTCATCTCAATGTCGAGTAAAAGTCCCACAAAATGGATTCAACGTCTCCAAATGACCTGTTGATGGGCACTTTTAACATCTAATCAAACAAATAAATTCCTTAAAGTGTTTGGGTGAGAAAAATAATTAATATTGCGGTCGTGGCTTCGGGCTCGTTTTCAGTGAATTAAAGTCTCGTGCTCGACAAAACCCTACATGATACTTAACTAAACTGAAAACTTGCTTGAAAATTCCTTGTTTCAGCCTCAATCCCATCATACATTCTATTATTCAGTTCTTATCTAAGCCCCGCCCATCGAGGCATGAAGAAATGATGCTTCCACGAAGAGCTGAAACCGACCCGCACACGAGTACTGGTAATCCACTTAGAGCATCTAAGCCTGCCCAGGCAAAGCGGTGCGAGTCGGCCCGTCCATGTTAATTAAACCTATTTGTTCATTGGGCGGCAGGGCTTGAGATGTCATTTCATCTTAAGGTCGGGTAAAAGTCCCACAAAATTGGAAGCAACGTCTCTAAAATGATCTTTGCAGTGTTGACGGGGACGTTAAACCTCAAATCAAACAAACAAATCTAAGCAGGAAAATTGATGATCTTTTAGTATTTAAAATTAGCGAGCATTACAAATTTAACGCTCGACTGAATTGAGCATGAATAACGATTTATAACCTTTTAATAGCCTGGTCGAGAAACACTAAGATTGGAATGCCGCTTTACTCAAAAGCACCAAAATTAAATGTCCTATATATTGAAAAAGGCCCCATTTCTCACTTACTTTCCAATACACTCTAGGCTAATACAAGTACTTTTTCAACAGATCTAAGCACTTCACAATCAAACCTTTCATAAAAGGCATCTACTTTAAGGCATTCAAGTGTTCTGCAACGGAAGGCCTGATGTTTTTTTTTTTTTTTTACCGGATACTACGGTCTTCGACCACATGTGATTAACAATCGCCTCGATATGAGTGAAATAAACTCGAAAGGACCGTAAAATGATCCCCGCTACACCCCCCCCCCCCCCCCTCCTCACCTCCCCCACCCCCCTCCCATTAATGGATTTGGCCGAATTCATTAATAGAAGCGTCCACTTCAGAAACTCGCGGATGAGAGAACATGTGTGTGCTGCACTGTAGGGGTTCTGTCCCCTTAAATCACCCAATGGGCCCAACCTAAATAGTGCTTATTGTCATTTACTGGCCATTAGCGACCCAGGATCAAAATTTCAAAACATAAAAAGGAATATGTTGCAATTATTATTTTATTATTATTATCATTATTATTTATATTATTATTATTATTATTATTATTATTATTATTATTAGGGAACAACTTGTTTCCATGCTGCATCATTTTGAACATTTACGTATTGATGGCATTTTAACAAGCTGGCTGTTTTTTAGCTCACCTGGGCCGAAGGCTCCAGGGGAGCTTATAGTATAGTGGTTCGTCCGTCGTCCGTCCGTCCGTCCACACTTTTGAGCAGCTATATCTCTGCAGCCTGCAGGCTGATCTCAATCATTTCTCATCTGTAGCATGCCTCTGGTGGGGCATTGATGACATTAGCGTTTTCTTTTTTTTTCCTTTTTGAAATCGCATGAAAACTTTGGTTGCTATGGCAATCACAAGGTCCCATAGACTTACAATGGGAAAATGTTTGTCATCACCGTAGCCCCTCCAGTTTTGATCGGATGTTTCTGATACATATATATAAGGTGGCTTGGGATTAAACCTCGGATGAGTTCGAAAACCGGCCAAGTCGGCCCATTTATCATAGAGTTACATCCCTTTGATTGCTGAAAATGCCGATTTTTGACCGTGTCATCACCGTAGCCCCTTCAGTTTTGATCGGATCTTTCTGAAACTTGTATGTAATGTGGCTGTGGATCAAATCTCGGATGAGTTCGAATACCGACCAAGGTAGCCTATTTACTATATAGTTATGTCCCTTTGATGGCTGAAAATGTCGATTTTCGACCTTGTCATCACCGTAGCCCCTTCAGTTTTGATCAGATCTTTCTGAAACTTATATGTAAGGTGACTGGGGATAAAACCTAGGATGAGTTTGAATACCGGCCAAGTTGGCCCATTTATCATTTTTTTTTTTTTTTTTTTTTTTGGTTTGGGTTTTACGGCCCTTTCAAGATTTTTTTACTCATATCGAGCCGATCGTTAATCAGAGGTGAGCGAAAACCGGAGTACCCGGAGAAAAACCACCTGACCTTCCGTTGCAGAACTTGGCGTCTCACACGTGGCCCGAGCGAGGCTCGAACCTACGGCGGTGAGAGACCTAATGACTAAGAGTCAGCGCTCTTATCCACTAGGCCACGGAGGCCCGTCGGCCCATTTATCATAGATTTACGTCCTTGTTATCACCATACCCCTTCAGTTTTGATCGGATCTTTCTGAAACTTACATGTAAGGTGGCTGGGAATACAACCTTGGATGAGTTTGAATACTGGCCAAGTCGGCACATTTATCATAGAGTTACCTGCCTTTGATTGCTTAAAAATGCAAATTTTCGACCTTGTTAGCACTGCTGCCCCTTCAGTTTTGATCGGATCTTTATGAAACTTACAAACAAATAAGTCAGGCAGAAAAGCTCGGAGGAGTTTGAAAACTCGTGACTGTGTACTCTTTCAGCTCTCAAAACTGGAGTATATGCAGTATACAACGTCTGTGTCCCCTCTTGGGGTTTAGTTGAAAATGGAAGAAAAATAGCGATAATGCTCATTTGTCACTACTACGAACGGTATAAAAATTAAACAGCACCGGTCGTACCGGTCGTTAGTTCATCGATAGAGCAGCCCGGAATCAGCAGAAAAACCAAGCTTCGCGACGACTGTTTTCTTGATCTTTTACATAAAGTGATGTAAAAGTAATAAAATCTAAATTTAGAGCTGCAAATACATCATTTTGGATTCAAATTGGTCAAGAGAGGTTCATTTGAATGAAAGACATCAGTTGAAAGCGAAAAAAGTTTCCTCCGTAACACTAGTTCGCTTGTGATTGATGAAAACCTGAAAATTTTTGTCACACGTTTATGCCGAATTTTGCTTTGCTGAGTTAATCCATGCGAGAAAAACATGTTTCCTGCAAGTGACAGACAGAGGCGGATTATTGTTGCAAAGTGGACATATTTAACTTGTATAATTCGTAATAAGCAGGTGAAAAACTGCATTTGCGAAAAAGATACACTGGGTAAAATGAGGTAACCCCCCCAAAAATGGAGCCGAAGTTTCCCCCCTTGTCTCTAATATAGTACCAAAAAAAAAAAAAAAAAAAAAAAAAAAAATTTTTTTTTTTTTAATTTTTTTTTCATGATTCAAGCCCCTATGATCAGGGCTATTTATAGAGTCTAGTGTTCAGGAATGAAATAAGAACTGCTCTTACACTGAAAAAAATATCAAATTTTTGTTTCTTTCATGTTTTAAATTGCTTTTTCGACAGAGAAAAAACTTTTTCCATGGCGATTTCACGTCGATGTATAGGTGTTAAGTGGGTTTACAGGGTATCATGTTGGTGTAAACTGCAGCTAGAAAATGGTTTGGAATGTTACACCATCAAATGGTTCACTAGTAATTTGTATTCAAATTATATCCGCAGTTGCTATGCTTATCTGGCGTCTCTCGCAAATTACGTTACGTCGGCGCTAACAGTGACGTTACCGACCTCTTAATGACGTGTGAACGTGCGTGACATTATTTCCGGCACACACTATTTACGCGAAGGTAATTGAAATCGAATTAACAGAGGACGTATGTTATTTTTTCGTTGTGATACATCGAATTCACAAACAGTGAAATAATAAAAAAAATCGTATCTTCATTGTTTGCATCGATTTCACTAAGAAATCTCTATCTCTAAAGCATGTTTATCCAGTACAAAGCATATTCTTTCACCAGAAATGGACAACTGTCCTTCTTTATTCTGCGAAAGGGAGAGAATGGCCGTAATCAATATCTCACATCACGTTAACAGGTCTGTGTAATGAACACCCCTCCACAGTCCACATCCTACTTTATATTGAGAAAACTGGGGTTTATAGGAGTATACATTATTTCTGCTCCAAGACATAGGTTATGGGTAGGCCTACACGTTAGAACCGCCTCAATGAGGCGTTTCTAACGAGCACCCACAACCTATATTTGGAATAAACATAAGAAAACTATCACAACTTTTCGTCAGAAAAATGTCCGTTTTTGAGAAGGAAAAACATGCACAACGCCTAACGGATGAAACCCGACAGGTCACACTCGACGCACGACCTGATCACCAGTCATCGCGCATGCGGCTGGCTCAGTAACGTACATAACAAGGATATTGTCATATTGTTTACAGTTTGGTTTTCTTCATCCAACTGGCTCAGTAACGTACATAACAAGGATATTGTTATATTGCTTATTGTTTGGTTTTCTTCGGATGATCATTGATGTACGCAGTCCTCTTTGAGTATTACACAATATCAAAGACATGTAATAAATAACAGTTAATACAACCAATTAGTCTGCAATGAAGCTAAATTGAATATAATCCCCTACTGAAATTCCAAAGTAATCAGCGGAAGATGCATCAGATAAATCAAGGGGAATGAGAACACCTGGCAGATTTTTTCCGCCATTGTTCAAAGGGAGACAACTTGCGGGACTTCCTGTTCGCTTTTATATAAGCCCTCTTTAACTGAAAAAGGGGTCTACTCTTAAAGGAAAGAATTTGCTCCTCAGGAGCAAATTCTTTTCTTCAATAGTTGACCCCTATTGACATGAGAGACAAAACTACGTTTGCAGGAGTTGCCTCCCCTGAAGGTGTATCAATTCCCCTTAAATGAGTCATGCTACAGCGCTTTTAGCCAGGGTTGTAAACTTAAGGATGCTTATGGCCTTTTCCACAAACTACAATGCCATATCTACAAGTTCTCTTAGTATACTCTCCCATCGGGGCTTGGAGATGCATGGTGCTACCTTGCAGAGCTGAAATCCACCTAACTGTTGAGCACTGGAAAACCTCTTAGAAAGTCTAAGCCTCCCAGGCAAAGCGGTGCCAGTCGGACCATCCCCTTAAACATCAGCGGAAGGGTTTGAGATGTCCATATTTCCATATCGAGTGAAAGTCCCACAGAATCTGAAGAGACGTCTCCAAAACAACCCAAATGGTGTTGACGGTGACGTAAGCCCTCAACAAAAAGAAACAAACATTGTTTATATTATCAGTTCATTTACAGAAAACCCTATAATTATAATCATTTTATTTTCATACAGTAAGAGTCCTTAAATAGTTGATTACTACACCGCGAACACGTTATAACACTGTTCATTACAACATGGTTCAAGTTGGATCCCAAAATCTATAGATTGTATAGAAAAATTACCATAAATGGCCTTTTTCTTTATAATCTATACATGTTTGTTTGTTGTTTAACTAATTATAACACTCTTCGTTATCACACGGTTTCAAGATGGATAAAAATGTATAATTTGTTTGGATATAACAAAGTTGTTTGACCGGCCCCGATAGCTCAGTTGGTAGAGTGTCCGCTCCCATTACCAGGAATTCTCGTACTACAGGAACTGTCACTCAGAATACCGATATCCCATATTTGATTGACATCAGTTAATTCCCTTAGACCGTATTCGAGATAGCGTCGTTTACCTGTGTTGATAGTGTGTAATCAGTTTCACCCCTATCGGTTTGAGTTACAATACACAACTAATCTATGTTCTATCCAGTACCCTGTTAAAATTAGTATGGATATACATTGTAAATTTTGCCACCGAAAATTTCAAGATGAAAAATTCTGATATTTTATATAAAAAGGTATGTTTTGCTAACGGATGACCAGGTGTTTGTCCTCGATATAAATTAAATATTCTTGGCCGGGCCGTTGATCCAAAATTCAGCCCCCGCCCATAGGGGCTTGAAGAAATATGTGGGCTGCATGATGCTTCCACGCAGAGCTGAATCCGGCCCGCACACTAATACTGGTAAACCGCTAAGAGGATCTAAGCCTGTCCAGGAACCGCGGTGCGTGGCGGACCGTCCATGCTAATAAACCCTATTGGTTTCATTGGGCGACAGGGCCTGAGGTGTCATTTCATCTCAATATCGGGTAAATGACCAAAAAAATTGGACGCAACGTCTCCAAAATGACCCTTTACAGGCCGTTAAACCTCAAATCAAACAAACAAACATACAGAATAAAACAAAATGTTAGGGAAATAAAAATATTTCTTTTATATATATTTCATGGGTATATTCATGCAAATTTGTTCCTTTCTATATTGTGGCCCTTGGTAAACAGTAAAAGAAACGTAATGATGACAATATATAAAAGAATTTATTTAATTAATGAAATTCAGCGTATAGTAATGACATGCCATTTATACTTGAAAGCTCTAGCAGCTAGTAAGGACTGTTACGCCGTAAAACAATTATATATCCGAACATAGGCCCTAGTAGACACGGTGGCGTATGTTTGGAATTCAGCTTCGACACAGGATTTCAAATAATGTGGTAGTTTTTAAGGTGAGACAAGATCAGCCTGCATGTTCACTGATTCAATAACGGTTCTATGAATTGCACTGCTTCCGCGTACCAAAGTCTCTGATCAGACTGCACTTGCTTAAGCGCAGTCTGATCTGAGTCTACGCTAGTCGCCAATGCCACATTATCGCCAATGCCACATTGTTTAAAATCAAGTCGCGGCTGTTTTTTTCTTTTTCTTTGTTATGGAAAATTCATTTTAATTAAGCATATATGAAGACCTGTTGACTTATTTCTGAAGTCAACACCGGTAGCTCAGTCGCATGCGCGAATGATTGGTGATCAGGAGGATGCGGGTTCGATACCTGCCGGAGACGGCTATATTCTTTCGTGGAAATTGATCATGAAATCTTCTCTACATTCATTCTCTTTCTTCCACTGTTTCAAAAGGGCAGCTGTCAGTTTCAAACAAAAGAATTTGCACCATACTGGTTAATTGCTTACGTATACTCTGTAGAAAAGTGGGGATAGGTAAACTGACAAGCTCGATATGACAAAATAGTGTTGAGAAGGCTTTTAACCTCCAGTCTAATTTCTGATATGAAGAGCTGAACCTACACTGGGATGTGCTCAGATTAACCCATTTTGTACCGACCGGAATTTGTCAACCTTATATATAGCATTTCAAAATTTGATGGTGTGAAGTGTTTTCTAAATATATTTAAAAAATAAAAAATGGCTGAACTTTTTGCAAAAAGAAGTTCCTGAACAAAAGCCGAGCTCGGTGGCGTCTGATCTGGGCCTGCACTTTTTGCTATAACCCGTTTTGTGGAATTCGGTACAAAATGGGTTAATGCACAACACTCGCAAACTTTGGATTAACATATCTCGGACGCCCTAGGCGAGCAACTCACGTTATTTCAATCCTCAGTCATTTCAGAATAAAGAAAGTGGGTTTGTGTCGTAATTTTCTTACTTTAAGATTTAAACAAGACATAACGAAAGCAGCCTATACTTACATTATATTATATTTAAACTTTTACCACCCTAAAATTGAAATTTTTAGATTAAAAAATCCTGATAATTTTAATATTTCTGCACATAACATACATTGCGGATACTCGGTAGAAACGCCTCGACGAGGCTGTTCAAACGAGAATAATATAATAAGTCACATCTATACTATCAGCCATTCAGACTACACTGTATACTGTTTTCATTCAAATTCACAAACTGGTGGACAAACAGTATAGATCCTGATCAGATGGCTTCTTCAGAACTAATCTGATCTGGATCTACACTGTTTGCAAAGTCAGGGGATGTCGCGAACAGCAGGATAAGGGTTAATGCAATGTAAAAACAATTGGTTTGTGGTTTGTTTGTCATTATAAACCTCACTTTTTTCTATGTAATTAAGATAATCAAACAATCCATAAAACTTGCGCGGTATATCACGCCACCCCCCCCCCCACCCACACACACACACACACATCCCACCACACACACACCTTTTGACATAAACGATCAATTTCATAGCATAGCCTTCGGTGAACCATTGTTTATTTTTCATTTAAAAATGACAACATTGTACAGTAGAATCTCGGTGATTCGAACGCCGATTTTTCGAAACTACCGGGTTTTTCGAAAGTGTGTGTCGGTCCCGATCTTTTTTGCTATTATGTTATGTAAAAATATTACCGATTTTTCGAATTTCGATTATTCGAAATATTTGATTTTTCGAATAAAATTGTCGGTCCCCATCAAAGAAATTCCTATTTAAATCCATCTCTAAATTCGAAGTCAAAATATGTCAAGTACATTATTAATGCTTGAAGAGCGTGCTTTCTTTGAGCTTGTTCACGCCCGACTGATTTCACAGGTGCATTGTATTATTGTGTATACAGGTAACTGACACCTAGTCAATCATGAGCTTCTTACTTGATATAACGGTAATTGGTAATGAGCATCGTTAAGAAGCTTATCCTGTTTGATGTTTTAAATAAAGCGACTTAGAGCATATGGGATTTTTGGGAAACTGAAAGTAGACGATTTTCGAAGAATTCAAAGACAGTTGAAAGTGAAAATAAAAAATAAAAATGCAGTACACGAGTGACTAGCAACATGTGGTTTGCCAGCACAAACTTTAACAGTATGCTTATTGCAATCAGATCTAGATCGTTGCTGACTACTCCCGAGAGCCATTTCTGTCCCGCCTTTTTACTGGTACAATAGTTCGTCTGTTAGAAATTTATTGTTTTATATCGGGATGTTAGATAGTTTGTTGTTTTGTTTCTTTTAAGATGGGGTACTTTGCTCTTATATAGAAAGCCTATGTTCTTGCCTATTCACAAAATGCAATCAAATATTATACCGAACGAAAACTTCCGAACATTTCCTAAAACTACCGATTTCGAAAATTCGAACTCCCGATTATTCGAAGACAATCTGGCGGTCCCTGTCACTTCGAATTATCGAGGTTTGACTGTATATTGTAATTTAAGGGAGTAATGCGTGAAAGAAACACAGCTTCTGAAACGATTGCCCAAATGAGATATTTTGCCAAATTTAATATTTTATTTCGGCTAGGCCCAGAGAAGATTAAAATTAATTAATGAGACAAAGAAAAGAACCACTATGTTTGGACTTAATAAGAGAAAACTGACACGATCCAGACAAAAGATTCTTACTTCTTATGTATGACTTTTAGCCACGAACCATAACTTCAGGGTGCTCATTTTTCTTATTTCTGCTCTAAAATATAGATTGTGGGTACTCGTTAGAACCGCCTCGCAGAGGCAGTTCTAGCGCGTACCCACAAATTATATGTATAAGAAAATCATCATATTTTTTCTTACAATTGCTGGTTTTGACCGTGAAATTTACAATGTATTTGAATAGGCGTGTTTTCGTAATGATGGAAATATTCATCGCATTATATAAATTATAATTTATCGAGAACATTAAAGTTTTCTTTAACACATGAAATAAAACACTGCATCTACAGGACTGGTGTAAAATCTAACAAACATTACCTAAACATGCCTATTCAAATGTAGATTGAAAATTTTACCGTCAAAAACTGAAAATTATTTGACCCTCACAAACAATAATTGTCTTATTTCTGCTAAAAAACATAGATTGTGGTTACTCGTTAGAACCGACTCAGTGAGGCGATTTTAACAAGTACCCACAATCTTTATTTTGAGCAGAAATGAGATAAAAAAAGGCGAAAATACAATTATAGAAAATCTTAAAACAAGTTTCAAAAGGTTACTAATCAAAAACATAATTTTACATTAACAAAAATAAATAAATAAGTTATGAGTGCAAAGTTTTTAATTATGAATGTATATTTTTTTTCTTAAAGCAAAATATTCTTTCTAATTCTATCAATAGATACCGATTTTCAATTCTTTTAACTTCTTTTGCGATTCATTCTAATATCCTGTGTATACAAGTCCTGCGTCTGTGTAATTTTTACACATTTTTGATCCGAAACTTCAAATATAGCTATTTTCTACAACCTGTGGGCCACTTTTAATAAACTTTTTTTTTTCTAAATTTTTTACCACATGAATATAGATATTAAATAGATCTTTCTAATGAGAGGTTTTAGCGCACGGAGGAATTTTAACAAATATGACTTTTGAGCCTTTGAATTATGGCTATTTTTCATTTTTGTTGTAAAATACAAAGACTTAATAGGGAAATACCCCAGTGGCATTCATTAGAATCTGGGCCACTTTAAAATTTATTTTATTTCAACAAATTTGGTACCAACGTGAAGCAGATACATTTTTCTATCAAATGCGAGGTTATAATAATATCTTGTAGAAATGAAAATAAAAGCTTTTATTAAGTTAAATGACGGGCTCCTATATAACTCTATACATTTTCCTACTATTACCTGTGAAGTGACGTCACAGAAGTGACAGATAAGTGTGTTTTTATTTTTTTGGTTTGGGTTTTACGGCCCTTTCAAGATTATTTCACTCATATCGAGCCGATCGTTAATCAGAGGTGGGCGAAAACCGGAGTACCCGGAGAAAAACCACCTGACCTTCCGTTGCAGAACTTGGCGTCTCACACGTGACCCGAGCGAGGCTCGAACCCACGGCGGTGAGAGACCTAATGACTAAGATTCAGCGCTCTAATCCATTAGGCCACGGAGGCCCGTTACAGATAAGTGTGGATAAGTACCTGTAGTACGAGTATTCCTGCTTATGCCGGGGAACGGGAGGTCACAGATTCGATCCCGGGCCGCGACATACCAAACTCGTTAAAAATGGTACTAGCTGCTCCTCGCTTGGCACTCAGATTTACGGGGTAGAGCTAGGACTGGTCGACCCAGTGTCAGGATAATGTGACTGGGTGTGGTATCATGTAATGTGTCTGGGACAGGATACTTCAGTGAGGCAGCACTATAAAAGTGAGCATTGAGCTCCCTGTCGCAACCAGACACCGTCGTGATATGACTGAAAAATTGTTGAAAGCAACGTTAAACCCGAATTCACACACACACACACACACACACACACACGCACACGCACACGCACACGCACACATACACGCACGCGCACGCACAGCTGTTTTGTTGTTTAACACTAACACGCTTTCTGCTTTTGACCCCGTTAATAGTGTTATATGTAGCTATTTTACGTTGACAGACACAGTGAATGTCAAACATTCAATGACTAATCCACAAAATATCAGACCGCTGATTCAAGAAGGGCAGTTGTCAGTTTCTGGCGAAAGAATGTGCACTGTACTGGTTAACCGCTTACGTATAAGCCTGCCCAGGAAAGTGTGTCTAGGTAAACTGACCGGCTCAAAAATGACCTAAATAGTGTTGACTGGGCCGTTAAACTCCAATACAAACAAACAAACAAAATATCAGTAAACAATCAAAGAACAAACAACACTGTCTCTGGGTGTGTCCTGAGATAAAAAGTTTCATTCAAGTATTTTAATCAAACAGTTACGACCCTGACCATTCTGCGGCGTCTGATCTGGGTCTTCACTGTTTGCCAATGTCCCAGTTCATGAACAAGTCAATGATTTGCAGATAGCCTACACATCTCTCTGACGTTACAACTAAGGCTGGCACGATTAATCGGATAACCGATTATTCAATCGATAAATTCCTGAAAAATGATTATCATCACTGATTTGCTTGCAATGCATTATTTGATAAGTACAATGTACTACCCAAAGTTGCGCCTAAAATAGTTGTATGAGTGGCAAACAGTGCAGACCAAGAAGAGACGCCGCGTTCTGTGGCGTCTCATCTGGGTCTACACTGTTTGCTCAGGCCTGTCTGTCCAAATACATATGGCAAAGTACAGTATATGGTAGGAGTCATGCTCAGACAGAAAGCCTGACAGGTAAAATTATGACAAAATCTTCCCTGATCACTACACTAATCGATTATCGATCGCAATGACAGGAATGATAACCGATTATCTTTTCAGCTCCGATTAGCCAGCCCTAGTTTCAACGTTCAGAATTGCGCGGCTATATACCGTAACTTGGGATTCGTCAGTGACAGTCACGTGAACATTAGCAACGTAAAACTCCAGCACTAAGTAGCGTTGAGTTGACTGACAAACAATCGACCCAAAAATAGTTTTTGATTTATCCAAATTTCATCATTAATCTGTCGGACTATATAGTCAATACATGTATATAGAGGATCTTACACGAGTGGTCATTTCATACGAGCCTGAATTTCATATGAAATGAACACGGGTGTAAGATTCTGTTTCTCATATAACATTTTTAAATTAGATTTGATCGCCGAAGAATTTCTAAAGAAAACAGGGTTAGGACGGACGGCGTCATGACGCTACGCGCCAGTGATGTGGTTATATGATTTTTAATGACAGATTCAATCTGTCATTTCTAGCTATCCTGCAGGTTTTAAAGTAATTCAGGCTTTCTTCCGGCTTTGACCGCCATAGAAATATGAGTCCGCACAAAATGTAGTCCGGTTGGGCGCAGTAATCAAAATTGTACAAGCGTATTAGTTATCATATAAGCGTAATACAAACTTTTGAAGCAGACGACTTGACGATTTTATCTTACGATTCAGTATTTCATATGAATCAGCTGTTTTGGCGAAGATTGTACACCCAGATCAATGCGGCGTCTGCTCAGCAGTCTGCTCAGGTTAACACTGTTTATCATCAGTGCTGTCAATATTTAATCCTTAAAGACCAGCCTGCTGTTGGACCAGGTCAGCTGCAGACAAGAATATTAATGGGTTTTCTTTCTGTCTTTCGAGGTCAAGTTTAGGTCAGTTACACGTTAGGTGTATATTGACTTTGCGTGGAGAAATTGGCAAGAAAGGCTGTCCTTTCAACCCTGGAATATGGTACAGATACGAGGTGTAGGTCCTGTGATATAATTCTAGGTGCCATATTTAGCAGAATGGACGAGCCCAACTTCAGTGGTGGAAGAGTGCACTCCAGAAACTCAAGGCAGGGAATAAATCAAAGCACTGACAACACTCATGCCGATTGCCTCTAAATGCAGGCTGGTCATGAACGGGCACTTGGACTGATTCGTTTAAACTTAAGATGTTAGTAACTAATGCAAAAAAAGTGTAGAACAAGATCAGCGCCGTGTTCTGTGGCGTTTGATCCGAGTTTACATTGTTTGCCAGATCCAACATTTGATTCATGTGCAGATTTTACAGATAACACTTACATGTACGCAACACTGACAAACGACGCGGCTATGTTTGGGTTGATTGTTTGGCATTCAACCCGAAGTTGCTAATAAGAAAAGCGCTTCAGTGCTAACGTGTACGTGACTATCGAATAACCTTTTGTCTTGTAGAAAATAGCCGCAGTGAGATCAGAGTATTCCATAAGACTGAAGAGGATTATCCTGGAATCATAGGGTGAGCTTGGCAAACAGTGTAGACCAAGATCAGACGCAGCAGAACGCGTCTTCTTATCAAAGTCTTCACTATTGGTTTGGAATTTCAGAGTTAAACGAAACAGTTTAAATCTCAGCCGACACCCCACATTCTCAGTGCTTTGATTCTGAACCAAACGATTGCATGATTACAGCACGCACCATGCCCTTAAGCTAAAAAGGTTAAATCAATCAACCGTGCACCAGGTTACCAGTCCGGCCACGTCGATCCTGTGCACCACCTTCACACCAGTACGGATTGATGTGTAATGTAAGGTCGTGCCTAGAAAAGAAGAAACTAAAATTTGTTCTAAAAAACATTAAGTGAGAGCGAATTGTAACATATTTCATTAAAGGCTCGTAAGCGTGCCCCTGGACAGTTAGAAGCTGGTCGGAAAGCGGATGACGTTGACTCTGATTTTGGGTGCCACATGTGTGTGATCTATCGTCTATTGGAGCGACATCTTACTATATACAGAAGACGCTAGTGGACGTCGACGTAGCGGAAGACCGACGTCAGTACGTCAACCGTCAGACGCATATGCGAAACAGATCTCCGCCGGCAGCTGCTACACTGTACCTGTAGATAAACAAGGGGACTCAACTACCGACTAATAAGCACTGACACTGTTCGTCGCCCTTATGCGATGCACGTTTGAGAGCTAGACGTCTCTGTCGTGACCAAAGTTAACGCGTCGACACAGTATGGAACACTTACGCTTGTGCATGAAATACGTAAATTGGCGTCTAAGCGACTGACATATGCGTTTCAGTGACAAATCGCTCTTCAGCGTGAATCACGCCGATTGTCGTTTCCGGGTGTTTCGACGTGTAGGTGTAAGGTATGCCGAGGCGACGCATGCGTAATAGAGCATATCGGGTGAAATAAGCGTAATTGTGCGGCGTGCTATTGCATGTAGTTAGCGAACGCAGCTTAGTGTCATTAAGAATATTCAAGATCATGGCTGAGACGTGAACTGAACAGCGAGACGTTACATCAATCAAGTGCTTCGGTCCCACATGGTTCCGTTTATTTGTTTATGCTCAGAATCCGGGATATCCAGCAGTATTACGAGCGGGCTTATAGTGCTGTTCTTACTCAAAAATGTCTTCAAGCCAATGGAATTCATGTACTGGACTAGCCAACCTTTCTCCTCCGATCTCTTTCCCATAGACGGTATCTTTTGGGTGAGGTATCCACAACCGACCAGACAAAAACTGTTACTTATGGACAGTAGTATTGTTAAAACTTGAATTTTAATGTTTGGTTTTGAAAACGTAAATAGTTTCTTTCAAAAACTTGAAACATCGAATGGCGTTTCCTAAAACCACCAGTCTATAGACATCTGCAAACATGTCATATATTGGAATTTGCAGAACTACCTTTCTAAATTTTAAGATCTTTTTAGAAAGGTTTTCTGTAAGTTTTCACAGTGTTATGATTTTCTCATAGAATCTGTCATTTCAGTGGCTTTGGCGCTTTGATTAATACATGACGTTATCCGCGAACTTGTCTAAAAATTAACTCCACAGAACATTCACTTGACCAGTGCTACTATTAATAATGAGACCCTCCCGTGTAAGTTTCATTTTATACATTAGCGGCCATCAATCAATCTGCGCGTTCGCCGTGAGACTCAGCCTGATCAGTGCATTTTCTGTCAGCATGGTACCCCAGCCTACTCTAGTTAATCTTTAGTTGTGGCTTGTATTTCCATGGCGTCTGTTGTCATGGCCCGCAGTTCCAAGGCGTCGCTGCTGGTTGTAATGTCAGTATCCACACGCTTGAAAGCTACAACCCTGCATGTGATAAGTTGAATGACATACTTGATGCAAGATCGGAAGCTTCGAATCAGCAAACAGTAAACCCAGAAATTCAGGTGAAAACCGAGGACCATCAGTATCTCATAGACACAGTGAACTAACCGGTTTGTTTTCAAGGGTAAAATTGCTTTGTTGGAGTGTCCGAGAGACACGGTAAGCAAGTAAAATATTCCATACGGTAGTTCGGGAACCAGAAATATAACAACAATGGCGATTACCGTTTTTGTGAGAACACGAAATTGCTCCTTTCCCTTCATGGTTTCCGGTAAGGTTGTCTCGTTTTGGCTGGTTCTGTCAAATATTCGAAGTCTCCGTACCATTCCCAGTGTCAGAAACAGCATGATGAAGCAGGGTAACAGGTGGCCGAAGAGTAATGCGCACCAAATGTATATACAGGTTCTAACACAGGGCTCTTCGATAACCCAATGACACATTCCAAAGGTTGTCTTTATATCAAAGGCGTGATAGATGTGAAGAACGAAGGACATAATATAAATTATGGCAATCAACAGTGCTGATTTACGCATACTAATCCACTGTTGCGCTTTAACAGGGTCTCTCAGCTGGACATATCTATAAATAGCCAAAAGCAATGTCTGCCAGACCGAGGCTGTATGAAACGCACGTGACACGAACAGACGAGTTAACATCGTAGTTTCACACCATGCTTTTGAAATAGCAAATTGGTTCATTGAAAACACATGAATGGTTGCCGGTAATGTTACCAAACCTGTAAGGGAATCCGATACAGCAATGGAGACTAGCAGTATGTTGGTTGCGTTACGCATGCGCCGGCGAAGGAATCCGGCAGCGACAAGGACATTACAACATGCTGTTATTAAAACTAAAATCGGCCATATGTATCCATACACTGGTACCTCAAATTCAAATATTTCATAGATGTGGTCTGAATAGGCATAGTCATCATACTCGGCGTAGTAATAATCGTAGTAGCTGTAATGAGACTCATTCCCGGGTTGCACCTGTTCGTTGTATTTAAGGGTGGTCGTATCTTGTCCGCTGGAAACTACATCATCCTGGACAGGGGTTGTTATGTATGACCCAAGCTGTGACATCGTATCTGAAATGAAGTTAGGGGATATTTTCAATGTAGTTAGGGGATATTTTCAATCAGTAAATTGGGGGTTTCAAGTGTGATCGGAAATTTCGTTTTACGGGCTTATATTAAGTACATGTAATACCGTATATTCAACTGTAAGGTTTATAAATAATTAATTGTAAATTTTTGTCAAAACCAGTATGAGTAGTAATTTGCACAGAATCGAATGTGACGTTATGTGATGATGCCGCGTTTCCGATAGTATTAGCTCGCAGGATATCCATGTACCTTCGCAAATTTTGACGCTGTCTGCTTAGACTCGAGCTACATTCGCTAGTGAATTAACCCTTATCCTACTGAATAAATTATGCCACACAAATTTCTGACCGGCCAAAAATCAAATTACTTTATATATAATGTATTCCTTCATTTCACAAACGAAGCCCCCGCTCATAGGGGCTTGAAGAAATATATGGGCTGCATGATGCTTCCACGCAGAGCTGAATCCGGCCCGCACACTGGTACTGGTAAACCGCTTAGAGGATCTAAGCCGCGGTGCGAGGCGGACCGTTCATGCTAATAAACCCTATTGGTTTCATTGGGCGACAGGGCTTGAGATGTCATTTCATCTCAATGTCGGGTAAAAGTCCCACAAAATTGGAAGCAACGTCTCCAAAATGACCTTTACAGTGTTGACGGGGACGTTAAACATCAAATCAAACAAACAAATTATTTCTCAAACTACATGGGTATGGCGGTCATCTCGGTCGTGACCCATACCTCACGAACACCTTTTAATCCACAACCTAATGGTGGCCACACTTGTAATTTGGTTTCAACTGTCACAACAGATATAGAGAAGATGCCGTTTAAAATGTTGCCGACGGACGACGCTGACGATGGACGACGAACCACTGTCTATCCTATAAGCTTAAAACGTACTTTTACTCTTATTCTGTTGAACACGACAACCCCTACCTTTGCAAACAGTGTAGATATAATCTAAGCAGAATCTGCACTATTTTATAGCAACAGATAAGGTTCCTATTTGTGGTAATCGTAGGTTAGGTTTTGTATAGCCCCCGCCCATAGGGGCTTGAAGAAATATATGGGCTGCATGATGCTTCCACGCAGAGCTGAATCCGGCCCGCACACTAGTACTGGTAAACCGCTTAGAGGATCTAAGCCTGTCCAGGAGCCGCGGTGCGAGGCGGACCGTCCATGCTAATAAACCCTATTGGTTTCATTGGGCGACAGGGCTTGAGATGTCAATTCATCTCAATGTCGGGTAAAAGTCCCACAAAATTGGAAGCAACGTCTCCAAAATGACCTTTACAGTGTTGGCGGGGACGTTAAACCTAAAATAAAACAAAACAAAACAAACACCTATGTTGTGGGTATTCATTAGAACCGCCTCGGCGAGGCGGTTCTAATGAATACCCACAACATAGCTTTATTTGAAGAAATAAGGAAAACTATCCTTAAACTATCACAAAATACACACCTTATCTGGTACCCTACGTCCAATTATATGGGCGCGACCAGGACCAATTACATGTATATAAACTTTTATTGCCACGAGGCATAGACGTTCTATGTAGAATCTGGTTTCTGAGGACAAGATGTTAGATATTCCGATGACCATTCAATCCTTATGTCTACTTGGACGTCGAGCTTCATTCGCCAGTGAATTAACCCTTATCCTACTGAATACATTATGCCACACCAATTTCTGACCAGCCACAAATCAAATCAGATAGAATAAGAGCTAAGTTCACGCAATGACCTTGACCTCTGACATTCATAGAGGTTCATATAAGATTCATTTGCTTTCCATAAACTAGAACTGCTTCGGATAAAAGCACTGTTTTCTTTTCCCATTCCAACGCCTTAGGGACCATCCAACGCCTTAGGGACCAAATTTGACTTTGTGGTAAAATAGGTAAATATCAATCCAGTGTCTTCATTTATATAACGTTTGTAGGGCTTGACTCTCTTTTGCTGTCTGCCAAGTTCAAAGGTCATCTGAGTTATGGTTCTGAAGAAGGTGATTTAAAGTGTTTGTACCACATATGGGCATGGCTTGACTGATGCTCAGTCTCATATTCATTGCTGAATAAATAGGCAAAGTAAAACTAATAAGAAGTAAGACTAGAAAAGAGAGACAGACGAAAACGAAAATAAAAGAAGGAAACTTGTACAAGTCTAGGGCATGGCCACCATCTTGGTCATATGACCAATTTTACAACTTTTACTCCCATGAGACAAAGTTGTTTTATGTAAAATTTGACTCCAATTGGCCATGTGGTTTCTGAGGAGAAGATGTTCGAAATTCTGATGGCCATTCAATCCTTGCGACCGTGAGCCAAGGTGACTGAATGCCCTTGACCTTTGACATTCCTAGAATAAGACCTACTTAATTTTCATAAACTGCAATACTTTTGGATAAAAGCACTGTTTATCTTTTTATGTCTCCACTTTTGAAAAAGTTAGGGGGCATATTGCTTCTGGCTTGTCCGTTCATTCGTTCGTCCGTATGTTCGTCACGCTTTCTTATGCATAGCATAACTTAATAACCATGTTAGCTCGTGTTTTGAAATTGCATATATGGTTTCCTCTTGAAAAAATAGTTGACCCGTATTTTTTTCGTATCCGAATTATCTCCCCTTTTTGCATTATTTCCCTTTTAATTAAATAACATAGAAATCTCGTTAGCATGATATCTTAAAAAGTATTGGAGTTAGAGCCTTGATATTCGGTATACTGCTTAGGACTGAGGAGGAGATCACCTGATTAAATTTTCAACAAATTTAATGAAATTTTGTTAGAGTTATGGCCCGTTGCAATTTATGGCCATTTAATTGTGTTGCTTTCTAGTGCATAGCATAACTTTATAACCATGTATGCTAGTGTTTTGAAATTTCATATATGGAATTCTCATGAAAAAATAATTGACCCATATTTTTTTTCTTTTCCAAATTATCTCCCCTTTTTGAGTTATTGCCCCTTTAATTAATAACATAGAAATCTCGTTAGCAAGATATCCCAGAAAGTATTTTAGCTAGAGCCTTGATATTTGGTATACTGATTTTGACTAAAGAGGAGATTACCTGATTAAATTTTCAACCAATTTAATGAAATTTTGTTAAAATTATGGCCCTTTGCAATTTCTGACCATTTATTTGTGTTGCTTTCTGGTGCACAACACAATTTTATAATCATGTACGCTAGTGTTTTCAAATTTCATATATGATTTTCTCACGAAAAAATAGTTGACCTCTATTTTTTTCTTATCTGAACTATCTACCCTTTTCGCATTATTTCCCTTTTAATTAAATAACATAGAAAGCTTGTTAGCAAGATATCTTAAAAAGTATTTGAGCTAGAGCCTTGATATTTGGTATACTGATTAAGACTGAGGAGTAGATCACCTGATTAAATTTTCAACCAATTTAATGATATTTTATTAGAGTTATGGCCCTTTACAATTTCTGACCATTTAATTGTGTTGATTTCCTGTGCATGGTATTACTTAAGAACTATGTATGCTAGTGTATTTAAATTTCATATATTT
Organism: Lucinisca nassula; assembly: GCA_963580285.1. NCBI lineage: Eukaryota > Metazoa > Mollusca > Bivalvia > Lucinida > Lucinidae > Lucinisca > Lucinisca nassula. The sequence continues at coordinate 90,416,860 of OY757023.1, forward strand.
TCATATTAAAACGCCTTAAGAACCAAATTTGACCTTGCTGTAAAGTAGGTCAAGATCAAACCAGGGTCATCATTTATAATAATAAATGTCTGTCATTATTGACAATGACAAGTTTTAATCATATGCAAGTAATGCTACTGTTTAAGGTGGCTGGTTAGACAAATTCTACCTCTGAACTGTCTATTGCACATCACGAAAACACATCAATATAATTTTTACCCGCTTGAACTCCACGTTTATACAGTAAAACTGGGGTTTACAGGGGTAAACCTTATGTTTCTTATTTCCGCTCTGAAATAGAGAGTGTGGTTCTAACGAGGCGGTTCTAACGAGTACCCATAATCAATATTTTCAGCAGAAATAAGAAAAAAATATCAAAATTTTTCACGTAAAAAAAAACAACAAAAAAAAAAAAAAAAAAAAAAAAAAAGATTTTTTGGAGGTTAAGTTTACGATGTATTTGTATAGGGGTGTTTTCGTAATGAGATATAACAAGAGAAGTCAGAGGAAAACAGCTCCGTTGGTGATACCTCTGCGCTATGCACGTTTCTGCTCGACTTCGCTGGTTCTTTTTGCCTCATATTTAGGCTCTTAAGCTCTGTAGACTTTCAACTTTGTGTCAAACAACTTTTGTGAAGATCGAGTCTCTTTTGCTGCCTGCTAATTTCCCAGGTCATCTGACTTACGGGTCTGGGGAAGAAACAATTTTAAAGGGTTGGGCATGGCGGCCATCTTGGTTATGCTACCATGATCAATAAACTTAGTTCCCGTGAGGCATAGATTTCCAATATAAAATATAAAATATTACTTCATACTGAAAAGACGAAAGTGCAGGCGGATGACGGATGATGAGGGCAACGGACCATTTGTATGCTATAAGCTCACCTTGTGAGCCTTCGGCTCAGGTGATCTAAAAGTGTCATAGTCTAAAAAAAAAATCATATGATGTCTAACTTTGTCAGTCATAAGGATACTGTGCTAGCAAAGAATGACGCACCAACGTCGTGCCGACAGTCGTATCGCTGTCGACCCGACGATGGCCCGTCGTTGCGTGCAAGCTGGGATAAATAGAGGATATATGTTTGTTGTTGCTGTTTGTTTGTTTGTTGTTTTTTTTCAGTGTCAGATCTATATATTTCACCGAATGAACACAAAAAGAAATATTGTCACGAGTGGCGAAGCAACGAGTGAAATATTTCTTTTAGTGTTCATGAGTGAAATAAAAATTATCTTACACTGAAAAAAAAATCAGATTTTCTGTTTCTTATATTTCAAGCATCAGCCGTAAGCTCGGGGACCAAAGCTTTTTCCTTGGTAATTTCGCGTCGATTTAGAGGTGTATAGCGTGTTAACTGGGTATAATTTTGGGTGTAAGCTGAAAGTTTGCACCTGAAAAACAGCTTGGAACGTTACTTTATCAAACTTGTTCACTTGAAATTTGCATTCAAATAATGACTGCAGTTGCTGAGTTCGTCTGGCGTCGCGTGCATTATTGCGTAGGTGCTAAAAGTGACGTCATCTATGTCCGAATGACGTGTAAAGCGTGTGTGACGTAATTTCTGACACATATTGATAATGTTCAGCTTAACAGAAAAGATATGCTATTTTTCAATGATACATCGAAATCACAAACAGCGAAAGAAAAAAAAAAAAAAAAAAAAAAAAAAAAACATTTTCACTGTTTGAAACAAACTCACCCGTGTGGCATTTGTTTGTTTGTTTGATTGATTTGAGGTTTAACGTCCCCGTCAACACTGGCCATTTTGGAGACGTTGATTCCAATTTTGTGGGACTTTTAACCGACATTGAGATGAAATGACATCGCAAGCCGTGCCGCCCAATGAAACCAATAGGGTCTATAAGCATGGACGGGCCGACTCGCACCGCTTTGCCTGGGCAGGCTTAGATCCTCTAAGCGGTTTACCAGTACTCGAGTGCGGGTCGGTTTCAGCTCTGCATGGAAGCATCATGCAGCCCATCTATTTCTTCAAGCCCCGATGGGCGGGGGCCGCCTGTGTGACGAAGTGCATTCTCACATTTCTTAAAAAAAATGGCTAATTTTCCGATGAAGATTTATGATATTTTTTCTTATTTTTACTCAGAACATAGGCAGTGGATTGAGGCGGTTCTAACGAATACCCACAACCTATGTCCTGGGGCAAAATAAACAAAAGAATTTCTCGATATAAGGTGGTATTTAGAGTGGTGTTGATTTCACGGCCTTGTTAACATGATGGCAAAGTTGGGTTTACAGGACTTGACATAATATTTTACATGTTGCTAAAAACAACAACAACACAACTATGAGAAGGCAGGTACTCGTTGAGACTCAACAAGAACACGCACTTTATGTTTAGAAAGATTATTCCATTGCTGGAGATGGAAAATTTTTGCAAGATTTTCTTTATCTTTGAGATATACGTTGCGGTTAAAAAAGTGTGCATTCTACCATCCTATCGCATTTTATAAATTTAATAATTTTGTGCCACCAAAGAATGACGGACCAACGTCGTGCCGACGGTCGTATCGCTGTCGACCCGACGATGGCCCGTCGTTGCGTGCAAGCTGGGATAAATAGAGGATACATGTTTTGTTTTTTTCTTCAGTGTAAGATCGATATTTATTTCACCGAATGAACACAAAAAGAAATATTGTCACGAGTGGCAAAGCAACGAGTGAAAATATTTCTTTTGGTGTTCATCAGTGAAATAAAAATTGATCTTACACTGAAACAAAAAAAAAAAAAAAAAAAATAAATAAATAAATAAATAAATAAATAAATAAATAAATAAAAAGAAATAGATTTCTGTTTCTTATATTTCAAGCATCAGCCGTAAGCTCGGGGATCAAGGCTTTTTCCTTGGTGATTTCGCGTCGATTTAGAGGTGTTTAGCGTGTTAACTGGGTATAATTTTGGGTGTAAACTGAAAGTTTGCACCTGAAAAACAGCTTGGAACGTTACTTTATCAAATTTGTTCACTTGAAATTTGCATTCAAATAATGACTGCAGTTGCTAACTTCGTCTGGCGTCGCGTGCATTATTTACGTTGCGTATGTGCTAAAAGTGACGTCATCTATGTCCGAATGACGTGAAAACGTGCGTGACGTAATTTCTGACACACATTGATAATGTTCAGCTAAACAGAAAATATATGCGATTTTTCGATGATACATCGAAATCACAAACAGCGAAAAAAAAAAAAAAAAAATAAATAAAATAAAAATACCCCCCCCCCCCCCCCCCCCCCGCATTGCACTGTTTGAAACAAACTCACCCGTTTGTTTGTTTGATTTGAGGTTTAACGTCCCCGTCAACACTGGTCATTTTGGAGACGTTGCTTCGAATTTTGTGGGACTTTTACCCGACATTGAGATGAAATGACATCTCAAGCCCTACCGCCCAATGAAACGGCTAATAGGGTCTATAAGCATGGACAGTCAGACACTCGCACCGCTTTGCCTGGGCAGGCTCAGATCCTCTAAGCGGTTTATCAGTACTCGTGTGCGGGTCGGTTTCAGCTCTGTGTGGAAGCATCATGCAGCCCATCTATTTCTTCAAGCCCCGATGGTCGGGGCCGCCTGTGTGACGTGGTGCATTCTCACATTTCTTAAAAAAAAATGGCTAATTTTCCGATGAAGATTTATGATATTTTTACTTATTTTTACTCAGAACATAGGTAGTGGATTGAGGCGGTTCTAACGAGTACCCACAACCTATGTCCTGGGGCAAAATAAACAAAAGAATTTCTCGATATAAGGTGGTATTTAGAGGGGTGTTGATTTCACGGCCTTGTTAACATGATGGCAAAGTTGGGTTTACAGGACTTGACATAATATTTTACATGTTGCTAAAAACAACAACAACACAACTATGAGAAGGCAGGTACTCGTTGAGACTCAACAAGAACACGCAATTTATGTTTAGAAAGATTATTCCATTGCTGAATAAATGACGACAGAGATGGAATATTTTTTGCAAGATTTTCTTTATTTGTGAAATATACGTTACGGTTAAAAAAGTGTGCATTCCATCATCCTACCGCATTTTATAAATATAACAATTTTGTGCTCAGCCAGCACGAAACGCCACGCCAACGCCGGGCCCACGACGTATCGATGTGGGCCCGACGTTGGCCCGCTGTTTTGCAAGCTAGTTTTTTGGGTGTTTGATTTTGTTTTCTACAAGCGGCTTAAAACAATTAAATTTGAAGCGTTTTCAACAAAAGATAAACTATGATAAATCAGCTTACCTTACTGCAGACGTATCTCATTAGTTTGAATAGATATATGGCTCACGTCCATGAAATTGTGTTAGTTATGTTTTGAATTACGTGCAATGTCCTACGGATCTTATATAATTTAAAGAGGCAGTTTCCTCTTCCAAATATAAACAGAGTCAGTCTGAAAACCTTCGGGACATTGAAAGTTTGTACGATATTGATTGCGCTTTACCACTCTCTAGGCTAATTCGGCAGACGACAAATTGTCAGAATTTTTCCATTTTTTTTTCTTCAGAAAACAGGATTTGACATCTCATGCAAATTGTCTCCGAAGGAGACAACTTGCAAGAAATGTCAATTCTTGTTTTCTACAAAAAAAAATAAGAAAAATATTTCAAAATGTCGTCTGCTGAAATATCCAGCATGCATAGCGTTAAAGACGCGTTAACACTTGTTTGTGAGTCGTTCTGTGCGTCTCCCAGAGGATAATAGAGATAGTAGATAATAGAGATAGTAAAGAAGATGGAAGATAGGGGATAGGAGAGAAAGCAAGGGGGAAATGAATGGAAATGAAGTTACCTGCTGCAAGGACAGCACACCTTGCCCAGCTGAAAGTCAATATCAGTAAGACGCCGCGGTGACGTAAGATAGGGATGGTTCGAACCACTGCGAGTTAATCGTTCTTGTCCCAGATCAGGGAGATAATGGGAATAATTTATTGGTAATTTATCTTCATTAGTATAGCCACATAAAGGCGATTCAATTTTTCATAGTATAGCCGGAGGGGTTGGGTGAATTGTGTGTGTGTGTGTGTGTGGGGGGGGGGGGTCGAACTTGCGGCATTAAGATTATGGTTGCTGTGTGGGTTGAAAATAATGTTCGTACAACTGGAGGGGTAGTCACATCATTTTTTTGCAGTGGGAGGGTTAATGTGGGGGGTGGGGGGGGGGGGGTCGAACTTGCGGCATTAAGATTATGGTTGCTGTGTGGGTTGAAAATAATGTTCATACAACTGGAGGGGTAGTCACAACATTTTTTTGCAGTGGGAGGGTTAACTGTTATGAAATTAGGGGATAACTGTACTGAAAATTGTCATTTGGGGTGGTAAATCGGAGGTTTTACGGTCGGAAATTTCGTTTTACGGCGACGCGGTCCATTTATGGATATCCATAATTCGAATTATGGATATCTATCAATATGGATTAAATAGTAAAACAGCACCCCATAGTTCCCGCCTACATTTGAGTTAGTTGAATCACTGTCCCGCTGGTTCTGCTAGCCAAAGGGACTGGCGACTTTGTTGGACATGGAGGCCTGATAGGCACCAAAGAAAGAGAAACGCCGTGTCAATGTCGATGCACAGTACTGTTGAAGGTATGCATGTTTTTAACAGGCAAACAACGAGCCAGTCATCATCAGTGCAACCAAATCACAATATATGCAAAACGCAATAGTTATGCATGTTTCGGATATGTAACGAGTAAGCAGCATCGCATCATCATGGCCTAGGTGTTAGGTGGTGACATTACAGTTCTTGTTGAACGAATGCATGCATCTAACAGGCTCCCAAGGAATACGAACCGTCGTATCGACGTCGTTATACGGTACAAGTTCCCAACAGGCACACGAGTAAGCAATGTCGTATCAACATCGACAGTACATAGTGAACGTATTCACCTTTTTTGCATCATCTGCTGGTTCCTAGTCTGAAGATTATCAATGTTGGAAAAACAGGTAAGCAGACCCCCCTGACCTTGAAAGGTCAGGGGGGGTCTGGTTACCTGTTTTTCAAATATTGACAATGTGCAAGCTGGGAGCCAGCAAATAATGCAAATGTGGTGAATGCATGTTTCCAACAGGAAACAAGTCAGCAACATCATAATATCATCTATTGCCGGACAAAGCCGGAAAATACAAATGTCCTAGGAAATGGATGTAGAAATGTATGCGGAACCATATTTGCATTATTTGCTGGCTCCAGGCTTGCACATTGTCAATATTGGAAAAACAGGTAACCAGACCCCCCTGACCTTTCAAGGTCAGGGGGGTCTGGTTACCTGTTTTTCTAACACTGATAACCTTCAGGCTAGGAACCAGCAGATAATGCAAATAAGGTGAATGCGGAATATGTGTTTTACATGCCGGGGTGGTAGGTAGGTTTTCGCGAACCTATGCATCTTTTGCAATGGTGTTGCAGTACATAAAAATGTAAGCAACATCTTACCGATGACAGTACATACAGAACGTACGTTTGTTTCCAACAAGCCCATGACGTATCAACGCCTATCCGACTTAACCCATATATGCTTAGCGGTCCTTTTTTTTGGCAATGGCAAACAGTGCAGACCCATATCAGCAGCATCTGATCTGGGGCTACACTGTTTGCTTAAAGTACAAATATTTTTTCAAAACTTACCAAGAGCAAGAAAAACCTGCCACCCCTATAATTGGAAATGGACCACTCCAAACTTATTAGGTGGGAGACTCCATTGTCATATTTGGGTTTAAATTAATGGCAATACATGTTCTGCTACGTCGTATCATCGTCTATGCAAAGAAATGACCGTAAATGCTCAACTCTTGCATGTGTCCGTCAGGCTAAAAAGTTAGCAACAACCTGGTAGTACAAGTTCAATGTATACAAGGGAAACAGCGAGAAAACTCGTCGTATAAACGTTGAACGTTTGCAAGTTTCCAACAGGCACACATAAGTTAGACGTTGATGAATGGCGATGACAGTACGCATATGTAGAACATATGGGACATGTTGCAAGAATGCAACGTCGAATCAAGGTAATCTTTCCAGAAAACTCCTGAACTTTGATGCGCAATACAAGTATATGATTTGCACTGGCTGGGCGGCCAAAACAGTGAAGTGCGGGAGCTGGAGACTAAGTGAGCCTCGGGCACAAGTGGGTGTCCTTGCCAGAGGCTGGGGTGACTCTGGTGTGTAAATTTTTATCATTTTGGTCACAAAGTAGGAATTACATGTATATGTAATGAATTATCAGTTTTGGGTATTTTATTGATGTGTAAGCTCTGACGAATCACTCGCCAACTTAGCGGCTTCATGCGGATTTACACATCAATAAAATCCACAAAAATAAATTCATTTTTATAGTAAATCGTGGGCCCATTTTTCTCTATAACATATGGGGTTTATATAAGAAATGAATTTTATTTTTCTGTTGTTCATGAGTTTTAAGTATGAACACAGTTGGTCGGGTGCAAAGTAAATGAACCTCGAAGGGGTTCATGTATACTTTGCTAGCAACCCGCTGTCATTCATACTTTCATGAAAAGCAGGAAAATTAAGTTTATTTTTCAAATTTACATTCTTTGCCCCATATCACTGGGCGAAAAAATGCTTATAGGGCAAACTTTTAAAGCTGAAAAACATTTACACGCTGTTTTTCTACAAAGAGCGGAACATCTTTGACGTCACCAATGCCCCCCAGAGAACCATGGTTTAGACTGACGTCAAGTGACATCACTGAAAATCATGTGACTCGATGCATTCATGAAAGAATGAACTACTTTGTTTTCTATAGTTTTAAATTAGACTTTACACTGGAAATATAAATATAAGGGGTGAACAATAGAGCACTGGAATTGGTTTGGTTTAGTGTTAACTGCCTGTCAACTTTTAACCCTTAAGCTGCCGAGAAAAACAACATATGAAAATGTCGCCTGCTTATGTCGTCTGCTGAATCTTCTTGCAATTTTTAAAACAGGCAAACAGTGTGGGCCAGGTCAGACTGCTCCTAGACCTAGACCTGTATCCACAATGCTTGTAAAAAAGATCACTGTTAAGGTATTCTGCAGATGGCAAAGCAGATGACAATGGTCGTGACTGACAGTTTATGGATTAAATTGTTTGAGCCTGTCAATTTACTTATAAACTACACTTTTCCTGGCCAACAATATTCCTTCTTCACATAACGCAAACACGCCTGTACAAATACATTGCCATTTTTATCGCCGAAAAAATGAAAATTTCATGATGAAAAATTGTGATATTTTTCTTATTTCTGCTCAAAATATAGATTGTGGGCACTCGTTAGAACCGCCTCATTCTGCTCATACTATAGATTGTGGGCACTCGTTAGTTGAGGCGGTTCTAATGAGTACCCACAATCTATATTTTAGAGCAGAAATAAGAAAAATAAGGTTTACCCCCGGAAACCCCAGTTTTAGTATATAAAAGTGCAGTTCAAGGGGGTCAAAATTATATAGGCATGTTTTCGTGGTGAGAATCTGAAAAACTGCCTTTTTGAATCAACACAGGAAAGAATTTAATAACCATATATTTTCCATGATCATTCTCCATGAAACAAATATGATATCAGATACAGAGGGGATTCACATTACAAAAACACATCTGTGCGACATAGTGCATTTTCCACATCTGCAAAATGGCTACTTTTCTGATGAAATTTTTTGATATTTTTTTTATTTATACTGCAAACATAAGTTGCGGATGTTCATTAGAACCGCCACAGTGAGGCCGTTCTAACGAGCACCCACAACCTATGTCGAACCGCCTCAATGTGGCAGTTCTAATGAGCACCCACAACCTATGCCTTGGAGCAGGAATAAGAAAGATAATGTATACCCCTGTAAACCACAGTTTTCTCTATATAAAGTGGGGTTTGGGGAGTGTTGATTTCACAGACTTATTCATATGATGATATCGTGACCTGACCTCCTCGGAACCAGTCTGAGGCAAGCAGGTGAGCCACTACGGCTGGCAGTGCATAACTTGAAACTGACAAAAATTGTGTTCATAATATGATCAAAATCCAACCTGATATGAAAAAAAACAAAACAACAACAAAGTATCCATATTTCATTCTTTTATTATAAAATATAATTTGATACATTCTGATTAATACACAATTAATTTGGATGGCCAGCAGCCCATTGCATAGTTTTCTGAACTCTTATTCCAATTGATGAGATACATATCTGTGCTGCAAGGGTTGTTTGTGTCTCGCTATTGAGGAAAATCAAGTAAATGTAGTAAACAAATGCCACCAGACTTCGCCCACAAACACAATTGATGCTATGACTGTCAAGAGCCAGGGGCCAGTTGTTCAAAACTAACGACGTCGTTAGTTAACGTATCGTTAAAACTTTGATCATTTGTTATGGCAAATATGCTCATATTTTTGCTGAAAAAAATGTGAGCAGCTTTTGCAGTGGCAAAACCTGCTCAAATTTTATTCAGCAAAAATAGAAAAATTTTAAATATTAAACTTGCTAGGACAGCTAACAATATGACCACTAACGAGCTTGTTAAGCTATCGATGCTTTGAACAACTGGGCCCAGGTTATCTTACTTTGTGGGAGTACTGTATTTACCGTATGTATTTGTATAAAGGCCTAAGCAGAGCGTGTAGATGAAGATGAGATGCTACAGAATGCGACATCTCATCATGGTCTACACTGTTTGTTACTCATCCAGCTGATTTTGACACAACATTGGGCAGTAAATTGTACTTGTTTAACTTCAGAACAATTATGGTATGGCATTGAGGTGCCTGAATACTTAGGATAAATATGGTATTTCCAGGTTATGCAGCAAAGAACTGCTTTGGCTTTCCCACATCAGTCCTATGACAGTCTGAACATACAATATGAAAACATGCCTATACAAATAAATTGTAACCTTTATCACCGAAAAAATGAAAATTTCAAGGTGAAAAATTGTGATACTTTTCTTATTTCTGCTCAAAATAGAGATTGTGGGTACTTGTTAGAACCGCATCATCGAGGCGGTTCTATCGAGTACCAACAATCTATATTTTAGAGCAGAAATAAGAAAAATAAGGTTTATCCCTGTAAACCCAAGTTTTTCTATATAAAAGTGGGGTTCAAGGGGGGTCAAAATTATATAGGTGTGTTTTCCTGATGCAATGATATGTCTCAGTCGCAGAATAGCATTTGCAAAAGCTGCTTACATTTTTTCAGCAAAAATATTAGTATTTTCACCATACTGAATGACCAAAGTTGTAAAGATGCAATAGCTAACGACGTTGTTAGTTTTGAACAACTGGCCCCTGATGAATTCAAATAAGTAATTGCAATCAGAGGCTGTATAAAATGCATCTCTACAGCAGAACTAATTCTCATGGTTCAAAAGGAGTTCAAACACCCGAAGTTTGATTATGTAGCTCTGAAGTAATGAAAATCACTGAATGTGCGCATTACCGTATTTACTCTTTGAGTATTCAGACACCTCAACTCTTTTCCATACTTGTTCTAAAACTTGCACAAGTACAATTTACTACCCGATGGCTGATGTTGTACAGTGCAATTCTGCAATTAAGACCACCTAAAATTAAGACTAATACTGCTTTTAACATCTTATTTAGTAGGTTGCATTTATTCTTTCTTTGTGTTTTCTGCATACAGTGTCCTCTGGTCATGGACCACTTTTGGGACTGTTCAAAAGTGGTCTTAAAGACCACTTTTGAACAGTCCCAAAGGTGGTCTTAATATAGGAACTTTACTGTATATAAAACATAGCAAACAGTGAAGACCTTGAAGAGACATTGCATTCCACAGCATCTCATCTGGGTCTACACTGTTTCCTAAGGCCTATCTGTCTAAATACATGTGCACTTGTAAAATATGGTATGTCAGAGGCAGACTTGTATGCAATGTTTTGCAATTCATAGTTTGCTCTGTGTGCCTGGGGTCGGTCCTTCCCATTTTTCACCTGAAAATAACAGAAAGGTTATATTCAACATGATAACATGCCCATGTGTTACAATGTATTCTTTAATGGCCTTAACTCTTATCCTGCTGAATAAATTAAGACACATTTCTGACTATCAGCCAAACAATGCTTGATGTAATGTTTCATTCAAATTCACAAACTGAATGACAAACAATGTAGATCCTGGTTAATCAGAAGCCATCTGACGTGGATCTACAATGTTTGCAAAGGTAGGGATTGTGGTGTTCAGTGGGATAAGGGTTAAAACTAGAAAATTTCAGTGTTAGTTCTATTTTCTGCCTCAAACACAGACTGTGTGTGCTTTCTTAGAACTTCCTCACAGTGAGGCAGTTAATTCTAGCCTCACGTTGAGCACACTGGTAAAGGCAAGCGCGCAGAGTAAGGAACAAACCCACAGGATTAGGAAATTTTTCCGCTCAGGATAAGGAAGAAAATGGCGGAATCGGCATCACAAGTGCAGGTTTGTTGTTGTTCTAGATCTCGTGTTATGGTTACTAATCAATACGGCTGCTCACATTAGCTTCACGGAAGACACATATTATTCACAAATGTATCTTGGATGTTCCGAATTCGACAGTTACAGCCAGTCAAACGGAGAACCGGACACAGTGGAGCTACTCAACCACGAAATCTCATTATTTTACATGAAACGCTGTTCTGGGAAGATGAAATGCACTTTTTTGTTGGTTGTAGACATGCACATGATAAATCGGACTGTTGCAAATATGATTTAAGTAAAATTGGAAATTGAAAGGCCCACAGTGAGAAATCCTAGTTCCATTTTCAATACAACGCTCACGGGCAAGGAAATGGGTACAACGCATATGATAAGACACAAAATTTTCCTGGGAAAGTGGTAGTTGTATGGTCGTAGCACTAGTAAATTTCCATCTCAGATTAGGTTTTCCGATATTAATAATTAGTCCTACATAGCTTAAAGCACCAGTTGTGACCTTTAGGAAACGTTCAAAGTTTGTGTGACTTGTCTTGGCATGTGCATTGCTCTGGTTCTAGCAATATAATACCCCCCACCCCCCAAAACACACACACATTATGAATCTTGGACGATGGGGCCGGACGATTTTCCCTAGGACAATTCGGCCTAGGACAATTTGGCCAGCAAAAAATATAGGGTAGGACAATTTGGCCAGGTTAATATAACGTCCAGTTCAAATTGACAATTTATTGTTTTGGGTTTGTTTTCAGTAATACATGTGGATGGAACAATTTAAAGAAGATTTTAATCAAAATCTATTTAAAAATTTTATTTTGTTTTTAAACTATATCTTTACGTCCCCCGGCCATCGGGGCTTGAAGAAATAAATGGGCTGCATGATGCTTCCACGCAGAGCTGAAAGCGACCGCACACGAGTACTGGAAAACCGCTTAGAGGATCTAAGCCTGCCCAGGCAAGGCAGTGCAAGTCGGTCCGTCTATGCTTATAAACCCTATTGGTTTCATTGGGCGGCAGGGCTTGAGATGTCATTTCATCTCGATGTCGGGTAAAAGTCCAACAAAATTGGAAGCAACATCTCCAAAATGACCTATACAGTGTTGACGGGGACGTTAAACCTCAAATCAAACAAAAACTATATCTTTAAGCCTGTGATATTATGACTGTCCAAAATCGTTAGTAGCAAAGACATAATAATTGATAACTATACAAAAAAGTAGATAAATTTAATGAATATGTTTAAACTTGTTGGAAGACATGATCAATTAGCACTTGGTCAACTGGCTGGCTGATTTGTTGACTAGTCATGTTTCCTTGCTTTCTTAATTACCTTTTTCACACTTAAATTGTTGGTTTTGTTTGTTTGTGTATACATTGTGATATTTTTCATTAACTCTTAACATGGACCCACAACATATTTTTAGGATTGTGTAAAACAAACCCTTGTTATGATGTGTTCCAAAGATAATTTGGGATAAACTTCCTTATTTCTTGTCAGTATTATATGTTGTGGCTGAACTTTATAATAGCCTCGGATGAGGCATCAGTTTACTCTGTACCCACAACAATGTTTTGAATAATAACAGTGTGGATCAAGATCACACTGCACACACGTTTGAATGAAATACACACAATTTAGTTTTACTGTACATTAAATGAATTGAAGGTATCTGAGTGTGTTCTGTTTTATTTTATTTTTGTCTCCCCTATCTCTCTAGGCCGGCCTCGGTAGCTCAGTCGGGTGCGCGTCGGATTGGACGTGGGTTCGATACCTACCAGGGTCGATGGATATGGCCTGGATGAAGACAGAAAGGTCTTAAAAACACTTCCTGGACTTTGTCCAGCCCAGATTAACTGAGTTGTTTGTTTGTTTGTTTGATTTGATTTGACGTTGCTTCCAATTTTGTGGGACTTTTACCCGACATTGAAATGAAATGACATCTCAAGCCATGTTGCCCAATGAAACCAATAGGGTTTATTAGCATGGACGGTCCGCCTCGCACCGCGGTTCCTGGACAGGCTTAGATCCTCTAAGCGGTTCACCAGTACTAGTGTGCGGGCCGGGTTCAGCTCTGCGTGGAAGCATCATGCAGCCCATATATTTCTTCAAGCCCCTATGGGCGGGGGCCTATTAACTGAGTTGTAATGAATAGTTTTATAAGGAGTGTCATCAAAGATTTGCATTTTTATAAAGACTAGAAATGTGTCCAAAGGAAATGGTTGCCCCCACTCGGTAGTAAAAATAAGAAAAAATAAATACAAATTTCTCATGCTACCTTGGAAACGGACACAGATACAGGCTCTATATGCCCTTTCCATCATCCTTTGAATGGTGGGGGCATAGAAATATCTATCCAAAACTGAATACTATTTCAGAGGACCCTTGCTGCAATGACAGTATTTGTTCCTTAACAACCTGCCGCTATAGTGAATTTGCCGCTATAAAGAACCTCTGTAAGGAGTAGCATATAGCTAACAAGAGCACCGCAAGCGGCGCCATGCTCGTCTGTTTTTCCATGTCACATGATGGGTGAGTGTGAGTATGAAGTTTCATGAAGGCAGGCCAAATACTTCTGGAAATATGGTCAAGGTTAAGTTTTTTGGTTAATTTTTCGAAAAATAGGTCAAAGTTCAAAGGTCAAGGTCACAGGTCAAAAAGGGTGGTATGACTGAAAAGGTCTTGTCCCAAGGAACATTCATGTGAAGTTGGAAGGCTCTGTTGTGAATAGTATTGAAATAAGAGACAAAAACAATTTAAAACAAGAGGGCCATGATGGCCCTGGATCGCTCACCTGACCCATATGATAGAGTAACAAGTGGGCCTCTGGGAGGGCCATTATTGACCCCAGGGCTACAATGTGCATAATGTTGAGGGAGGTCTAAAAAGGTGAAGCTTCATACCAAATATCAACAAAGCCTATAATTTGAACAATCTTGGCAAAGGTCCACTAGATGAAGCTACACACCAAATATCAAAGCCCTGGGCCTTGGGGTTTCAGAGACGATTTTTTAAAGATATTCCCTACATAGCCTATGTAAAACCAAATGGCCCCGGGGCGGGGACATTTTGGCCTCAGAGCTATAATTTAAACAATCTTGATAGAGGTCCACTAGATGAAGCTTCACACCAAATATCAAAGACCTAGGCCTTGCTGTTTCAGGGAAGAAGATTTCCAAAGATTATCTCTATATATAAGTCTATGTAAAACCAAAGGGCCCCAGGGCAGGGGCTATAATTTGAACAATCTTGGTAGAGGTCCACTAGATGAAGCTCCATACCAAATATCAAAGACATGGGCCTTGTGGTTTCAGAGAAGAAGATTTTTAAAGATTTACCTATATAAGTCTATGCAAAACAAAAGGGTCTCGGGGCGGGGGCATTTTTGGCCCCAGGACTATAAATTGAATAATCTTGATAGAGGTCCAATAGATGAAATTGCACACCAAATATCAAAGACCTAGGCCTTGTGGTTTCACAGAAGAAGATTTTTAAAGATTTTCCCTATATAAGTCTATGTAAAACGAAAGGGCCCCCGAGACAGGGGCGTTTTTGGTCTCAGGGCTATAATTTGAACAATCTTGGTGGAGGTCCACTAGATGAAGCTTCATACCAAATATCAAAGACCAGGGTTATCTGGTTTCAGAGAAGAAGATTTTTCAAGATTTTCCCTATATACAAGTCTATGTAATACCAAAGGGCCCTGGAGCGGGGGGATTTTTGGCCCCAGGGCTATAATTTGAACAATCTTGGTAGAGGTCCACAAGATTAAGCTTCATACCAAATATCAAAGACCTAGGCCTTGTGGTTTCACAGAAGAAGATTTTTAAAGATTTTCCCTATATAAGTCTATGTAAAACCAAAGGGCCCCAAGGCTGGGGCATTTTTTGGTCTCAGGGCTATAATTGAACAATTTTGGTAAAGGTCCACTAGATGAAGCTTCATACCAAATATCAAAGACCTAGGCCTTGTGAATTCAGAGACAAAAAATTTTCAAGATTTTCCCCATATAAGTCTATGTAAAACCAAATGGCCCTGGAGCGGGAGCATTTTTGGCCCATGGGCTATAATTTGAACAATCTTGATAGGGGTCCACTAGGTGAAGCTTCATACCAAATATCAAAGACCTGGGACATGTGGTTTCAGAGAAGAAGATTTTTTAAGATTTCCCTATATAAGCCTATGTAAAACCAAAGGGTGTCGGGCGTGGGCATTTTTGGCCCAAGCACTATAATTTGAACAATCTTGGTAGGGGTCTACTAGGTGTAGCTTCATACCAAATATCAAAGACCTGGGCCTTGCGGTTTCAGAGAAGAAGATTTTTAAAGATTTTCCCTATATATGCCCATGTAAAACCAAAAGGCCCCGGGGCGGGGGCATTTTTGGCCCCAGCAATATAATTTGAACAATCTTGGTAGGGGTCCACTAGATGAAGCTTCATTCTAAATAACAAAAACATGGCCCTTACGGTTTCAGAGAAGAAAATTTTTAAAGATTTTCCCTATATAAGCCTATGAAAAACCAAAGGGCCCCAGAGCGGGGGCATTTTTGGCCCCAGCACTATAATTTGAACAATCTTCGTAGGGGTCCACAAGATGAAGCCTCATACCAAATATCAAAGACCTGGGCCTTGCGGTTTCAGAGAAGAAGATTTTTCAAGATTTTCCATATATAAGCCTATGTAAAACCAAAGGGCCCCCGAGCAGGGGCATTTTTGGCCCCAGGGCTATAATAGGAACAATCTTGGTATAGGTCCACTAGGTGAAGCTTCATACCAAATATCAAAGACCTAGGCCTTGCGGTTTCAGAGAAGAAGATTTTTAAAGATTTTTTCCTATTTAAGCCCATGTAAAACCAAAGGGCCCTGGGGCGGGGGCATTTTTGGCCCCAGCACTATAATTTGAACAATCTTGGTAAGGGTCCCCTAGATGAAGCTTCATACCAAATATCAAAGACCTGGGCCTTACGGTTTCAGAGAAGAAGATTTTTAAAGCTCTTCCCTATATAAGCCCATGTAAAACCAAAGGGCCCTGGAGTGGGGGCATTTTTGGCCCCAGCACTATAATTTGAACAATCTTGGTAGGGGTCCACTAGATGAAGCTTCATACCAAATATCAAAGACCTGGGCTTTGTGGTTTCAGAGAAGAAGATTTTTACAGATTTTCCCTATATAAGCCCATGTAAAACCAAAGGGCCCCAGAGCGGGGGCATTTTTGGCCCCAGCACTATAATTTGAACAATCTTGGTAGGGGTCCACTAGATGAAGCTTCATACCAAATATCAAAGACCTGGGCCTTACGGTTTCAGAGAAGAAGATTTTTAAAGATTTTCCCTAATTAAGCCCATGTAAAACCAAAGGGCTCCGGAGCGGGGGCATTTTTGGCCCCAGCACTATAATTTGAACAATCTTGGTAGGGGTCCACTAGATGAAGCTTCATACCAAATATCAAAGACCTGGGCCTTGTGGTTTCAGAGAAGAAGATTTTTTAAGTTTTTGGTGAAAAAAATCTATTTTTGGCTCCTATGACCTAGATGTTCAACGGACCGGAACCATTTGAACAACTTTGAAAGGGGACCACCTAAGGATCATTCCTGTGAAGTTTGGTCAAAATCCGATCAGATGTTTAGGAGGAGATGTCGTTTGAAGAAATTGTTTACGGATGGACGCACGCACGCATGGACGGACGACGGACGAAAAGTGATCCCAAAAGCTCACCTCGTCACTACGTGACGGTGAGCTAAAAAACGGAGAGAAAAGGGGAGATAATTCAATCAAATTGCAAGATGGAGTTATAAAACTTGTAGGGAATGTAGCTCTTGTGATGGTGAGTATGTGTATGAAGTTTCATGAAGGTAGGCCAAATACTTTTGGAAATATGGTCAAGGTTAAGGTTTTCGGTTAAATTTTCGAAAAATAGGTCAAAGTTCAAAGGTCAAGGTCACAGATCAAAAAGTGTGGAATCACTGAAAAGGTCTTGTCCCAAGGAACATTCATGTGAAGTTTGAAGGCTCTGTTGTTAATAGTATTAAAATGAGAGCAAAAAATGTGTTTCAGAAAAAAATTGGAAAAGGGGAGATATTCAGCCAAAATCAAAAATGTTGTTATGGTCCTTGGTCAAAATGTAGCTCTTGTGATGATGAGTGTGTGTATGAAGTTTCATGAGGCTAGGTCTAATACTTTTTAAGTTATAGCCAAGGTTAAGTTTTTTTGGAACGACGACGCAATACGACGCCAGACGACGAAAACGACAACGCAGACGCTGGAGTGATGACAATAGCTCGAAAGTTTTTTTTCAAAAAACAGACGAGCTTGGAAATATGGTCAAGGTTAAGTTTTTTGGTTAATTTTTCGAAAAATAGGTCAAAGTTCAAAGGTCAAGGTCACAGGTCAAAAAGCGTGGTATGACTGAAAAGGTCTTGTCCCAAGGAACATTCATGTGAAGTTGGAAGGCTCTGTTGTGAATAGTATTGAAATAAGAGACAAAAACAATTTAAAAAAAACGGAGAGAAAAGGGGAGATAATTCAATCAAATTGCAAGATGGAGTTATAAAACTTGTAGGGAATGTAGCTCTTGTGATGGTGAGTATGTGTATGAAGTTTCATGAAGGTAGGCCAAATACTTTTGGAAATATGGTCAAGGTTAAGGTTTTCGATTAAATTTTCGAAAAATAGGTCAAAGTTCAAAGGTCAAGGTCACAGATCAAAAAGTGTGGAATCACTGAAAAGGTCTTGTCCCAAGGAACATTCATGTGAAGTTTGAAGGCTCTGTTGTGAATAGTATTAAAATGAGAGCAAAAAATGTGTTTCAGAAAAAAATTGGAAAAGGGGAGATAATTCAGCCAAAATCAAAAATGTTGTTATGGTCCTTGGTCAAAATGTAGCTCTTGTGATGATGAGTGTGTGTATGAAGTTTCATGAGGCTAGGTCTAATACTTTTTAAGTTATAGCCAAGGTTAAGTTTTTTTTGAACGACGACGCAAGACGACGCCAGACGACGACAACGACAACGCAGACGCCGGAGTGATGACAATAGCTCGAAAGTTTTTTTTAAAAAAAACAGACGAGCTAATAAAGGACTTTTTACCTTAATTACTCCAAGATACAAATGCTGTGGACATTTGTTAGAATCGGCGCGTTGAGGCGATTCTAACAAATATCCACAACATTTGTTTCTTGGCGTGTTAAATAATTACAATGTTCTTGAATATCTCCATTAATTGGTCTAATCTCTAGCTAGGGATTTGTACCATTTGAAATGTCATTATAATAAGTTTTGTGGTTATATCCAATGTCAGTATAAAAATGGATGACTGTATTTAAACCAGAACATTTTTGAAAGTTACCTAATACTTGTGCTAGAATTGGAAACCTGTCAGAACCAAACAACATCACAGGTTTCTTTCCAACATGGGCTATTATTGTAGGGGAACCAAAAGCCTGTAAACAAAAAGCCATAAATAAACATTTATCACATATCCTCCAAGAAACTTACAATTCCATCACGTTAACAAGTCCACAAAATGAATACCCTTGTAAATACCACTTCATATAGAGAAAAGTGTGGTTTATAGGGGTGGGTATTGTTCATTGTCTTTATATTTTTGCTCAAATGCATGGGTTGTGGGTGCTCGTTAAAACTGCCTCATTGAGGAGGTTCTAAAGAACGCCAACAATCTATGTTTAGTGCAGAAATGACAAATACATCTTTGGCCCCCGCCCATCAGGGCTTGAAGAAATATATGGGCTGCATGATGCTTCCACGCAGAGCTGAAACCTACCTGCACATTTCATCTCAGTGTCGGGTAAAAGTCCCACAAAATTGGAAGGAACGTCTCCATAATGACCTTTACAGTGTTGACCGGGATGCTAAACCTCAAATCAAACAAACAAAAGACAAATACATGTAGTTAAAAATTTTCATCTGCAAAAATGTGGACTAATGAAAGTCACCATTTTATCATATGACGTCGCGTCTGAGAGTGTAATAACGCCATGTAATATTTTCAATAATCCACTAGTGGATTAAATATGCAAATTAGCTAGATACGTCCCGTAACGTTACATGTACAACATCCTTAACGAGGTCGCATTAACTAACGGCGGAATATTGACATTTTTGTAAACAATTGTGAATAAAATGCGTTTTAAATGTCATATGATAAATAGAATCTTGCGTTCGTGCTTACGTATTATTGAATTTATTAAACTTTTTGAGGAAAAGGGATAAAATGCTCGGCAAAGCCTCGCATTTTATCCCTTTTCCTCAACTCGTTTAATAAATTCAATAATACATGAACACTCATGTAAGATCCTCTATATCAACAATTTATTAAACCCGTTGAGGAAAAGGGATAAAATGCTCGGCAAAGCCTCGCATTTTATCCCTTTTCCTCAACTTGTTTAATAAATTCAATAATAAATGAACACTCATGTAAGATCCTCTATATCAACAATTTATTAAACAAGTTGAGGAAAAGGGATAAAATGCTCGGCAAAGCCTTGCATTTTATCCCTTTTCATCAACTCGTTTAATAAATTCAATAATACATGAACACTCATGTTAGATCCTCTATATCAACAATTTATTAAACGAGTTGAGGAAAAGGGATAAAATGCGAGGCTTTGCCGAGCATTTTATCCCTTTTCCTCAACTTGTTTAATAAATTCAATAATACATGAGCACGAATGCAAGATTCTATTTATCATATGACATTTAAAAGGCATTTTATTCACGATTGTTTACAAAAATGTCAATATTCCGCCGTTAGTTAATGCGACGTCGTTAAGGATGTTGTACATGTAACGTTACAGGACGTATCTAGCTAATTTGCATATTTAATCCACTAGTGGATTATCGAAAATATTACATGGCGTTATTACACTCTCAGACGCGACGTCATATGATAAAAATTATTACAAAAAGTTACAAGCACAAATGTGCAACTAGTTACATTTCATTTGTTTTTTAATTATTTTTGGAGAACATTACGGTAACACATCCATGTGACATAGTGGATTCTTTCATGTCTCCAAAAGGGTTATAAAACTTATATTTCTGATGAGAATTCGTGATATTTTTACTATTTAAACCCCAAACATAGGTTGTCGGTGCTTGTTAGAACTGCCTCATTGAGGCTGTACTAATGAGTACCCACAACCTATGTCTTGGAGCAGAAATAAGAAAGATATTGTATACCCCACAACCCGCAGTTTTTTTCTATGTAAACTGGGGGTTTAAAGGGGTGTTCATTACACATACTTGTCAACATGATGAAAACCTCATTTGCCATTTCATATGAATCATCTGCAAAATATATTGGCTTGCAGATGACATGTATAAAACATCAAGCCAGGTGTCCTCTGAAAAACAAAGCAAACATTATTTGAAAATGTTTGTCAGGTAAAACTGTCCATGTAAAGAAAAACCCTCTAAACTCTGCTTTATACAGAGAAAAGAGGAGTTTATGTTTTGGAATTCATTATTTTTGCTCTAAAAACATAGATCATGGGTACTCCATTATCTATATTTGGACCAGAAATAAGAAAAATACATTTATCATATGACATCGCGTTTGAGGGTGTAATAACGCCATATAATATTTTCGATAATCCACTAGTGGATTAAATATGCAAATTAGCTAGATACGTCCGGTAACATTACATATACGACGTCCTTAACGATGTCGCGTTTACTAAAGGCGGAATATTGACACTTTTGTAAAAATCGTGAATAAAATGCGTTTTAAATGTCATATGATAAATAGAATCTTGCATTCGAGCTCATATATTATTGAATTTATTAAACGAGTTGAGGAAAAGGGATAAAATGCTTGGCAAAGCCTCGCATTTTATCCCTTTTTCTCAACTCGTTTAATAAATTCAATAATACATGAACACTCATATAAGATCCTCTATGTATCAAACATTTTCATTTGTAAGTTTAATGCTGGTTCTCAAGATAAGAAACATCCCATTTTTTGCTCACAGGTGTGCAATCAATTTGTTGTAATTAGTTGCTTATTGTGATGAGGTTTTTTTTTGTCCCTGTCTACACTATTTAGGTAATTTTGGAGATGTCGCTTCCTATTTTACCAGATACTGAGATGAAATGACATTTCAAGACCTACCACCCAAAGAACCCCAAGGGTTTAAGGGATGATCCAACTTGCACCACTTTGCTTGGGCAGGCACAGACCTTAAAGAGGTTAACCAGTACTTAAATGTTGGCTGGTTTCAGCTCTGCGTGGAAACCCCATGCAGCAGTATCTATTTCTCTAAGCCCCAATGGGCGGGGTCCTTTGCATGTTAAGGGTTTAAAATAGGTAATTGTTTGTTTGATTTGAGGTTTAACGTCCCCATCAACACTGTAAAGGTCATTTTGGAGACGTTGCTTCCAATTTTGTGGGACTTTTACCCGACAATGAGATGAAATGACATCTCAAGCCCTGTCACCCAATGAAACAAACAGGTTTTATAAGCATGGACGGTCCGTCACTCACGCCGCTTTGCCTGGGCAGGCTTAGATCCTCTACGCGGTTTACCAGTACTCGTGTGCGGGTCGGTTTCAGCTCTGCGTGAAAGCATCATGCAGCCCATCTATTTCTTCAAGCCCCGATGGGCGGGGACCTTTAAAATAGGAAAAAACTGACCAGAAAGTCAGAGTAATGTTTAATAATTCAAAGCTCAGATGGGGTTCGTAGTTATGAAACTTTTTCATGCTCAAATCAAATGCGCATGAAATTTGTAGTGCTTTTAAATATTGAAATATGAACTAATCAGGCAATTTTCTTGTTCAGCCATTTATCCTGCTCATGTGTGTGTGTGTGTGTGTGTGTGTGTGTGTGTGTGTGTGTGTGTGTGTGTGTGAATTCGGGTTTAACGTCGCTTTCAACAATTTTTCAGTCATATCACGACGGTGTCTGGTTGCGACAGGGAGCCCAATGCTCACTTTTATTGTGCTGCCTCACTGAAGTATCATGTCCCAGACACAGTAAATGATACCACACCCAGTCACATTATCCTGACACTGGGTCGACCAGTCCTAGCTCTACCCCGTAAATCTGAGTGCCAAGCGAGGAGCAGCTAGTACCATTTTTAACGACTTTGGTATGTTGCGGCGCGGGATCGAACCCGTGACCTCCCGTTCCCCGGAGCGCACACTCTACCAACTGAGCTATCGGGGCCGGTTTATCCTGCTCATAAATTTTGAAATGCCAACAATAGTTGGCATTTCAAAATTAATGAGCAGGATAACTTCCTACTAAAGTGACTTGAGCATGAAAAAGTGATGGATTAATTGGTGCCCCACTTAACAAATAGTATGTGCTCACCCCATATTTTAATGCTTCATCCGTGTACTGCTTCAATCTGTCTTTCACTGCTTGGTCCTTTATCCTGCTTAGTGCTGACTTTATTTGTTCTTCACTCAATCCTGCCTTCTGCCCTGCCTAGAGAAGAAAATACCATATTTACTAAGTACAAGTTTTCAGACACCTCAACTCAATACCATTCTTGTTCTAAAATTTGAACAAGTACAATTTACTGCCTGATATTTTGTCTAGAATAAGCTTGATGAATGGCAGGCAGTGTAGACCCTGATGAGACCCCGATTCTGCACCATCCCATCTGGAAGTACCTTGTTTGCTAAGGCCTGTCTGTCCAAAAACATACGGAAAGTATGGTACTTTATAGTATCAAAACAAGTTTCTGGATTGACTGACTGTGTTAGTGTTAAATGATATGTCAACCTTTGTGGGTCATTTTGTGTTGTTTCCCAAAGAAAGTTGGGAAAGAGGTAAAAGAGGATAAGAATCTTTCATTGGTGTGAGGGGTGGATGGAAAAATCCGTCCTGGGGGTCACTGTCATGAGGCTTGCCAAGTGATGCAGGACAGTGATCCCGAGGGACAAATTTTTCTATCCACCCCTCACACCCATGTAGAATCCTTTTTCTTGCATACCTTCCATTTCTGAGCGTGGATTTTAATACTGAAGTCACTTCTATTGCCGACATCCGCCATGCTGTGATGCCAATACCATGATATTGAGTGAGGTGCTGTGACGTCAACTTTAAAGATGGTGCATATGAGGTCGTAACCAGTGCATATCAAACACGTGAAAATATTAGATTTTTACCCTGACCCTGGGAAATAACACCAGGGTTAGAACAGAATTTCTATCCCAGGCTAAAACCATGGATTTCCTTATCTGGTGTGCAAGACATACCATTATGATCTTAAGTATTGGGACAGACAGGCCAAAGCAAACAATGAAGACCCAGATCAGACTGCTCTTGAAGGAGCAGTCTGATCAGGATTTACACTGTTTGCCATTCTGTCAGCACCTTTTGGACTCCTTGCTGGATCATGAAACAAAATTGTCAAAATTTTAGAATTAGTGCAAGTCCTAAAGGTGTTCGTATTTTTAGAGTTTTTATGCGGATGCTGAAAGCAGGCCTTGCCCAACGGTCAGCTGATATCAGTTGGATGCCCCTGTGATGCAAGAGACGTGATACTGTTCCCTAATCCTACCAGTTATCATGGAGAATTGTCTACTTTAACCCCTAGAACATCAATTAAGATTTGCAGATGGGCCCCGTCAAGCGATTTTGGTACTTATCGCCTATGCGAGCAGCGAAGGTTCAGGCGAGCCTGCGCATCTACGCAGTCTTGCCAGAACCTTCGCTGCTCGCTCATACCAGCAGTGAATCAAGAGGAACCTTCAGACAGAAAGCTATATCCCTGGCCCCTCTGAATGGCTGGGCATGCGCAGTTAAAATCTGTCATGACGGAATGCTCGAAGACACAAATTCGCTTGGCGGGGCTCAGATATAGCTTTTACAGAGGTTTTTTTCTCTCCTTTTTTCAGAACAAATAAGGCTTGACATTACATAAAACAACCATGTTATTTCCAAACAAACATTTATAGATCATATAGAACTAGATTGCGCAGTCGATGGTACACCATCGCAAATACCCGCTTTTTCTATGAATAACCCTAATGACTATGTTTGTTTGTTTGTTTTATTTGAGGTTTAACGTCCAGGTCAACATTGTATAGGTCATTTTGGAGGTGTTGCTTCCAATTTTGTGGGACTTTTACCCGACATTGAGATGAAATGACATCTCAAGCCCTGTCGCCCAATAAAACCAATAGGGTTTATAACCACGGATGGTCCGACTAGTACCGCTTTGCCTGGGTATGCTTAGATCATCTAAGCGGTTTACCACTACCCATGTGCAGTCGGTTTCAGCTCTGCATGGAAGCATCATGCAGCCCATCTATTTCTCCAAGCCCCGATGCTAATGACTATGTATAAGCCAGCCAAAAACTACATGTAAGTTAAAACAAAATGTGTTTGTCAAACACTGATGTCCTCAGACAGCGCATGTGAAATATTATGGCCAATGTTAAAGTTTTAAAAAGTAGGTCAAACATCAAGGTCAAGGTCATGAGGTCAAAAATTATGGTACCACTGGAAAGGTCTTGTGACAAGGAATGCACATGTGAAATATGAAAGCCCTATCGCTTACCATTCAAAAGTTATGCCCAATGTTAAGGTTTTTGCGGACAGGCAAACAGACAGACAGACAGACAGACAGACAGACCAAAAACTATATGCCCCTGAATCTTTGAGTTCTTTTATTTACGGCTTCTGTACTTGTGTCCAAAACAGCATTTTTACAGTTGTTTTACTACAAGCCATGAAACCTGCGCTATAACATGGCTTTGGCAAAAATATGCATTCAAATAACTTATAGTTTATATTACCATTATCATATATGTTTGAGTTGTGTAAGTTGCCCTGAAGTTCAGACATTTAGTGGTGGGTGACTTACCCTTATTCTGCTGATCACAACAAACCAGACCTTGGCAAACAGCGAATATTCAGATCAGATTGCTTTATCTGCAGAAGCCATCAGATCAGACATTCAATTTGTAAACTGATCAATGACATTATATCAAGTACTTCGATTGGCTGATAGTCAGCAATGCCAATGGGTGTGGCAAAATTTAGTTATTCAGCAAGGCAAGGGTTAAGAAATTAGAACAACAGTACTTTTCTCATGTTCTGAAAATTCTGTTTTAATATTCTAGAGGCTAAATATTTACCTCAATAAAACTTTCTGGCTTAGTGATGTCTTCATCCTGTAGGATATAACAGAGAATGGGAAATAACTTGTAAGAACATGATAAATCTTACATACATTATGAAAACACGCCTATTCAAATACTTTACAAATTTTAATGCAGGAAAAAAAAAAATTTAGATAAACAAGATGTGTTTGTGAAACACGAACATGTCCCCGGGCATGGTCATTTTTAATTCAGAGTTGCTCACAGTTGAAGATTTTTGTTTGTGTGGGAAGCCATTGATACAAGAAACTTACATGCCAAATATGAAAGCTCTATCTCAAACGGTTCGAAAGTTATGAATAATTTTATTTTTTCTTTAAAGTAGGTCAAAGGTCAAGGTCATGGTCCAAACATTTTGCATGAATGAAAAGCTCTAATCACAGGGAACCTACATGCCAAATAGGAAAGCTCTATCCCAAACGGTTCGAAAGTTATGACCAAAAATGTTTATTTTTTTAAGTAGGTCAAAGGTCAAGGTCACAGGTCAAAATTTTTGCCTGAATGTAAAGCGTTTGTCACAAGGAACCTACATGCTAAATATGAAGGCTGTATCTCAAACGGTTCAAAAGTTATGACCACTGTTAACTTTTTCTTTTGTGTAGGTCAAAGGTCAAGGTCACAGGTCAAAATTTTTTGTGGGAATGTAAAGCTCTTGTCACAAGGAACCTACATGCAAAATATGAAGGCTCTATCTCAAACCGTTCGAAAGTTATGACCAAAAATGTTTATTTTTTTAAGTAAGTCAAAGGTCAAGGTCACAGGTCAAAATTTTTGCATGAATGTAAAGCTTTGGTCACAAGGAACCTACATGCTAAATATGAAGGCTGTATCTCAAACGGTTCAAAAGTTATGACCAATGTAAACTTTTTCTTTTATGTAGGTCAAAGGTCAAGGTCACAGGTCAAAATTTTTTGTGTGAATGTAAAGCTCTTGTCAAAAGGAACCTACATGCAAAATATGAAGGCTCTATCTCAAACCGTTCAAAAGTTATGACAAAAATGTTATTTTTTATTTGAAGTAGGTCAAAGGTCAAGGTCAAGGTCACAGGTCAAAATCTTTTGCATGAATGTAAAGCTTTTGTCACAAGGAACATACATGCTAAATATGTAGGCTGTATCTCAAGTGGTTCAAAAGTTATGACCAATGTTATTTTTTTCTTTTAAGTAGGTCAAAGGTCAACGTCAAGGTCACACGTCAAATTTTTTTGCATGAATGTGTGGGTCTTGTCACAAGAAACCTTCAGGCCAAATATTAAAGCTCTATCTCAAACGGTTCAAAAGTTATGGCCAACGTTAAAGTTGTCCACCAACAAACCAACAAACAAACAGACAGGGCAAAAACAATATGTCCCCGCTATCGCTACCGGGGACATAAAAAGCTCTAATCACAGGGAACCTACATCCCAAATATGAAAGCTCTATCCCAAACAGTTTGAAAGTTATGACCAAAAATGTTTATTTTTTTAAGTAGGTCAAAGGTCAAGGTCACAGGTAAAAATTTTTGCATGAATGTAAAGCGTTTGTCACAAGGAACCTACATGCTAAATATGAAGGCTGTATCTCAAATGGTTCAAAAGTTATGACAAATGTTAACTTTTTCTCTTATGTAGGTCAAAGGTCAAGGTCATAGGTCAAAATTTTTTGTGTGAATGTAAAGCTCTTGTCACAAGGAACCTACATGCAAAATATGAAGGCTCTGTCTCAAACCGTTGAAAAGTTATGACCAAAATGTTATTTTTTTATTTTAAGTAGGTCAAAGGACAAGGTCACAGGTCAAATTTTTTTGCATGAATGTAAAGCTTTTATCACAAGGAACATACATGCTAAATATGAAGGCTGTATCTCAAGAGGTTCAAAAGTTATGACCAATGTTATTTTTTTTCTTTTAAGTAGGTCAAAGGTCAACGTCAAGGTCACACGTCAAATTTTTTTGCATGAATGTGAAGGTCTTGTCACATGGAACCTTCAGACCAAATATGAAAGCTCTATCTCAAATGGTTCAAAAGTTATGGCCAACGTTAAAGTTGTCCACGTACAAACCAACAAACAAACAGACAGGGCAAAAACAATATGTCCCCGCTGTTTATATACACAAACACTATAATTTAGCTGATCACTTTATTATGACTTCATGTTGTCAGGTATCT
Source organism: Lucinisca nassula (assembly GCA_963580285.1). Classification (NCBI taxonomy): domain Eukaryota; kingdom Metazoa; phylum Mollusca; class Bivalvia; order Lucinida; family Lucinidae; genus Lucinisca; species Lucinisca nassula. Next base: position 90,444,558 of record OY757023.1, read on the forward strand.
AAATCACTCCCTCACATAACGTCATGGTAACCTTTATGATGTCATGACGTCACATGACGTTACTTATTGTTCTTTCCTTATGAAGAGTCCAGTAATTATGTAAAAGAGTTATCTAACATGATCAGATCAGTAATACATTGAAATTAACATTAATTATACTTTTCTGTTTTGACTGTTCTTTGTGTTTATCTGAGATCTTTCAAATTTAAAACAAAAATGGGAAATAAAGGAAAATTGCTAAAATGAAACGAAATAAAGAGCAGAAAAAAAAATGGAAAATGATATTTGAAAATAATCACACACTGTTTTGTAACTTTGGTCTATGCTATTAAACAAAGTCCTCTGGCAACCTTCCATCTTTCAGTACATTTAGAAGCTTATACCCTGCAGCTCCACGTTTTGTCATACAATCTGCTAAGTGTATATTTCCAGGGCACCACTTAATTTCATTAACTTCATTTCTGGTCAGAGATTCACTTATTGCAGCAATGTCAACTCTCAGGCGCTTGTCATCTACTAGTTTTGTTGAATTTACAGCCTCTATTACGCTCTTATTATCAACATATGCTATAATTGGAATTGAATTGTGAGGTAGTCCTATTATATTCTCAAGCATTTTTCTATAGTAAAAACTACTTTCAAGTCCTTCTTGTAAACTTAGTGTTTCTGCGGCTATTGTGGATCGTACCACTCTCTTAATTTTGTTTGCATGCCAAGACAGTGGGCAACATTTTCCATGGCGATCTACTAGCCAGACTATATGACCTCCTGTACTCCCAGAACCATCATTTATATTACATAAGGAAGCATCAGTAAAGACAACAACCTTCCAGTCATTCACATCTGTGCTTAATGTTGGGAATAAAATCATTGAATTCACATCCTTTAGCCTGTTTACTGCCTTTATAGCTCTAGACAGGTCACTTACATTACCTTGTTTGAGTTTAGTACTAAGATCTATCAGCTCAAAAGCCAAGTCCGGTCTGGACCCTTGAACAACCCAGTTAACTTGACCTATTAACTGCCTGTATTCAGTTTGTTCGTCCAAAGTCAATATACCATGTTTGTTTAAAGCACGTTTTGGATCAATTGCTTTGTTTTTAATATTTGATACATATCTAGATTGATCTAAGACAATGCCATTTCTGTCCTGAGTGATTCTGAAACCAATGTAATTAAAGTTTCTCTCTTCTTCTTTCCCTGCCAAAAACCTTTTCCTCATTTTGTTCATTATGCTTTCAAAATACTCATCACCTGCATGAAGAAAATCATCAACATGGCAGCATACTATTCCACTTAGTTTGTCTCCTTTGTGCAAATAGAACATGGCTGGGTCCATTTCAGATATTTTACACCCTAACTTCAGTAATTCCTCCTTTACACTTACATAAAACTGTCTGGCTCCATCCTTAAGCCCATAAAGCCCATGTTTAAGCTTCCACACTACCCCCTCATCAGTTTCAGATTCTTTAGGGGGTTTAATGTAAACATCACGTCCTAGCTCTTTGCCCTGAAGGAATGCAGATCTTATATCAGTTGTTTTTACAGTCCAATTTTTACATGATACTATGGCCAGAAAAATTCTCATTGTACCCTTACCTACTGTTGGACTATCTCTCCGCATCATAAATTCTTCTTCGAAACCTCTTACCACCAACCTTGCCTTTATCTGTTCATCTTTATTTGTTATTACCCACCTTGTTGAAAGGGTATATTGACCACAATTTTTCACCTCTTCATATGTGTTGAATTGTTTTAATTTCTGTAATTCTGCTTGTTTTGCTGCAGTAGTCGCTGTATAATCCTGCTCTTGTTTCAAAACTAAATTTACAATGGCATTTTCAGTTATCAGCTCCCATTGTACTTCATCCAGATTTACACTTTTCCTTTCTTCACTGGCATCTTCCCTGATGTTATACCAGTTCTTATTTCTTCCTGTTGCTTTACCTGCTCTTCCTATTACTGTGGCCTTTATCCATCCATCAGTATCATTTAAATTGTATTGTATAATGTCATTTATTTTAAGCTTTTGTCTACCATTTTGGATAGCCTGTACATTGTTCTCTATGTTTCTTGCTACTGTTGCTGGTATATTTTGGATATTCTGTGTATTGTCTACATTTGGTTCTTCTATTGCTGCCGGTATTTCTTCTGAAATACCTGGTCCTGAAACAGTATTTTCTTCCTCATTGTGTTTCCTGCCTTGGTCAACATTGGCTTCATCCTCATCTTCTGTCGAGTAACTGTTCACCTTTTGTAGTCTGTTTGGTGAGACCCTAACAAATATGCCCCCATGTCTTACAAAAACAATCTTCCCGTCTTGAAAAACAACCTTGCCTGGTCCAAGCCAACGCTCTTTGCCTTCCCGTTTGTAAAAAACCCTGTCACCATTTTCAAATATCTGCTCAGAGGCTCTAACTTTGTTTCTAAGGGCTCTTCTTATCCTTGCATCAGCTTCTGTTTGAATAAATATTTTACGAGCAGCATGGAGAGCATTTAAATGTTTTGCAAATACCTCACTGCTAGTTGTTCCCTCTAATGCTGGCAGATTGTCATTCATTATATTTGGCAGGTTGGGATTTTCTCCAAAGACAAGCTGATGACTACTGTAGCCATTCCACATTTGTAGTGAATTTCTTGCCATGTTTGCCCAAGAGAGCAATGTCTGAGAATTAGTCTTACCACACTCAGCCTCCAGTTTGAGCAGCATCATATCTGTGATGGCATGTACCCTTTCACACAACCCATTTTGAAAGGGGCTTTCCCCCGCTGTGGTGCATAGTTGTATATTCAATATAGATGTTATTTCTCGCATTTCATCAGCGCTAAATTCTCCGCCGTTGTCAGTCATTAATGCTCCCATAACCCCAAATTTCCCAATCCAGTGTGTCATTAATGTGTCTATTACATTGCTTGGTTTCTTTCTGTCAATGAATACAGACAATGTGTATCTTGACCACATGTCAATTATATGTAATATCCAACGGCTATTCCATTGTTTAAGATCCATAGCTACTTTTTCATTGAATTTCGTAGCCAGAGGCATACCTACTATGGGTCTGGAAGGTGTCTTGGCGTATCTCTTGCAAAGTTCACATTTCTCCTCTATCTGTGTCATATTTTCTTCGTACTCTTCCTGCCATACACCAGCATCCTTCAATAATGCTATTAGCCTTTTCTTTGATGGATGAGCAAACTGTCTGTGTAACTTTAATAATGTTTTGTATCTCTCCTGTTTGTTCAACTCTTGAAGCTTTACAGCACAAACAGTCTCAACTGAAACCTCTTCTGTTTTGTCTATAGGGATGCAATAATGACCTGAAGTTGTCAAATTTAATGCTACTCCTTTCCCCATTATTGTGGCAGTATCATTCTCCAAGTCCATTTTTATAGCTGCTTTCTTCATGGCTGTTCTGGAAAGAAGTAGAGGAATGTCGGACTCTACAACATCAGTCTTTATGGTTACCTCTTTTCCAGCAATCACTGCAGGTAAGCTATATTCACACTTTGATTTTAAACATGTCCCCCCTCCAAACTTGAAAACTCGCTGGCTATCTTTCTGTTTGATCTTGATTCTATCTCTGTTATCCAATGATTGAATATAATTGTTTACCCATTTATCTCCGCAAACAGTGCTACTACATGCACTGTCTAATACTGCACAATTGCGAGCATCAATTCCCAGTCGTTGAACCTCCTCATTGTTATAGCCTGTAAATAATACAGCATGTTCTTCTTCTGCTATATTAATTTTCGCCATGTTTTCCCAACTGTCTGGGCATGCATTTAGCAAGTGACGATATGATCCACAGGACTTACAGGTTAGTGTACGGCCATCTGGCCCTACAGGATTGATATTCTTCTTATTTCTATCGCTTGGTTGGCTAATCCGAGATCCTGATTCAGTATGCTGGTATCCTCCTCTTACTCCTTGTTTCCTATACCCTGTACGTTGAAATTCTTGAACTCCTGTTCCCCTCGCTGGACGCCACCTCCTCCATGTTTCTTCTTTGTCTCCTACACCCTGCTTACCTTGTTGTTTCCTCTTGATATAACCAGAAGCAAGTAAGGCCTCATTGCTATCAGCTATAAAAGAAGGTTCCAGCTTTATATTTGCACTGCTGGAGCTGCTGGATCCACTGTCACCCTTAAATTTCTTCAGAGACTTCTTTGCCTCATCATACAATGTGTTTTTGTTATCATAATTCATGCCTGTTAAAACAAGTAGTTTTTCCTCTTTTGTAATATTAGCTTTACGAAGCAGTTTGAAGGCTAATATTTCTGGTGGCAAAGGCATATTTTTCTTTTCTATTTTCTTGTATTTTGAGTCAAATACAGCTATATATTCTGTAATAGATTGTCCTTGAGATCTATAAAAGTCATCAAATTCTTCAAACTTTTCTAAGCTATCGGTCAAATCATCCTTAGCTAGGTGTTTGTCTAAAAAGTTTAATAATACAGTTAACCCATCTTCACTTTTTAAATCATGTAACGGGATTTGATCAAACACTTTTTCCCTGATTTGGGTTTCATCATCTTCAGGTAGGGTCAGTGCTATGGCTATACCTTGCTTGTCCTCCTTTAAGTCCGTAATTTCTTTCCATGCTAAGAGTTCTTGTCTGAATCTTTCATAGTTCTTCGCCTTATTCAATATTGGTGGGTTGATCCTAGTTGCCATGTTGTTTCCTATTCACAGTCTTCAAATGTAGCTAAACACAAGTTTTCTTCTCTCCAACACTGTCCCAGAGTCTTGTTCCACACCTGAGGATTGTTCCTCACGCTCTGCTACCACTTGTTTATATACACAAACACTATAATTTAGCTGATCACTTTATTATGACTTCATGTTGTCAGGTATCTAAATCACTCCCTCACATAACGTCATGGTAACCTTTATGATGTCATGACGTCACATGACGTTACTTATTGTTCTTTCCTTATGAAGAGTCCAGTAATTATGTAAAAGAGTTATCTAACATGATCAGATCAGTAATACATTGAAATTAACACCCGCTATCGCTACCGGGGATATAAAAATTGTGATATTTTTCTTATTTCTGCTCAAAATATGGATTGTGGGTACACATCAGTACTGCCTAATTGAGGCGGTTCTAATGAGTACCCACAATCTATATTTTTTAGCAGACATAAGAAAAATACTTATAGGGTTTACCTCTGTAAACCCCGGTGTAACAGGCCGGTTCTTCTCCCCAGTCAGTTTCTTCCGTGGGGAAGAACTGGGCCGGCCCGTTTCTTCCCCGGGCAAGAAACTGACTAGTCAGTTTCTTCCCCACCCAGTCAGTTTTTTAGAACCAAAGAGAACGAGTAATTTATGCCTCACAAATTGTTAAAAATTCAAAAAGAAACCATTCTGAATTAGTTTTGAGTCTTTACAACTTGAATGGCAAAATTTTCTCTATGCCATACAATATATGGAGATCCAAGGAAATTTTCATCCCAATTCCAGTATCTATGATTAATTTTCTTAGCGTTTTATGACAATTGGTATTAACTAAACAGATATAATAAGCAACAACTCTTTAGTGCTCCAATCTAAATATAATTTGGAAAGTGGGGGTGGGGAAGAACGGGGCCGGCCCATTTCTTCCCCACCCTTGGGTAGTGTTGTACAAGTTATGTCAGTTATATCAGAGGATGTCTGAGGCAGGGAAGAACTGGGGCGACGTGTTTCTTCCCCACCCTTATGTAGTGATGTACAATGACGTTTAAGTTGTCTGTGGTGGGGAAGAACTAGGCCGGCCCAGTCCTTCCCCACCCCCAATCTCCAAATTCTATTTAGATTTGAGCTCCAAACATTTTTGTTTATTATATCTTTTTAAGTTTATTCCAATTTTTGTCTTAAAAAGCGAAGAAAATTTATCACAAGAATTTTTTGCAAACAGAAAAATCTGGGGTGGGGAAGAAATGGGCCAGCCCAGTTCTTCCCAATCCCCAGTCTCCAAATTCTATTTAGATTTGAGCTCCAAACATTTGTTGCTTATTACATCTTTGTAGTGTATACTAACTTTTGTCTTAAAAAGCGAAGAAAATTTATCACAAGAATTTTTTGTAAACAGAAAAATCTGGGGTGGTGAAGAAACGGGCCGGCCCAGTTCTTCCCCACCCCAAGTCTCTAAATTCAATTGAGATTTGAGCTCCAAACAATATTTGTTGCTTATTATATCTTTTAAGTTTATACCAATTTATGTCTTAGAAAGCAAAGAAAATTACTCACAAGAATTTTTTGAAAACAGAAAAATCTGGGGTGGGGAAGAAACGGGCCGGCCCAGTTCTTCCCAACCCCCAGTCTCCAAATTCTATTTAGATTTGAGCTCCAAACATTTGAAGCTTATTATATCTTTTTAGTTTATACCAATTTATGTCTTAAAAAGCGAAAAAAATTAATCACAAGAACTTTTTGTAAACAAAAAACTCTTGGGTGGGGAAGAAACAGGCCGGCCCAGTTCTACCCCACCCCCAGTCTATAACCTGTACGAGGGTAGGCTGAAAAGTTCTGAGCCTGACCAAGATCCAACGGTTTGTCCATGCTGAAAGTGCCTTATTTTTTAACATAGTCTCCCTTCCTGTCTACACACTTCCTCCAGCGATGCTGGAGTCCTTGGATCCCAGTGGTATAGATCTTGGTCCCTGAAAAACTCCTCCACAGCAGCTATCACCTCCTCCTCTGACGGATAATGCTGCCCAGCCAAGTGCTTTTTCATGTTTGGAAACAGGAAATAATCTGATGGAGCTAGATCAGGTGAATACGGAAGGTGATCGACAAGTGTGAAGCCACAGTCATGCACAGCGATGTATGAACAGGCGCATTGTCCTGATGGAACAAGACCCGGGTCGTTTAGCCTTAATTGCTTTTCGCATTTGTTTTAGCAGATCTGCATAATACTCCCCATTAATTGTTCTGCCCTTTTGAAGGTAATCTATGAATATTATACCCTTGGCATCCCAGAACACTGATGCCATCACCTTCCCTGCAGAGGAGACGACATTTGCCTTCTTTGGAGGGGTAGAGCCAGCGTGCTTCCATTGCATGGATTGTCTTTTGGTCTCTGGCTCAAAGTGATGAACCCAACACTCATCCTGAGTGACAAAACGGTCAAGAAAACCATCTTGGTCTGCTTCAAAAATAGCCAAGTTGGCTTGTGACAGGTTCAGTCTGGTCAACTTTTGGTCAGGCGTCAAAAGCCGTCTCACCCATCTGGCGGAAACCTTCGACATTCCTAATTCACTGTGTAGAATGTTCTATACTCATTCACGGGAGATGCCAACAGTGTTAGCTAACTGGTTCACAGTTAAACGCCTGTCATCCATCACTGCCCTGTGCACTTGGCTGATGGTTTCCTCAGTTGTTGCCGTTGTGGGTCGTCCACACCGGTCATCATCTTCAAGGCTATCCTTGCCCGTCTTAAAATTTGCTGCCCACCTTTTCACGGTTGCATACAAAGGAGCATCATCCCCTAATGTAGCAACCGTATCGGCATGAATGTCCTAAGGAGCTAACCCCTTTTTATGGAGGTACTTGATGACACCACGATGCCAGATTTTGTCCATTTTCTCAAAAACGTGCTAGTATCAATTTTCAAAGTCTAGAATTTCTACGTTATTGCAGGTAAACTTTAACTCATTTGAGTCAAATCAAGTAATAAAGATTTGGATTTAATGAATACAAAATTTCATGGCTGTTCGATGCCTGCTTCTTGGTCAGGCTAAGAACTTTTCAGCCTACCCTCGTAATTAGATTTGAGCTCCAAACATTTGTTGCTTATTATATCTATTTAGTTTATACCATTTTTTTGTCTTAAAAAGCAAAGGAAATTTATCACCAGTATTATTAGTAGACAGAAAATTCTGGGGTGGGGAAGAACTGGGCCGGCCCAGTTCTTCCCCACCCCCAGTCTCCAAATTCTATTTAGATTTGAGCGCCAAACTTTTCTGGCTTATTATATCTGTTTAGGTAATACTAATTTATTCTTAAAAAGCAAAGATAATTCATCAAGGATGCTTGAATTGGGATGCATATTTTATTGCATCTCCATGAATGGTGATTTTATCATTCAAGCTATAAGGACTCAGAAGTTATTCAGAATGGTCTCTTTTCTCATTTATAACAAATTGTGAGCTGAAAATTATTCGTTGACTATGGTTATGAAAAAATTCAGGTGGGGAAGAAACTGACCGGGTAGGGAAGAAACTGACTAGTCAGTTTCTTCCCCCGGGGAAGAACCGGGCCGTCCCAGTTCTTCCCCCGGGGAAGAAACAGGCCGGCCCAGTTCTTCCCCGGGGAAGAACCGGGCCGGGGGAAGAAACTGACCATTACACCGGTTTTACTATACTGACCGGAAATAGAAATTATACACTTTTAAATTGTCTCGCCTGCCAAAACAAGTGGATAATTCAGTTAAAAAATTACTGATTAAGGGTTTGACTAACTATAGATATGAATCCTGTATCAATTTAAAGAAAATCTGTTGTTAAAAATAAAAGTTTTTGGGGAAAATGTAACAAAAGTGCATTTTTCACAACATCTGTTTGCAATCGAATTTTGACTGCAACATTTTTCCGTATAGGTAATAAGTTAAAAGCAAGGAATAAAAAAAATTACATAAAATCTAAAAATTATCGAGAAACAAACATTTTATTGAAATCTCAAAAACTGCCTTTTTTTCAGCGAAATTTTCAAAATAATGTTTCAAGCCAAAAATTGACCAAAAAGTGCCTTCAATCGTTTTAGTATCTTCAGCTGTGTCTTTAATATTGATTAAAACAAAAACCGCAATCAGAAATGCCATACTTTTCGCTCACTTCCAGTGGTTTGGTCCAATATTTAAAGGTTGATAACATTTCAAAGATTGTGAAAATTTTCATTGTGAGGCGGTTCCAATGAGCACTGGCAGTATAAATAAGAAAAATGTCACAGATTTTCATCAGAAAAATAGCCATTTTGGAGATGTGAAAAAATGCACTATGTCACACGGTTTATCATAATGGTAACATAGGAGACAAAAGATGGTCTCCCATTACAGCATTCTGGATCTATAAAACAGCAATAAAATGTAACTAAAATCTTCTAAATATGCTTTTAACCCTTCTCTCGCTGAATATTCATTTTAGCCACACCCATCTCTGACTTTGAACAAATCAGATTACTTAATGTAATTTGTTCCTGCAAATTCATTAACTGAATGTCAAACAGTGTAGATCCGGATCAGATGGCTTCTTCAGAAGCCATCTGATCTGGATCTACACTGTTTGCAAAGATAGGGGTTGTCGTGAACAGCAAGATAAGGGTTAAAAGCATAATTTGTCTTAATTTATGTGGTCTTAAGGGGAATGGGAACACCTTCAGGGGAGGTAACTCCTGCAAAAGTATTTTTGTCTCCCATGTCAATAGGGGTCAACTCTTAAAGGAAAGAATTTGCTCCAGAGGAGCAAATTCTTTCCGTTAAGAGTTGACCCCTTTTTCAGTGGGACAGGGCTTATCGAAAAGCGAACAGGAAGTCCCAAAAGTTGTCTCCCTTTGAAAAATGGCGGACTTTCACTGTACCTTCTCTAGCCTGCAGGCTATCCAATGAGAGGTAAATAGCAACTCTTGCCTCAATGGGTTGATGTACAGAATGATCCGAGTCTTTAACTCATTGTATACTAGTGGACTCTTCAATTGCTATATGTTGGACAAGGCCATTTGTCATATAAGGGGTGTCAGGCCTATTTTTGTCGTTTTCTATTTTTTGACAGAAAATTTTGTTAGCGAATACATGTAGTGTAGGCCCTGATCAGATGCTGCATTCTGTGGCATCTGATCTGGGCCTGCACTGTTTGCCTAGGTACTCCTTTATGTGTTTCCCCACATACAATGGGTTAAAGGTTGCATATATCTTATTATATCTTACCGTAAAAATCCTAAAAATTCTGACATCTTAAGGACTTGCTGTAATTCTCCTTAAATTTTAACACATTTGTTTGTTAAAAGCTGAGAAGGAGATCTACAAGAATATTGACCCTTAGTCCTCAGAAGTATACCCCCTTGCTAACCAGATGAGAAGAGAGAATGCTGATGTTGTAGGTGACAAACCAGTAAAGAATGATGCAGGAGAGATGTCAATGAGTGAAGACTCAAAGCAGAGGGCCTGGTTAGAATACTACCAAAGGCTGCTCAATGTTGAGTTCGACTGGGACCCAGACCACCTGTCTGATGAACCACCAGTGGAAGGGCTAACCATCCCAATCAATTGATATGGTTAAGAAGGCTATCTCTCAGATGAAGACTGGCAAAGCACCGGGTCCCTCTGGCATAGTGGTGGAGATGATAAGAGCTGCAGGTGATGCGGGTGCCTCGATGATCCGCGACCTTGCAGCTGCAATCATCCGTGATGGGAAGGTACCCTCTGACTGGGAACAAAGTTTCATTGTCTGTCTCTACAATGGCAAGGGCAATGCATTGGAATGGGGCAACTACTGTGGTCTCAAGCTGATAGAACAGGTCATGAAAGTCCTGGAGAGGATTGTGGATGGCCTCATTAGGCAGTTGGTGTCCATTGACGATTCCCAGTTTGGCTTCGTCCCAGGAAGAGGCACAACAGACGCAAATTTTGTTGTACGGCAGCTGCAAGAGAAGTATCTGGCGGCCAACAGGAGACTCTACATGGCTTTTGTAGACCTGGAGAAGGCATTTGATCGAGTGCCTCGGAAAGTCATCTGGTGGGCACTAAGAAAACTTGGAGTGGACGAGTGGATTGTGAAACTGGTCCAAGGGATGTATGCTAATGCTCAGAGCCGTGTCCGCGTTGGTGATACATTGAAGAATTCGAGGTGAAGGTGGGCGTTCATCAAGGCTCTGTTCTCAGCCCACTGCTTTTCATCATTGTGCTTGAAGCCTTGTCATGCGAGTTCCGCTCTGGAGTCCCCTGGGAGGACCTGTATGCTGATGACCTTGTCATCATAGCTGAATCCCTTGAGGAATGTGTCAGGAGGCTCTTAACTTGGAAAGACACAATGGAGGCCAAAGGGCTGAGAGTGAATGCAGGAAAGACAAAGATCATGATCTGTGGTATAGGTCTGGACCTCTTGCAGAGTACAGGCCAGCTCCCATGCGTTGAATGTCGCACTGGAGTGGGCAGCAACAGTATCTTTTGTAATGGCTGCAAGTTCTGGGTGCACAAGAAATGCAGTGGGCTCAAACGCTTGATAGAGGACCCTGATTACAGGTGTACACGGTGCCACGGAACTGCACGCCCCTTAGATGGCAGACCACAGAGGGAAGTCCAAGTCGGATCTGACAAGCTGGAGGTTCTAGCTTCCTTTTGCTACCTAGGTGATTTGCTCTCTGCAGCGGGTGGTTGTGACCTTTCAACTTCATCACATGTGAAAACAGCCTGGAAGAAATTCAAGGATTGCTACCAGTTCTCTCTTCCCGCCACCTCTCATTCAAGACATGTGGCCATGTGTGTGTGTGAATTCGGGTTTAACCTCGCTTTCAACAATTTTTCAGTCATATCACGATGGTGTCTGGTTGTGACAGGGAGCTCAATGGTCACTTTTATAGTGCTGCCTCACTGAAGTATCATGTCCCAGACACATTACATGATACCACACCCAGTCCCATTATCCTGACACTGGGTCGACCAGTCCTAGCTCTACCCCGTAAATCTGAGTGCCAAGCGAGGAGCAGCTAGTATCATTGTTAACGACTTTGGTATGTCGCGGCCCGGGATCGAACCCGTGACCTCCCCTTCCCCTGAGCTGACACTCTACCAACTGAGCTATCGGAGCCGGTAACACGTGGCCGTGTGTATAGCTCTTGTGTGCGGAGCGCAATGCTCCATGCCAGTGAGACATGGCCATTGACAAAGCCAAACCTCCAACGTCTACAGCGAAATGCTAGGGCAATGATCAGACAGATCTGCAATGTCAAGCCACAGGACACTGTCACCATCAAGTCCAGTGAGTTACTTGAGCGTCTTGGCATTGAGGACCTGGACCTCATCCAGAAGGCTTCGCTGGTATGGACATGTGGAACACTCTAACGGTGCAGTCAAGACTGCCTGTGACATACAGGTAGGTGGAAAGCGGGGGCCAGGAAGGCCAAAGATGACCTGGAAGCAGCTAACAGAAAGAGATTGCAGAGAATGGAAGCTCTCTGCTATCGATCCTCATGATAGATAAGCCTGGAGATCTGGTGTAAGATCTGCCATGCATGCAGCAAGCCAGCTACCTGGAAGGGGCCCACTTATGTGGACGTTGCCCCTGTACCTGCACGTTAATCAGAAATCTGTAGAAGATAATGATTGTTTCATGATACAGCAAGGTGGACTAAAAGGTGGAAATGGTCTGGCAAACAGTGTAGATTAGGAGCAGTCTGATCTGGGTCTTCACTGTCTGCTTAGTCCTACCTGTCCCAATACTAAGGATCATCACGGTAATATAGCTACTCATATCTCTGGCACTGCACATCACGAAAACACGCCTATATAATGTTGACCCCCTCGAACCCCACTTTTATAAAGTAAAACTGGAGTTTACAGGGGTAAACCTTATTTTTCTTATTTCTGCTCTAAAATATAGATTGTGGGTACTCGTTAGAACCGCCTCGGTTCTAGTGAGTACCAAGAATCTACATTTTGAGCTGGGTACTCGTTTGAACCGCCCCGGTGAGGTGGTTCTAACGAGTACCAACAATCTATATTTTGAGCAGAAATAAGAAAAATATTGAAATTTTTCATCTTGAAATCTTCATTTTTTCGGCGATAAAGGTGGCAATGTAATTGTATAGGCATGTTTTCGTAATGGTATGCATTATTCCACAGTATGAATATGGGAAAGTTCATTTATGGGGAATGGGAACACCTAGCACATTTTTCTGCCAATTTTCAAAGGGAGACAACATTTGGAACTCCCAATTCGCTTTACAATAGGCTCAGTCCCACCGAAAAGGGGGTCTACTCTTAAAGGAAAGAATTTTCTCCTCAGGAGCAATTTCTTTCCTTTAAGAGTTGTCGACCCCTATTGACATGGGAGGCAAAAACTATTTTACAGGAGTTGCCTCCCATGAAGGTGTACCCATTCCCCTTAAAGAGGTTACTTCATAGTTTTGTGGTTGGTAATTTCATTTTATGCAAATGCTTAAGCTACTCAAGTTTTGTAGCAAAATATTTGGCTAATTGATAAAACAGTGTAGACCACTGAAAACTACAGTAAACCTTCATTATACCAACATTTGTTATAAAGACAAATCCAATGGAATGAATACTTAGCTCAAGGCTTAGCCTTGGTTTTGATCTTTTTTGTCATCCCTTAGGATGGAGATGGAATATATATTCATCATGTAAGATGCTCCAAGAAACAAATTTTGTGGGTGTTTGTTAAATGTCACAACATTGGTTTCTTGGAGTAATTATAAAAGAGAAAGTGTCTTTTATTCTCTTTTATCATATGACGTCGCGTCTGAGAGTGTAATAACGCCATGTATTATTTTCGATAATCCACTAGTGGATGAAATATGCAAGTTAGCTAGATACGTCCCGTAACGTTATGTGTACGACGTCCTTAACGACGTCGCGTTTACTAATGGCGGAATATTGATAATTTTGTAAACAATGGTGAATAAAATGCGTTTTAAATGTCATAATATGATAAATAGAATCTTGCATTCGTGCTCGTGTATTATTGAATTTATTAAACCTTATATCCCTTTTCCTCAACTCGTTTAATAAATTCAATAATACATGAACACTCATGTAAGATCCTCTATATCAACAATTTATTAAACTCGTTGAGGAAAAGGGATAAAATGCTCGGCAAAGCCTCGCATTTTATCCCTTTTCCTCAACTCATTTAATACATTCAATAATACATGAACACTCATGTAAGATCCTCTATATCAACAATTTATTAAACCCGCATTTTATCCCTTTTCCTCAATTCGTTTAATAAATTCAATAATACATGAACACTCATGTAAGATCCCCTATTTACACCACTTAATAAGCTACATGTACTTTATTGTGCAAATTCTGTGCTACATGTACATTATTACAGTGTAAATCATCACATGAACAAGTCCGTGAAATGAAGACCCCCCTAAACCCCACTTTATATAGAGAAACTGGGGTTTATGGGGTATTCATTATTTTTCTTATTTCTGCTCCAAGACATAGGTTGTGGGTACTCGTTAGAACCGCCTCAATGAGGCGGTTCTAACGAGCACATACAACCTATGTTATGAGCATTTATAAGAACAAGAGGTCCATGATGGACCTAATTCGCTCACCTGAGTCAAGTTGTATTATCTTTTGATGATGTTTTTATTTTTGTCTATGTGCTATTTGTTCAATGTAGCAGAACCATTTAAGAACTTAGGTGGAGATTTTGTAAAATTTTTCTTAAATTCAGTCACTGTGTTCAAAGGATGTGGATTCTCGGCATCAAAAACGCCTCAAGTGTGGAGAAGCTTGGGACTGAACCAATGAAACTTGGTTTATTAGGCAAGTAGTTTAACCATTTCACCATAGAACCTTCTAACACTAATTTTCTGATAACATGAAATTGTGTTAGTTTGCACTGGAGTTTTTTGTATTTGAATATAAATGACGTTAAAGTTTTGTTTTTGGAAATAATGACATTAGATTTTTGAGCATAAACACTTAAGTTCGTTATGAAGTCAGTTTTATTTTGGGAAACAATAGCATATTTCAAAGCACTGACAACACTGGTGGGTCAATTGTGTCGGAATGTAGGCTAGGAAAATGACCCTGAATTGCGGTATAGACTGTTTACATTTCGTCTATTACTTGTATATTTCTGTACTGTAAGCAAAATGTGTAAATTCCAATTTGGACGCCACATTCTGCAGCATATGACTCAAAATTTCCTACACTGTAAGTAACAAAGTAGACTTTGATCAGACAGAGGCCAAATTCTGTGGCATCTGTTCTAGGTCTACTCTGTTTTGTCAACCTCAACTCCTAATATGGAAAATGGCAGAACCTTTTACAAACAATGTAGGCAGATCAGACGTCAAGTTCTGCAGCATCTGATCTGGGCCTTCACTGTTTGCCAATCCCGGGTTGCCAGTATCCCATACTAAGTTTTCGGCAAAAACTGGGTTAAAATGATGTAATTTATTCCTATAAATTCACAAACTGAATGTAAGTGTAAATCTTGATCAGATGGCTTCTTTAGAAGCCAAGAAGCCATCTGATCAGAATCTACATTGTTTGAAAGATAAGGCATATCCAAGCTCAGCAGGGCAAGGGTTAATTTGTTTGTTTGTGTTGAGCTTTACATCCATGTCAACACTATTTAGGCATGCCAATAGTTTATGCCAGCTTGATTCTTTTCTGTGCCTTGGCTCAGAATTCATTTATTAATACTGTAATTAAATCTCTATAAGTGTATCTTGCATCACTGTTGTGTCCAACTGATATTGGCTCACAGTTGGACAAGGCCTACTGTCCTTGCTGCAAGTATGGGTAGAGAGGGGAATGTTATTTCTTCTGTTTCTATATACACTTCCTTCCATTCATTTGCCTCTTCTCCTCTGTCCCTCACTTTCATATCCTCTAGTATCTCTCCTACCTCTTTTCTCCGTTTCCCTGAGAGGACACAAAATGACCCACAAGGGTTGACATGTCATTAAACTTAAAACAGTCAATCAGTCAAATCTTTAGTTCCTAGAGCTGTAGATATGGTGGGTATTTAGTGGTACATCAGCTAAAGTCTCCCTTATTTTTGATAAAAATGTATGGTGTGTATATATTCATTAAGAGCAAGGTGGTTCTAATAAATACCCACAACATGTATATTGATAAGTTACTTTAAAGTCATTATTGCAAACAGTGTGGATCCAGATCAGACTGGTCCTCTTATGCCCTTTTTGTTTAAATTGAGATTTAACGTCTCAGTCAACACTATTTAGGTCATTTTGAAGATGTTGTATCCAATTTTGTTGGAATTTTACCCAACACTGAGAAGACATCTCAAGCCCTGCCACCAAAAGAAACCAATATAGTTCATGTGCATAGATGGTCCAAATTGCACCACCTTGCCTGGGCAGGCTAGACCTAAAATAATAATATCCAACAGCCATTGTGTTCAGCAAGGGAAACCATTTTAGCAGCTTTGATAAAAGGTCACCCAAGGAACATTTCAGTAAAATTATTTCGAAATCTAGCCACTGGCCTAGGAGAAGCTGTCATCTGAAGGGCTTTTCTATTTTTAACTCTGTGGTCATTTTGTTCATTGGAATAAAACCTTTTTAGCAAGTTTGGATGAGGGTCACCCTAGGAATATTTCTGCAAAAGTATGGCAACCATTTTGTTTAGCAAAGCAAAACCATTTAACCCTTTACCACTCAGATACGTGTTTTTATGTGTCTGCACCACCCCCCCCCCCCCATTTTAAGCCCCAGAAGCACCTAAAATCTCCATTTCTACCCCGGATAGTTATGTTTGCTTTAGGATTTGTTGGGCCAAAAAGTGACCTGTTTTTTCGCGCGCTTCCCCACTAAAAATATTCTGCGGGGGAATTGAAGGGGGGCAACGCCCCCCTCACATCCCGAAAATTTTTGGGTGTATGGCCCAACCGGCCGCTAAAATTTATATCTGAGGGTGTCTGGGGTTAAAAATGCCTGAAAATTGATGCTTATAAAACATGCTGCAAACAGTGAAAATGGCCAGTGCCAAACACCTTAATTGTTGCCTTGACAGCTGTGTGAAGATTAAAATGTGGTCAAAAATTCATGTGATAACACACTTTTTGCCAACTTTGAGATGCCCCCTCTTTACCATGACAACAATGATCAAGTCATGAAAGGTTGCATTTGAAAGGCTACTGCCCAATGAACATTCATACCGAGTTTGGTGTAAAACAGACCATCCATTTTGAAACAATGGCTAGTTGAAGTTGCTGTCAGGTGCAACACTGTGAAAACCAGCGAAATTCACAAAATCCCTGAGTGGTAAAGGGTTAAGCAATTTTGGTAGAGGGTCAGCCAAGGACTGTCTCTGTGAAATTATTTCGAAATCATGCCAATGGCCTAGGAGGAGATGTTGTTTAAAGGTTTTCTATTTTTAGCTCTGGTGGCCATTTTGTTCAGCGGAGCAGAACCATTTTAGCAATTTTGGTAGAGGGTCATAAGAGGAACATTTCTGTGAAATGATATTGAAATCCGGCCATCTGCCTAGGAGAAGATTTCAATTTAAGGTTTTTCTATTTTTAGATGTGGCAGCCATTTTGTTCAGCAGAGCGAAACCATTTTAGCAATTTTGGTAGAGGGTCACCCAAGGAACATTTCTGTGTAATTATTTTGAAATCGGGACATTGGCCTAGGAGGAGATGTTGTTTAAAGGTTTTTCTATTTTTAGCTCTGGCAGCCATTTTGTTCAGCGGAGCAGAACCATTTTAGCAATTTTGGTAGAGGGTCACCAGATGAACATTTCTGTGAAATGATATTGAAATCCGGCCATTTGCCTGGGAGGAGATGTCGTTTTAAGGTTTTTCTATTTTTAGATGTGGTGGCCATTTTGTTCAGCATAGCGGAACCATTTTAGCAAATTTTCGTAGAGGGTCCCGAAAGGAACATTTCTGTGAAACTATTCTGAAATCGGGACATTGGCCTAGGAGGAGATGTCGTTTAAAGGTTTTTCTATTTTTAGCTCTGGCGGCCATTTTGTTCAGCGGAGCAGAACCATTTTAGCAATTTTGGTAGAGGGTCACCCGAGGAACATTTCTGTGAAATGATTTTGAAATCCGGCCATTGGCTTAGGAGGAGATGTCGTTTTAAGGTTTTTCTATTTTTAGATGTGGTGGCCATTTTGTTCAGCAGAGCGGAACCATTTTAGCAATTTTGGTAGAGGGTCACCCATGGAACATTTCTGTGAAATTATTTTGAAATCAGGACATTGGCCTAGGAGGAGATGTCGTTTAAAGGTTTTTCTATTTTTAGCTCTGACAGCCATTTTGTTCAGCGGAGCAGAACCATTTTAGCAATTTCGGTAGAGGGTGACCAGAGGAACATTTCTGTGAAATGATTTTGAAATCCGGCCATTTGCCTAGGAGGAGATGTCATTTAAAGAAATTGTTGACGGACAGATGGACGGACGGACGGACGGACGGACGGACAGACGGATGACGGACACAAAGCGATCCTAATAGCTCACCTTGAGCACTTCGTGCTCAGGTGAGCTAAAAATATGAAGGATTTTTATCAGAAAAGTAGCCGTTTTGGAGATGTGAAAAATGCACTTATCGTACGGGTCAGTTATCGTAATGTTGAGACATTATAATGAGGGTGCTCTGTATAACATCTGTGACCTCAATTCCTAACCATGCTTGTTCTAAAATTTGAACAAGAGCTCCGCAAGCGGGGCATTATACGCCCGTGGCAAATTCATATTTGGTAGACTGAAACCTGAAAACAGTATTCATTGATGGTGGAACTATTTTTCAAGTTTCAATGGGTGACAGCAAATGCAAGAAGAGCATGCACAGTGCCAAGCCAGAGCTAGGGCATCACAGAGCTTTCTTCCTTTTCCCTGTATTGCTCTTTCCACAGCAGACAGCTTAGAACTAGAATTAATCTCATCAGTTATTTACAACACATAAAAACGAGCACTTATAGCATTTGCTTAACCTTTAACCCGATTATCTTGAAACTTTACGCACATCTACACATCATGGTCTTACTACCTACCAAGTTTCAGCTTGATCGGATGAAAACTGTAGGATGAGTTATCCGGAAATGAAAATGTTTACAAAAATTTCAAAGGGGCATAACTCTGTTAATATTTGGCGGACGTTGATTCTCGAAACTTTACGCACATCTACACATCATGGTCTTACTAACTACCAAGTTTCAGCTTGATCGGATGAAAACTGTAGGAGGAGTTTTCTGGAAACGAAAATGTTTACAAAAATTTCAAAGGGGCATAACTCTGTTAATATTTGGCGGACGTTGATTCTCGAAACTTTATGCACATCTACACATCATGGTCTTACTACCTACCAAGTTTCAACTTGATCGGATGAAAACTGTAGGAGGATTATCCGGAAACGAAAATGTTTACAAAAATTTCAAAGGGGCATAACTCTGTTAATATTTGGTGGACCTTGATTCTCGAAACTTTACGCACATCTACACATCATGGTCTTACTAACTACCAAGTTTCAGCTTGATCGGATGAAAACTGTAGGAGGAGTTTTCCGGAAACGAAAATGTTTACAAAAATTTCAAAGGGGCATAACTCTGTTAATATTTGGCGGACGTTGATTCTCGAAACTTTAAGCACATCTACACATCATGGTCTTACTACCTACCAAGTTTCAACTTGATCGGATGAAAACTGTAGGAGAAGTTATCCGGAAACGAAAATGTTTACAAAAATTTCAAAGGGGCATAACTCTGTTAATATTTGGCGGACATTGATTCTCGAAACTTTACGCACATCTACACATCATGGTCTAACTACCTACCAAGTTTCAGCTTGATCGGATGAAAACTGTAGGAGTTATCCGGAAACGAAAAGTTTACGGACGGATGGACGGACGGACGCCGACCCCATAACATAATACGACCGTTTTTTCAAAACGGGCGTATAAAAAGTACAATTTACTACCTGATGGTGTGTCCAAAAAAAAACAGGATAAGAGGCAAACAGTGCAATTCCTGATGAGATGCCACATTGTTCAGCATCTCATCTGGGTTTACACTTTTTGCTCAGGCTTGCCTGTCAAACACATACAGTCACTAGAAATGGTGTTTGTAAAACACTATGCCCCCAACCATATACTTGCCTCTAAATGCTGAAATTAACAAAGGGCCACAACTGAAAATTTTTTTTCAGAATTTTTTCAGAAGTTAATGGAGTCATCAACTCATCATTCCCTATCAACCTGTCAGTTTCAAGGCGAGGCTAAGCTTAATCAGTTTTCGAGATATCTTGCTTACTAGATTAAAATGCCAAATTGTTCAAAGGGCCATAATTAAAAAAAAATTCAGAATTGTTTTCAAAAGTTAACCAGGCAATTTACTCATCATTCCCTATCAGCCTGTCAAGTTTCAAGGCAATATCTAAACAAGAGATTAAAATTCCAAATTGTACAAAGGGCCATAGCTCAAGAAAAATTTTCAGAATTGTTTTCAAAAGTTAACCAGGCGATTTACTCATCATTCCCTATCAGCCTGTCAAGTTTCAAGGTAATAGCTGAAAAGGGTTCTGAGATATCTTGCTTACAAGATTAAAATGCCGAAATTTTCGATGGGCCATAGCTCATGAAAAATTTCAGATTTTTTTTTTAAAGTCACCTAATCATCATTCCCTTTCAGCCTGTCAAGTTTCAAGGCAATATCTTTACGAGTTTTCGAGATGTCTTGGTTACAAGGTTATGACGAATTGTTCAAAGAAGAAAATTTCAGATTTTTTTTTTTTTTTAAATTAATCGGATCATCTATTCATCATCCCCCATCCGCCTTTTAAGTTTCAAGACAATAGCTCAAATAGTTTCAGAGATATTCTGCTTACAAAATTAAAATACCCAAAATTTCAAAGGCCATAACTAAAGAAAAATCTTTTTTTTTTTTTCAAAAGATGATCAGGTCATCTACTTATACTTCCGTATCAGTCTGTTAAGTTTCAAGGCAATAACTTACAACCGTATCGAGATATCTTGCTTGCAAGGTTAAAATACCCAAATTTTCATAGAGTCATAATTAAAAAAAATATTCAGATATTTTTTACAAGTCAATCAGGTCTTCTACTCAACATTCCTTATCTGGGCCCAGTTGTTCAAAAACTAATGACGTCGTTAGTTAACGTATCGTTAAAACTTTGATCATTAAATATGGCAAATATGCTAATATTTTTGCTGAAAAAATGTGAGCAGCTTTTGCGGATGCAAAAGCTGCTCACATTTTTTCAGCAAAAATGCCAAAATTTTCGATATTGTATTTGCTAGAACAGCTAACAATATGACCGCTAACGAGCTCGTTAAGCTAACGATGCTTTGAACAACTGGCCCCAGCTTGTCAAGTTTCAAAACCTAGCTTGCACGGTTCAAAAGATATGCTATGCAGAAAAAAGCACGATGGACAGATGGATGGAAGGACGGATGGATGGATGGAGGCATGAACAAAGGAAAAGCAATATGCCCCCACAACTTCTTCGAAGTTATGAAGGGCATAAATATGGTACATTCTGAATTGGGCATTGAATCTAAGCACTGGTGTTATGACAACCGGACTTTGTTTCCCAGTCGGAATTCAGACCTACCCTATTCCATGCTCTCATCCAGAGTTGGCGTGACACTTCCTCTGTCAGTGACTTGTCAGCCATATCTATGGCAGTCACGAATCTCTGCGCTGAGAGAGAACCTTTGATAAACATTGTTTCACCTGGATCCTAAAACAAACATGATATGTGGATAAGGACAACACATCTAATTAACCTTTTTTGTACCAAATGGAATCTTCCTCCTCATATATAGCAGGAGTTCATTTCAATATTTAGGGGTGTCAGTTTGTGTTTTCATCAAAATTTATTTGGAAAATTTCTGAACTTTTAGCAAACAGTGGAGGCTCTGATCAGACGCTGCATTCTGCAGCATCTGATCTGGGCCTGCACTGTTTGCCAGGGTACCCGTTTTGGGGTTTCTGGTACTAAATGGGTTAAACATGGGAAAACCTGTTTCACATATGTGATACCTCCCTCCTGACAGGGAGACTACCTCATTTCGATGCTGATTTGTGCCCAAATTATGCCAAAATTCAGGAGTCTCCATCATGTGAACTGAGAATTTCTTGATATATTCTTTTCATTTGTTAAGAATCTCCCTCATCACAATAGCAAATCTAGCTCATACAGTTCAATAAATTATCACATGTATGTTGTTTTTGTCATACAACTCCGCTGTTATTTAGACCTAAAAAAAATAGCTGTGTTTCCGCTAACCAGACTGACCCTGCTTCAGACCCCCCCCCCACCCACTCTACTATTTTCATCAATAAAAGAACAATTACAAGAGGGCCATGATGGCCCTGGATCGCTCACCCGATCCATAGAGTAACAAGTGGGCCCCGGGGAGGGCCATAATTGACCCCAGGGCTATAATGTGCATAATGTTGAGGGAGGTCTAAAAAGGTGAAGCTTCATACCAAATATCAACAAAGGCTAAAATTTGAATAATCTTGGCAAAGGTCCACCAGATGAAGCTACACACCAAATATCAAAGACCTGCGCCTTGCAGTTTCAGAGAAGAAGATTTTTTTAAAGCTATTCCCTACATAAGCCTATGTAAAACCAAATGGCCCCGGGGCTGTATAAGTCTATGTAAAACCAAAGGGCCCCAGGCTGGGGGCATTTGTGGCCCCAGGGCTATAATTTGAACACTCTTGGTAGAGGTCTACTAGATAAAGCTCCATACCAAATATCAAAGACCTGGGCCTTGCAGTTTCAGAGAAGATGATTTTTAAAGATTTCCCTTTATAAGTCTATGTAAAACCAAAGGGTCTCGGGGCGGCGACATTTTTGGCCCCAGGGCTATAATTTGCACAATCTTGATAGAGGTCCACTAGATGAAATTTCACACCAAATATCAAAGATCTAGGCCTTGTGGTTTCACAGAAGAAGATTTTTTAAGATTTTCCCTATATAAGTCTATGTCAAACAAAAGGGCCCCGGAGCGGGGGCATTTTTGGTTTCAGGGCTATAATTTGAAGAATCTTGATAGAGGTCCACTAGATGAAGCTTCATACCAAATATCAAAACTCTACTGAGGCCTTGTGGTTTCAGAGAAGAAGATTTTTAAAGATTTTCCCTATATTAGTCAATGTGAAACCAAAGGGCCCCGGAGCGGGGGCATTTTTGGCCCCAGGGCTATAATTTGAACAAGCTTGGTAGAGGTCCATTATATGAAGCTTCATATCAAATATAAAAGTCCTGGGCCATGCGGTTTCAGAGAAGAAGATTTTTTTAGATTTTCCCTATATAAGTCTATGTAAAACCAAAGGGCCCCGGAGTGGGGACAGTTTTGGTCTCAGGGCTATAATTTGAACAATCTTGATAGGGGTCCACTAGATGAAGCTTCATACCAAATATCAAAGGCCTAGGCCTTGTGGTTTCAGAGAAGAAGATTTTTTAAGATTTTCCCTATATTAGTCTATGTAAAACCAAAGGGCCCGGAGCGGAGCATTTTTGGCCCCATGGCTATAATTTGAACAATCTTGGTAGAGGTCCATTAGATGAAGCTTCATACCAAATATCAAAGTCCTGGGCCTCGCGGTTTCAGAGAAGATTTTTAAAGATTATCCCTATACAAGCCTATGTAAAACCAAATGGGCCCGGGGCGGGGGTAGTTTTGGCCCCAGCACTATAATTTGAATAATCTTGGTAGGGGTCCTATAGATACCAAATATCAAAGAACTAGGCCTTGTGGTTTCAGAGAAGAAGATTTTTAAAGGTTTTTCCCTATATATGTCTATGTAAAACCAAAGGGCCCTGGAGCGGGGGCATTTTTGGCCCAAGGGCTATAATTTGAACAATCTTGGTAGAGGTCCATTAGATGAAGCTTCATACCAAATATCAAAGTCCTGGGCCTTGCGGTTTCAGAGAAGATGATATTTAAAGATTTTCCCTATATTAGCCTAGGTAAAACCAAAGGGCCCCGGGGCGGGGGCATTTTTTGCCCCAGCACTATAATTTGAACAATCTTGGTAGGGATCCACTAGATGAAGCTTCATACCAAATATCAAAGACCTGGGCCTTGTGGTTTCAGAGAAGAAGATTTTTTAAGTTTTCAGTGAAAAAAAATCTATTTTTGGCTCCTGAGACCTAGATGTGCAACGGACCGGAACCATTTGAACAACTTTGAAAGGGGACCACCTAAGGATCATTCCTGTGAAGTTTGGTCAAAATTCGATCAGTGGTTTAGGAGGAGATGTCGTTTGAAGAAATTGTTTATGCACGGACGCACGACAGACAAAAAGTGATCCCAAAAGCTCACCTCATCACTACGTGACGGTGAGCTAATAAAAGTGGGGTTCAAGGGGGTCAAAATTATATAGGCGTGTTTTCGTGATGTGTGCCCAAATTATGCCGAAATTTATGAGTCTCCCTCATGTTAACTGAGAATTTCCTTATATATTATTTTCATTTGAATGTACAGAATCTCCCTCATCACAATGGCAAACCTCCCTAGCTCACATAGTTCAATAAATTATCACATGTACAGTATGTTGTTTTTGTCATATATTACTGTTATTTAGCAGATAAAACCGTATCCTAATAATGACATGACCACACATGTAATTCCATTGTTGAATTCGGACACGGTTACTTGCTCGGAATATCATGACACTGTCCCTGACAACCTTTTTTTTTCTGATGAAACTCTTTTAAAGGGGAATGGCAAATTTTTCTGCCATTTTTCAAAGGGAGACAACTTTCGTGAATGAAAAGGGGTCTACTCGTAAAGCAAATTCTTTCCTTTAAGAGTTGACCCCTATTAAAATGGGAGCTAAAAACACTTTTGCAGGAGTTGCCTCCCCTGAAGGTGTTCCCATTCCCACTAAAATCATTATTTGATAAACAAAATCTTACACTTGTGGCTTTGGCCCCACCCATCCGGGTTTGGAGAAATAGACTGGACTGTCTGTTGCTTCCAGCTGACACCGACCACACGAGTAATGGTAAACCGCAAAGAAGGTCTAAGCCTGCCCTGGCAAAGTGGTGCCAGCCCATTCATTTTAACCCTATTGGTTTCATTGGGTGGTAGGGATTGGGTGGCATCTCAATGTCGGATAAAAGTCCCACAAAATTGGAAGGAGCATCTCCACAATGACCTAATTAGTTTTGACGGGGACGTTACTGTAAACCTCAACTCAAACAAACAAACAAATCTTTATTGTTATGTCTCCTTATCTGGGCTATATATGTACATGTATTTATAATATAATGTTATTAATCAAGTATAGTGCGACCAAATTGACCTGAGACTGGTGAACTCTATTAACATAATTTCACACCCAACTGAATGCATGTATTTATCTTCGCTGTCTCCCGTAAACGGCGATATTATTATTCAATACATAGAGGTCGGTAAATGGGTCGCAATTCATGTGATGCCAAAGATTCACGAGAAGTTTACGAAAGCCAACGTACATGTATTAGGCGATAACATTGACAAATTTATTCCATGCATAAAGGTTAGTCTCAGGTCAAATTGTTCGAACTATAATTTCGTATTGGCCCAGTTACAGGTCAGAAGCTGGAGGCCGAGGCCAATACAGCTAACCGAGGACCTGTAACTTGGCCAATACAAAATTACTTTATCAATGACAATTTTCTTAATTGACACAATTAACAAGAGGGCCATGATGGCCCTGGATTGCTCACCTGATCTATAGAGTAATAAGTCGGCCCCGAAGAGGGCCATTATTTACACCAGGGCTATAATGTGCATAATTTTGAGAGAGGTCTAAAAAGGTGAAGGTTCATACCAAATATCAACAAAGGCTATAATTTGAACCATCTTGGCAAAGGTCCAATAGATGAAGCTACACACAAAATATCAAAGATATTCCCTACATAAGCCTATGTAAAACCAAATGGCCCCAGGGCGGGGGGTATTTTTGGCCTCAGGGCTATAATTTAAACAATCTTGATAGAGGTCCACTGGATGAAGCTTCACACCAAATATCCAAGACCTGGGCCATGCTGTTTCAGAGAAGAAGATTTTTCACAGATTATCTCTATATAAGTCTATGAAAATCCAAAGGGCCCCGGGGCAGGGCATTTGTTGCCAGAGGGCTATAATTTGAACAATATTGGTAGAGGACCACTAGATGAAGCTCCATACCAAAATATCAAAGACATGGGCCTTGCAGTTTCAGAGAAGAAGATTTTTAAATATTTCCCTATATAAGTCTATGTAAAACCAAAGGGTCTAGGGGCGGGGACAATTTTGGCCCCCGGGCTATAATTTGAACAATCTTGATAGAGGCTCACTAGATGAAATTTCACACTAAATATCAAAGACCTAGGCCTTGTGGTGTCACAGAAGAACATTTTTAAAGATTTTCCCTATATAAGTCTATGTAAAACTAAAGGGCCCCGAGGCAGGGGCATTTTTGGTCTCAGGGCTATAATTTGAACAATCTTTATACAGGTCCACTAGATGAAGCTTCATACCAAATATCAAAGACCTAGGCCTTGCGGTTTCAGAGAAGAAGATTTTTCAAGATATTCCCTATAGAAGTCTATGTAAAACCAAAGGGCCCCGGAGTGGGGCATTTTTGGCCCCAGGGCTATAATTTGAACAATCTTGGTAGGGGTCCACAAGATGAAGCTTCATACCAAATATCAAAGACCTGGGCCTTGGGGTTTCAGCTAGAGAAGAAGATTTTTAAAGATTTTCCCTATATAAGCCTATGTAAAACCAAAGGGTCCCGGGGCGGGGGCATTTTTGGCCCCAGCACTATAATTTGAACAATCTTGGTAGGGATCCACTAGATGAAGCTTCATTCCAAATAGCAAAGACCTGGGCCTTGCGGTTTCGGAGAAGAAGATTTTTAAAGATTTTCCCTATGTAAGCCCATATAAAACCAAAGGGCCCTGGGGCAGGGGCATTTTTGGCCCCAGCACTATAATTTGAACAATCTTGGTAGGGGTCCACTAGATGAAGCTTATTACCAAATATCGAAGACCTGGGCCTTGC
This sequence comes from Lucinisca nassula, assembly GCA_963580285.1. NCBI lineage: Eukaryota > Metazoa > Mollusca > Bivalvia > Lucinida > Lucinidae > Lucinisca > Lucinisca nassula. The sequence goes on from OY757023.1 coordinate 90,471,279, forward strand.
GGTTTCAGAGAAGAAGATTTTTAAAGATTTCCCCTATATAAGCCCATGGAAAACCAAAGGGCCCCGGGGCGTGGGCATTTTTGGCCCCAGCACTATTATTTGAACAATCTTGGTAGGGGTCCACTAGATGAAGCTTCATACCAAATATCAAAGACCTGGGCCTTGTGATTTCAGAGAAGAAGATTTTTAAAGATTTTCCCTATATAAGCCCATGTAAAACCAAAGGGCCCTGGGGCGGGGGCATTTTTGGCCCCAGCACTATAATTTGAACAATCTTGGTAGGGGTCCACTAGATGAAGCTTCATACCAAATATCAAAGACCTGGGCCTTGTGGTTTCAGAGAAGAAGATTTTTTAAGTTTTCGGTGAAAAAATCTATTTTTGGCTCCTGTGACCTAGATGTGCAACGGACTGGAACCATTTGAACAACTTTAAAAGGGGACCACCTAAGGATCATTCCTATAAAGTTTGGTCAAAATCCGATCAGTGGTTTAGGAGGAGATGTCGTTTGAAGAAATTGTTTACTCACAGACGGACGCACGCACGCACGACGGACGACGGACAAAAAGTGATCGCAAAAGCTCACCTCGTCACTACCTAAATTGCAACCAGAATCTGGGACAAAAATCCCTCACATATCAAAGCCTATTGAGAGATATAGCCAGATCTCATGAAGCATGGCTGTGTGTTTGTTTTGTTTGAATTGAGGTTTAATGTCCGTGTCAACACTATTTAGGTTATTTTGGAGACATTGCTTCCAATTTTGTGGGACTTTTACTGAGTTGAAATGACAACTCAAGCCCTGCCACCCAATCAAACCAAAAGGCTTATAGCATTGGACGGTCTGACTTACATCACTATGCCTGGGCAGGCTTAGTCCTTCTAAGCAGTTTTTCAGTTCTCATGTGTGGTCAATTTCAGCTCTGCATGGAAGCATCATGCAGCCCAATCTATTTCTCCCATTAATTGCAAGCCCCGATGGGCGGGGCAAAATAGCCGTGTATGTATCAGCCGACTGTCGTATTTGGGATTTTGAAATAAAAATAAAAATAATTACAATGTCAGGAGGAAAGCAAATCTTTAATGGCACATCAAAGTACTTGGCCAGCAACTTCAGATCTGTAGCCATGTAAACAAACTTGTTTCGAACCTTTAATATTGGTGTTGGGTTACCTGCAAAAAACATCATGTTTGCCATCTCTTTTCCATCACTTCAACCCAACGAACCAAAGATACTCCATACTGTAGCATTTGGTGGGTTGTTCACAAAGTCAAGCACTGCTGTTTTGTTTCGTTTGATTTGAAGTTTAACATTCCCATCGACACTAAAGGTCATTTTGGACACGTTGCTTCCAATTTTGTGGGACTTTTACCCGACATTGAGATGAAATGACATCTCAAGCCCTGCCGGCCAATGAAACCAATACGGTTTATAAGCATGGAAGGGCCGACTCACACTGCATTGCCTTGGCAGGCTTAGATCCTCTAAACAGTTCAAGTACTCGTTTGCTTGTCAGTTTCAGCTCTGCATGGAAGCATCATGCAGCACGTCAAAAGATTTCTTCAAGCCCCGATGGGCGGGGGCTTAAAGCACTGTTGTCATCCAGGTATTATAACCATGCTCTCCAGCTATTGTTTAACTGTGAGGACAAGCCAGCAAATGCTACCATAATGATCCTAAGTATTGGGACAGATAGGCATGAGCAAACAGTGTAGACCCTGATCAGACTGCTCCTGAAGGAGCAGTCTGATCAGGGTCTACACTGTTTGCCATTCTGTCTGTCCATTCCGTCTGTAGAAGCCTCCATGGTGTAGTGGATACGCTACTCGCCTTGTAAACCAGGGGTCGCAGGATCGATCCCGGGCTTCTCCAGACTTTCGGATGAGTCTTTAAACCGAGGTCCCGTCTCTGTATGACCTTAGCTGTTGGTGTGACGTTAAACTCAAACACTCACTCACTCATTCCATCTGTACTTTGCTGGATCGTGAACCATATTTGTTAAAATTTTAGGAGAATTACAGTAAGTCCTCAAGGTGTTCAAATTTTTTGGAACTTTACGGTATTAACAATGCTCCCTGTTGCTTAACTGTTGACAACCCAGAAAATGCTACATTTGGTGGAAGTGGTTGAATAGAAGATATAGTGTCCATGGTACAGTCGAACTTCGTTGGCTCAAACAACGATGGCTCGTTTACCATGGCTGAGTCAAACCAGTTTTTGAATCCCTAGGAAATTGCTCTACATAAGAAGTAGTCTGGGATAATTAAGGAGATTTTCGACTTTAATCTTGCAAATGCATGCTGTGCATACTCATTAGAAATGCCACGCAATTCTGAGTACACACAGCATACATTCTTATTATAGAACACCGAAACGATGTCCCAAAATTAACCCCATTAAATGTCTCCTGGCAGAACACTCAGTGGCTCAAATGAACCCTGTCTTGAACAAATTTTCATTGTTCCAATGGTGTTACAGCCATTGAAGTCCGACTGTACATTGCATATTGAGTGTGTTCCAGACAAAGTCAAAGGATGAGAGGCGAGAATTTTAACAGCTATTAACCCATTGTATACTAGTGGAATCTTTCATTGCTATATTTTGGGCAAGTCTATTTGTCATATAAGGGGTGTCAGGCTTATTTTTTAGTCTTTATTCTATTTTTGTCAGAAAATTTTGTTAGCAAATAGTGCAGGCACTGATCAGACGCCGCATTCTGCAGTGTCTGATCTAGGCCTGGGCTGTTTGCCAAGGTACCCCTTTAGGGGTTTTCCCGCATGTAATGGGTTAAAATATACTACTTTTACACTCTGTGCCAAATTAATTCAGGTGAAAGGTTCTAAGTACTGTAATACATGACCTCTTTATAACACTTACCGTAAAAATCCTAGAAATTCGAACACATTAAGGACTTGCTATAGTTCCCCTAAAACTTTGACAAATTTGTTTCACAACCCAACAAGGAGTCCAAAAGGTGCAGACAGAATGGCAAACAATGTTGAATCTGATCAAACTGCTCCCCTGATCAGACTGCTGTGGCCTATCTGTCCTGTACTTTGGATCAATATGGTACTATGATTGGTGAATAGCCAGAAATGGGTGTGGCTGTGTTAATTTATTCAGCGGGATAAGAGTTAAAGATCTTTAAAGAATCTTTTTTCTTTCATCCAAAACTCATATAATCCTTTCAGCACCAGTCACAAGCACAGTAGATGGCAATTTAACCCTCAAGGCCCCGTTCACAACTATTGTCGTCTATTGTCTGCTGGTTACTTTTAAAGCCATTGCTGCAAACGGTGGACTCAGATCAGACTGCTCCCAGAGAATCAGTCTCCTGGGAGCAGTTTGCCAGGGTCCACATGGTCTGTATCCAAAAATATATTTGAAAAGTTGAATTTGCAGGAAACGAAATAAACATACGTCATTTTCAGAAGCAGTTTTTCTTTGCATCTTTTAAAAAGTAAATACATTTTTTTTTTCAAATGTTTCAGAGAAAATCAGGCAAGACATTCGAAGTGAAATGTCTGATAGACAGACGTTTTAAATGAAAGGTCAAACTGATTTTCTCCAAAATATATGAAAATAAAATACAGCAGAACTTCGATGGCTCGAAAATTGATGGCTCGTTTACCATGGCTGAGTCAAACCCATTCTTTAGCCCCTAGGGAAATCCTCTATATAAGAAATATTGGGGGATATTTAAGGAGATTTTAGTCTTTTATCTTGCAAATGTATGCTGTGTGTACTCATTAGAATCGTCTCAATGAGGCGATTTTAATGAGTACATACAGCATACATTTTCATTATAGAACACCGAAAAGGTGTCTATAGTATCTAATTTTGCCCCCCCCCCCCATTGGGCATGGCCAAATTAATTCATTCAGCAGGTCAAGGAGTAATACATGTAATGAACTTGTCCAAAAGGAGGAGAAGTCCATTTTGGCTATGCTAAGAGGTGAGGGCTGTTAAATGTGTAACCCTCTCAAAATAAAGTTGATTATTATTATTTTATTATTATTACAATTACCTTTGGCATTTTTAATGGGACATCAAAATATTTTGACAACAATTTCAGTTCTTTTGCCATGTAGATAGACTTGTTCGGAACAAAACCTGGCGGCTTGTTATCTGCAGAATAGAAAGTACAGCAACACTCCATTTAACCCATAAGATGCCAATCACAATAACTGTTGTCTGCTTTGTCGTCTGCTGGATTGGAAGTCTTTTTGGCAAACAGTGTGGACCCAGATCAGACTGCTCTAGGAGCAGTCTGATCTGGCTCCACACTGCATGTATGCGGAAATATTTTTTTTAAACTAGAGAAAGCGACCAGTGGGTCACGTATACCCACGGCTAGCGCCACCCTCTGATATTTTTTTCGAGCTTGTATGTAATATGAGTGAAGAAGCTATAAAAATCTATAAATGTGCTTTGTAAAAGCTAAACCAAACATAAAATTTCTAAATGGACCAAGGGAGTGAGGGCATGAAGGTTACTGAAGGGGTGGGGGCATCAATGTTACTGAAGCAGCAGGGTGGGTATGCATCAATGAAATCTTTGGACTGGTATGCAACATCGATGCAAGTATCAACTGAATTTGTCTTAAGAGTTTAGAAAATACAGGCATCTATAAACTTTGTCATAAAACTTCAACCAAATGTAAAACTTCTAAGTCCGTGACCTTGAGGTCAAGGTCACCATGGGTGGGGAATGGACATGCATTACAAAATCTTTCGACTGCTATGCAACATTGTTGTAAGTATCAAATGAATTTGTCTTAGAATTTAGAACATGCAGGCATCTATAAACTTTGTCATAAATCTTTAACCAAATGTAAAATGTCTAAGTCTGTGACCTTGACCTCAAGGTCACTGTGGGGGGTGGGACATGCATCAATGACATCTTTAGACCAGTATGTAACTTCAGTGTAATTATCAACTAAATCTATCAATGGGTTCAGAAGATACAATCTCTCAGAAACTTTAACACAAAACTTTAATGAATGGACAGACGGATGGATGAACGGCAAGACAAAAACTATATACCCCCTCAGCATACTTCGTATGCCGGGGGTATAAAAAGTTTGCAAAAAGATTCAGCAGACGACATAAGCAGACAACATTTTCAGATGTAGTTTTTCTCTGTGCCTTAGGGTTGACCCATTGTATGCTGGTGGACTCTTCTATTGCTACATGTGTATGTTGGACAAGTCCATTTGTCATTTAAGGGGTGTCAGAATTATTTTTTTTTCAGTTTTATTCCATTTTTGACAGAAGATCCTGTGAGCAAACAGTGCACACCCTGATCAGACGCTGTGTTTTGTGGCGTCTGATCTGGGTCTGCGCTGTTTGCCAGGCTGCCTTTTTAGGGGTTTCCCACCTAGAATGGTTAGGACCATTGGAACTATGAAAATTTGTTCAACCTTTGCCAGTAAGTGATACTAAATGGGATTAACCCTTGTCCTGCTAATCCCGGATATGCCTTATCTTTGAAACAATGTAGATCCAGATCAGATGGCTTCTGACTAAGCCATCTGATCAGGATCTACATTGTTTGTCATTCAGGTTGTGAATTTGTTGTAATAGTTTGCATCAAGTAATCTGATTGGTTGATAATCGGTAGTGGGTGTGGCATATATGAATATTCAGCAGGACAAGGGTTAATTACCATAAAAATCCTAAAAATTCAGACACCTTGAGAACTTGCTGTAATTCACCTAAAATTTCAACAAATTTGTTTCACGATCCAGCAAGGAGTCCAAAAATTACAGATGGATGAGCAAACAGTGAAGGCCCAGCAGTCTGATCTGGGGGTGCACTATTTGCTTTGGCCTGTCTGTCCCAAACCTTAGAATCATTATGGTAAGCCGAGTATGGGGGCATAATTATGAGCACTCATTAGATGTTCCTGGCTGAGACGACACCACAGACATGTACATTTTTATGATGATGTTGATACAAGTGTCGGCCATTGGTGTGTGCATCATCAAAGTTTTACTGCTTGTAGAAAAGCAAGTAAACATACAAGAAGCTAATGATGCCATTCCTGGTCTTTAACCCTGATCCTGCTGAATAAATTGAAATTTATGAAAAGAAACATCCTAAATACAAACCAGAAACTAAAGGAAATGGCTTAAAAACATACATCTGCCCTCTGCTTGAATACACTGCACCTATTTGGGACCCCTGGCAGAAAAAATATATTCATCAAATAGAAATGATTCAACATCATGCAGTAAGATAAATATGTAATGACTACTGTTTCCTTAGCAGCATCAGTGCCAATTGCTTTCAAAACTCAACCTCCCAACTCTTGAAAACGAAGACAGATTTCATCTTTGACCATGTTTTATAATTATAGGTTATTGACTTTATATTGTGAAATATTCGGCACGAGTTCATATGGTGAAGGACGCAAGAGCTTGTGAGTGCGTCTCCGGCATATGAATGAGTGCCGAATATTTCACAATTTATAAAGCCAATAACCTTTTTATTATATACCCGAAACCTGGACTGTCTGCCAGAATTCAGGATTGCCTGGCATAGAAATCTGAACGTAAAATGAGATTATACATCTTTAAGTGGTTTGAAGAAAATAATGCAAGTCGTTGAGGGTCTTCTTACACAATGAAAAACCACGCCCAATGGCGCCAAAGTGAAGACGACGTTAATGTTGGTGGATGTGACGTCATTAAAAACATTGATGTTTCCCAATGCAGGACGCCATTTTACCGAAGTGTTCCTTTCGCTTATTTCTAAATACTCTTGATTCCCTAAAAGAAATGATTGAATATCTATAAACAGATTGCAGGTAGGTCATATTTGCTAGCATAAAATGCGCTTTATGCACCTTGTCACACCCTATATTCGTTTTGTTGTATGTTATTTCAGTAGATACGCACAACAAGATGGCTGCCGACTTTTTAGTATCAAAATGGACAAATTTAAAAGTAGTCCTTTTGTGAACGTGACTGCTTATCTACTGGCAATATGAACTTGACTACGGGCAATATGGAACAAGAGGCCCATGGGCCACTACGCTCACCAGAGGTCATGTGGTTTATACCATATACAGGCAAGGTGCACATCTTGGTCATATGACAACAATACCACAAATAATGTTTAATTGCCTCACCCCCATAGAGGCTTTTCATGTAATTTGGTTTCAATCAGCGGAGAAGAAGATAAAAATACTGAATCTGAGCCATCCAAAACACAGGTCAGTAATGACCTTGACCTTTAGAATTAATAAACTTCCATTCAGCTAACTGCAAATATCATTTTTGATGTCACAGCCTGCCAGACAATCAGAAATATCCACCACTTTGCCATTTTTCCATACAAATGTCTAAGTGACCAAATTTGACCTTGACATAAAACAGGTCAAGGTCAACCAAAGGTCATCATTTGAACAAACTTGGTAGGGCCAGAGTACCTGATGCTGCATACAAAGTTTCAAGATCATCGGCCATTCGGTTCTTGAGAAGAAGATTTTTAAAGGTTTTTACCATATATGGGCATGGCGGCCCATATTGGCCATGTGACCCAGTCCTCACTAACAAACTTTCGTTCCCTCATTTCATTGAAGCTCCACATGTAATTTGGTTTCAATTGGCCAAGTATTTTAAGTGAAAAAGAAAATAAAAAGTACTGTATCTGAGGCGTCCTGAACAAAAGGACATCATTTGAACAAACTTGGTAGGGCCAGAGTCCCTGATGCTGCATACCAAGTTTCAAGATCACCGGCCATTCGGTTCTTGAGAAGAAGATTTTTAAAGGTTTTTACCATATATGGGCATGGCGGCCCATATTGGCCATGTGAGGCTCCACATGTAATTTGGTTTCAATTGGCCAAGTATTTTAAGTGAAAAAGAAAATAAAAAAAAATACTGAATCTGAGGCGTCCTTAACAAAGGTCGGTATATGACCTTGACCTTTGGAACTGATAAACGTCCATTCAGCTGATTGTAAATACCATTTCTGATGCCACTAGCTAATATACAATAAAAAAAATTCACAGTTTTGCCATTTTTCCATACAAATGCCTAAGTGATCAAATTTGACCTTGACGTAAAACAGGTCAAGGTCAACCAAAGGTCATCATTTGAACAAACTTGGTAGGGCCAGAGTTCCTGATCTGCATACCAAGTTTCAAGATCATTGGCCATTCGGTTCTTGAGAAGAAGATTTTTAAAGTTTTTTACCATATATGGGCATGGCGGCTATATTGGTCATGTGACCCAGTCCTCACTAACAAACTTTTGTTCCCATCTTCCATAGAGGCTCCACATGTAACTTGGTTTGAATTGGCCGAGTAGTTTAAGTGAAGAAGAAGATAAAAATACTGAATCTGAGCCGTCCTGGACAAAGGTCGGTAAATGACCTTGACTGTTGGAACTGATAAACTTCCATTCAGCTGATTGTAAATACCATTTCTGATGCCACTAGCTAATATACAATCAGAAAAATTCACTGTTTTGCCATTTTTCCATAAGAATGTCTAATTGACCAAATCTGACCTTGACGTAAAACAGTTCAAGGTCAATCAAAGGTCATCATTTGAACAAACTTGGTAGAGCCAGATTCCCCGATGCCGTACACCAGGTTTTAAGGTCATCGGCAATTTGGTTCCTGAGAAGAAGATTTTTAAAGGTTTTTACTATATATGGGCATGGCGGCCATTTTGGTCATGTGACCCAGTTCTTACAAACAAACTTTCGTTCCCCCTTCCCATAGAGGCTCCACATGTAATTTGATTTCAAACTACCCAGCAGTTTAAGTTGAGAAGAAGATAAAATTACTGAATCTGAGCCTTCCAGGACAAAGGTCAGTAAATGATCTTGACCTTTGGAATTGATAAACTTCCATTCAGCTGATTACAAATATCATTTCTGATGCCACAGGTTACTATGCAATCAGAAAAATACACTGTTTTGCCTTTTTTCCATACAAATGTCTAAGTGACCAAATTTGACCTTGACGTAAAACAGGCCATTGTCAACCAAAGGTCATCATTTGAATAAACTTGGTAGGGCCCGAGTCCCCGATGCTGCATACCAAGTTTCAAGGTCTGCCGCCGTTTGGTTCCTGAGAAGATTTTTTAAGGTTTCTACCATATATGGACATGGCGGCCATCATGGTCATGTGACCAAGATCCCATGAACAAACTTTCTTTCCCCCAACCCATAGAGAACCCACATGTAATTTGGTTTCAATTGGCCCAGCAGTTTCTGAGGAGAAGTCATTTGAAAATGTTGATGCAGACGCAGACGCGGACTATAAGCTGCCCGAAGCCTTTGGCTCTGGTGAGCTAAAAATATTGACTGGTAACTTCTTTACAAAGTAAACGGGACATTTTCTGGGCAAATAATAAAATACAAAACAGCCTTGTAAAAATCCAACCCCCGTCATACATACAGCCATCTTTGAGAAACATAGTCAAAATCGCGTTCTCTAGGATTAACCCTCATAAGTACTAATTCTTCCCCCGTACTGCCAGATTCTGGAACAATCTCCCTCCAGATATATGCAACAGCCCAGACCTCGGTTCAGTCCAAACAGGGCTCCTCAAAATCTAAAAGTAGCACCCAATAAAACCATCCTCACCTTTCATCCTTATCATCCTCATCATTTCATTACCCCAAATTACATACTGTTATGCTGATTTCACAGTCCAAATAAATTCTAAATTCCACATAAATTTTTGATATTGAACTGTTTCTCAAGGTTTCATTTCTGGCCATTTTTGCATGCACCACACTCCATATAATACTCTACAGGAGGTGTGTGGAGTATCTGGCAGATCAGAAATTTATTTAACCACACCAATTTTTGACTATCAACCAATCAAATTACTTGATATAATGTATTCATTCAAATTTGCCAACTGAATGACAATCAGTCACTGTTTCAAAATCCTAGTGTAGATCTACATATATGTTTTTGTTGTCATGCACAGCAAGAACAGGATTAACCCTTATCTTGCTGTTCACGACAACCCCTATCTTTGCAATCAGTGTAGATCCAGATCAGATGGCTTCTGAAGAAGCCATCTGATCAGGAGCTACACTGTTTGGCATTCAGTTTACGAATTTGTAGCAATAAATTACATAAAGTAATTTGCTTGGTTGATATAACGAAATGGGTGTGGCTTAGATGAATATTCAGCAAGATAAGGATTAAGATATCAAGAAAAACTGCAATTAACCCATAAAATGCCAATCACGACATTTGTCATCTGCTTTGCCTTCTGCGGGTTACCTTAAAAGTAATTTTTTGCTAACAGTGTGATTTGGGCCCACACTGTTTGCCTGAACGCAAAAATAGTATTAAAAATTTTGCAAAAAAATTCAGCAGACAACATAAGCAGAGGACATTTTCAGATGTAGTTTTTCTCTGCATCTTAAGGGTTGAAAGCTTCCCCTGTTTATGTCATCTGCTGAATCTTCTTGTAAATTTTTTTTGGCATACAGACAAACAGTGTGGCCAGATCAGACTCCCCCTACAGGAGCAGTATGATCTGGCTCCACAATTGTTTTTATTGATTTAGGTTTTTAGGCCATTTCAAGATTATTTCATTCATTTTAGCCAAACATTAATCAGGGGTAGATGGAAACTGGAGTACACAGTGAAACAAGAGTTCTGCCGAAGGCTATGTTGTGCCTGTGGTGACGCAAAGTCACTGCACCATGAACCATGAAACATTGATACCTGCACCCTATATGCAAGCTTGTACCATCAGTTTCATTAAAGAAGCTCTGGGGCCAGTTGTTCAAAACTAACGACGTCGTTAGTTAACGTATCGTTAAAACTTTGATCATTGAATATGGCAAATATGCTAAAATTTTTGCTGAAAAAATGTGAGCAGCTTTTGCGGACGCAAAAGCTGCTCACATTTTTTCAGCAAAAATACCAAAAATTTAAACATTAAACTTGCTAGAACAGTTAACAATATGACCACTAACGAGCTCGTTAAGCTAACGATGCTTTGAACAACTGGCCCCTGATAGTTTTTTAGAAATGGACTCTTACATTAGGGTGAAAGTTAGGGTGGTAGCAAATAATTATTATTTTTTTTTTTTTTTTGGTTATGGTTTTACGGCCCTTTCAAGATTATTTCACTCATATCGAGTCAATCGTTAATCAGAGGTGGGCGAAAATTGGAGTACCCGGAGAAAAACCACCTGACCCTTCGTTGCAGAACTTGGCGTCTCATATGTGACCCGAGAGAGGCTCGAACCACAGCGGTGAGAGACCTAATGATCAAGAGTCAGCGCTCTTAACCACTAGGCAACGGAGGCCCATGCGGTAGCAAATAATTCACAAAGCCCGTGAACCATGATATGTAGGTCAAGTTGAGATATGGGTGCTTGCATTGAAGTTGCTCAACTTGACCTACATTTCATGACGCAAGCTTTTATCAAGTATCACTAATGAAGCTCGTTATAGTTCTTGAGAAATAGACTCTTACATAAGGGTGAAATTTAGGGTGGTCGCAATAATTTACAAAGTCAGTGAACCATGAAATGTAGGTCAAGGTCAGCTATGCATGCTGCATTGAAGTTACTATTCCTAGATGCAAGTGTATCAAGTATGATAAATGAAGCTCCTACATTTCTTGAGAAATGGACTCTTAAATTAGGGTGAAAGTTAGGGTGGTCGCAGATGTTGATGAATGGACGAACAGACTAACGAATGGAAAACTGGACTACTGTATCGGGCCATGCTGTAAGCCTGTGGGACAAAAACATCTGACCTTCCATTGCAGAGCTTTTGTGGTCCACATGTGACCAAAGATGCTGAAGTTGAAGGCTCGAACCTGCAGCAATGAGAGACTAATGATCAAGAGTCAACATTCTTTACCACTAGGCCAGAAGCCCTGTGGTGTAGTGGTTATGCTACTCACCTTATAAACCAGGATTGTGGTGTCAATCCCGGGCTTCTCCAGACCTTTGGGTGAGTCTTTAAAACAAGGTCCTGTGGTATGACCTTAGCTACTGATGGGATGTAAAACTAAAACACACATAGAAACTTGATACATGTATCAACTTCTAAAAATGGGGTTTATCCAGTCCCGATAGCTCAATGGTACAGCGTCCACTTCAGGGTCGGGAAGTTGCGGGTTCGATTCCAGGCCACCAATACAAAAGGCGTAAAAAATGGTACTAGGATCTCCCTTGGCTGTCGCTTGCATTATCAGGGGTACGGTAGTCCTAGGAAGATCAATGAAGGCAGGTAAGTATTTGTTAATGGATGCTTTGTTTGTTGCAGAGCTTATGTTATTTTTTTCTAATATGCGACATTAAATCTTTATCTTTATCTTTTTAAGGGGGTCAAAATTATATTGGTGTGATGTACATGTATTGTCATTACCGATATAATGAGGGTCTTGCATATCTAAGAAGCATGGATTTGAACAGATCTAAAAGAATATTTCTCATAACTGTCCTTACCTGATTCATTCATGATTCCACCTAGCAAAAACGGCTTCAACTTCAGGTCTATGTTCCATCTGTTTTTATAGCGGCTCAAAACCTGCAACATTTAACCCATTTTGATGTGCACTCTTTAAAGCCTGTATTAACCAATTTTGTACCAGACACCCCAAAACGGGTACCCAGCCAAACAGTGCAGTATTTGGAATCCAAAACTGTGTTATAATGGACAGTGTTATAATGAGGTTGTGGTGTATATAGCAGGAGTTCTATTTTGAAATTCAGGGTTCCAGGTTGAGTATTTGTTTGTTGGATTTGAGGTTTAACATCCCTGTCAACACTGTAAAGGTCATTTTGGAGACGTTGCTTCCAATTTTGTGGGACTTTTACCCGACATTGAGATGAAATGACATCTCAACCCCTGTCGCCCAATGAAACCAATAGGGTTTATAAGCATGGACAGTCAGACACTCGCACTGCCTCGCCTGGGCAGGCCTAGATCCTCTAAGCGGTTTACCAGTATTCGTGTGCGGGTCAGATTTAGCTCTGTGTGGAAGCATCATGCAGCCCATCTATTTTTTCAAGCCGCGACGGGCGGGGGCCGTCCAGGTTGAGTAGGATGTTGAAATTGGTTGAAAACAAGCTTAACTTATTGCAAACAGTGAATTAAGACCCTGATCAGATGCTGTGTTATGCAGTGTCCGATCTGGGCCTGCATGCACTGTGTGCGCATGCACTGTGTGCATATTTATAACATTTGCCATCTGCAACTGCGTACTTCCAGTCTGGGGCATGCCAACGGCTCTCCAACGTTGAGCCTCCATTAGCCGAGTCATGGTTCTAATAATGAATTTGTATATGAAATCGTTTCAGATAACACTTCAACAGTCAATACAGAAAGTTTTATTGAAATCTCGCATCAATTAAACCATTTTGTCACTAATGTTAAAATTCACACACTACCCAATTTATTCCTAATATTTAGGCTGATGGGCTCGAAGGAACCCTAATATCCCCTACTTTTTTTAACAATATATTTTGTATAGGCATGTTTTAATATTGTCAAATCATTTATGTGATATGTGATAAGTTTGTTAAAAATTGTAGCTTACCGGTAGTTGCATGAGTTCACTATTTGTTGAAACATATGAAATAAAGCAAAAAGATTATTTCCTAATTCAAAAAGTTTTCTTTTATGTTTCGATTCCCTACATATGAATGTTTTACATAATAACCCAATGCTTATTGCGAATTTCCTTGTTAACGTGATTTTCAGCTTGGAACAGCAGAGGAGGGAAGACTATTCCATTGGGGAATAGTTCTAGGAAGGAACAAGTTCTTCAGGGCATCACTATAGGACTGGTATCTACGATATTGTGAGTTGTTTACTTTTGATGCCCTTGTTTGGGTCGACACTGTTACAGGGGTCAAATACCTATCTTTATTAAGAGACACTGAACAGCTGAAAGTCTGAATCAGAGAATCAGAATCAGAATTGTTACTGGTGACACGTCAAATGACATTCATATACACCAGAGTGTATCTTGTAGAAGAAGGTTAAAGCGGACTGCTCACGACGGGCAGAAGTGCTGACCTCAAATGCAAACCACGTATATGGCGATATAACGTCATAAAACAGCTCTACTGTCTTCTTGGAAACCGACATCTTTTTTGGTCAAATAGGTCAAAATTTGTAACGTCAGTTGTGCGCTTTGCACGGCGAACACTAATGTCCGGGAATTGTCCGGGAAATGTCCGGGAATTCGCCGGGAAATGTCCGGGATATTGGAGGTAGTTGTGCGTTATTCCTAATATTTCCACTTCGGGTGGTCAGAAAATAATGAAATTAGTATCAAATAAAATTTTTAGCTCCATTATAAAAGATAAAAAAATAATTTGTTTTTTAACGTTTTAGGGGTCCATTTTTTAAGTTAATTTGTCCGGGAAATTCTCGGATTTTATCCCGGATTTCGGGGTAGTGGTGCGTTAATCCTAATATCTCGACTTTGAGTGTTCAGAAATTATTTAAATTAGTATCAAATAAAAATTCTAGCTCCAGTCTAAAAGAGTATTAAAATAATTTTCATTTTTAATATTTTAGGTGTCCATTTTTGAAGTTAATTTGTCCGGGAAATTCCCGATTGTGTCCTGGATCTTGCGGTAGTTGTGCATTTTCATAATATCTCAGTTTTTGGAGATCACTAATTGATAACAATTGATATATATATTAAAATTATAAGTTCAATTCTAAAACAATATAAAAATTCGTTTTATACACCTCATTGAGGCAGTTCTAATGAGTACCCACAACCCGGATTGTGTCCCGTATGTTTGGGGATTATGGCTCGTTTCCCTTAATATATTGTTAAACTATAAAAATGAAAAATATTTATTTATTAATTAATTTGTTTATTATTTATTTGTTTATTTGTCTATTTATCTATTTATTTGTTTATATATTAGTTTATATATTTAGTTATTTACAACCTACCAGCTAAGTAGAAAAGAATGACAAAGTAGAAGTAAAACAAAGATCAGGAATTGATACAATTAACTTACTCAATCCATAAAAGACACCAAAGGGAAAGAAATACAAACATTAAGCGACCAGACCATAATGGAAACCTAAACAAAGGAAGGCCATATGGACAGTTACTTTCCCACAAAATGGCCATATGGCCATACAAAATTAAAAGACACAAGTGATACACACAGTAAGTAACAAACAACAACATAAATAAATCGCCACAGAAGAGCCGCCTTGGAACGGTCAGTGGAAGATTTCCACTGGGGGGCTTAAATCGATTTTACGTGACCACAATCCTCGCCCTTACTTCCGTCGCGATTTAGACAAATAATTTGTTCATTCCGCATGAAGGCCTCCTAACTCATCAGTGCAACATCTCCGTGAACACAGAAGCCAATCTCATTTCTCAGCTTTTCTACAACTAAAGAGGCAGATATTTATTATATAGATAGCTTAGGAGCATATTTGAAGAATTTGAAAAACAACGTTAAGATTCAGATTTCTCAAATTTACAAAAATGCAGCCTCTAATAATGTTTTGCAAGTCAAAATTCCGCGCGTTCAACAACAGCCGAATTCTAATGATTGTGGGCTTTTTGCAATAGCGAACGTGGTAGAGGTTTGTTTTGCTCCGAATTCATTTAACACTAGAATAATATACGACGTGTCAAAAATGAGACAGCATTTAGTTGAATGTTTGGAAAATGGAAAAAATGTCAGCGTTTCCGAAAGAAAAAGATACAGGCAGGCGTAAACTTCATTCATTCACTTGTAAAATCGTAAAAATTCCAGTCTGGTGCTTCTGCAAAATGCCTGAGTGTATTGATAACATGATTTGCTGTGATAATCGTAAGTGCAAAATTTGGTTTCAAAGAATATGTTTAGGTCTGAATTCATCATCAAATCAATGGCAGTGTCCGTCTTGTGAGCAGCAACATGTGTGACAATATAGAATGCTGTGTAATGAAAACCCATGTAAATCCAACTTTAAACAGAGAAAAGTAGGATTTACACGGGGTGTGCAGTCTTTCTTTCGTTTTCACAAGTCGATATATTAAGGAAAAAGAACCAATACCCCCTATTCCCCCAACATCCTGGTCATAATCCGGGTTGTGGGTACTCATTAGAACTGCCTCAGTGAGGCGTATAAAAGATTTTTTATATTATTTTATTATTGAATTTTAAATTTAAACATATATCAATTGTTATCCATTAGCGATCACCAGAAACCGAGATATTATGAAAATGCACAAATACCGATTGATCCAGGACACAATCGGGAATTTCCCGGACAAATTAACTTCAGAAATGGACCCCTAAAATATTAAAAATGATAAAAAAAATTTAATAATCTTTTGGAACGGAGCAAAATTTTTTATTTGATACTAATTTTAATAATATCTGACCACCCAATGTTGAGATATTAGGGTTAACGCACCACTACCCCCAAATCCGGGAAAAAATCCGAGAATTTCCCGGACAAATTAACTTAAAAAATGGACCCCTAAAACGTTAAAAAGTCAAACTATTTTTTTTTATCTTTTAGAATGAAGCTAAAATTTTTATTTGATACTAATTTAATTAATTTTTGACCACCCAAAGTGGAAATATTAGGGATAACGCACCACTACCCCCAATTTCCCGGACATTTCCCGGCGAATTCCCGGACATTTCCCGGACAATTCCCGGACATTAGTGTCCACCATTTTGCACACTTGTGAAAATCGCAAAGAGATGCACCCGCACCGCACCCAGCTGAGAATAAAATGGAAGATCCATCTTAAAGTGGAGTGCTTTGGTGCAGTGGTAGCGCATCGGACAGTAAAACACGCTCAGCCACCCGGTGCAATGCCACAGGAACACTGGAGCAAAAGAAAACCTACAGTTTAACTCCGTTAATCCAAGCAACAGACATAAAAAGCCCACACAGTGAAATTCTTTCCACTGACCGTTCCAAGGCGGTTCTTCTGTCGCGGTTTGTTTTGTTATGGTTTGTCTTTTAGTGTGTGTATAGCTTAGGATAGCCAATTGGCCATTTTATGGGAAAGGAACTGTCCTTTTGGCTTTTCGCTAAATTGCTGTTTCCATTAGGGTCTAGTTATTTCTTGTTTGTGTTTCTTTCCCTTTGGTGTCTCTGATGGGAGGTGTGGATTAATTGTATCGATTCCTGATCATTGCCTTCACTTCTATTTGTAACGTGGAAAACGACGTCTCCAACTTTTCTCAGCCATTTCTGATCCGATCTTTATCAAACTTGCAGATAACCAGGAAAGGTATACAGTCTACGTTGAGTTCGAATTTGGGCCCCACAGGACCAATGGCTTTCGGGTTACCTGCCCCTTGAGCGTAAAAATAAGTGAAAAATGGTGCCTCCACTTTTCCTCAGCTGTTTTCGATAGGATCTTTTTGAAACTTTTAGCAAACAAGGATAAGCATAATATCTCAGACGAGTTCGAATCTGGTTTGAATCTGACAATCGGTTTCACAGTTACGTTCCATTGAGCGTGAAAAAATTATCATAGACTTACAATGGAAAAACGAACGACGTCTCCAACTTTTCTCAGCCATTTCTAATCTGATCTTTATCAAATCTGCCAATAACTAAGAGAGGCATACAGTCTACGTGGAGTTCGAATTTGGGCCTCATAGAACTAGGGCTTTGGAGTTACCTGCCCTTGCGCATAAATATAAGCGAAAAATGGTGTCTCCACTTTTTCTCAGCTGTTTTCAATCGGATCTTTTTGAAACTTTTGTAAACAAGGACAAGCATAATATCCCAAATGAGTTCGAATGCGGCTGGATTCTGACAACCGGTTTTACAGTAACGTTCCCTGGAGCGTGAAAAAAATCACCATAGGCTTGCACAGGAAAAATGACGTATCCAACGTACGTTTCTCAGCCATATCTGATGTCATCTATATCACACAGGAAAAATGATGTATCCAACGTACGTTTCTCAGCCATATCTGATGTCATCTATATCAAACTTGATCTATATCTATGTCGGACTAAACATATTATTTGTATTAAACGCGACGGAAGTAAGGGCGAGGAGTGCGGTCACGTAAAATCGATTTAAGCCCCCCCCCCCCCTCACCCAGTGGAATTCGTTTCCGCTGACCGTTCCAAGGCGGTTCGTCTGTCGCGGTTTATTTTTGTAAGGTTTGTCTTTGGGTGTTTGTGTCGCTTATATTATTTTATTTTGGATGGCTATTGGCCATTTTGCGGGAAAGTAACTGTCCTTTTGGCTTTCCGCTGTAGGTGTTTCCGTTGGGGTCTGTTGCTTCATGTTTGTGTTTCTTTCCCTTTGGTGTCTCTGATGGGACCTTTGGGTTAATTGTATCGATATCTGATCATTGCCTCCACTTCTATTTTGCATACCAGAGCTGTTTTGGTTGGGCCGTGTGGTGGCTGTAAAAGGTTTCCCCGTACATGAATTTAATGTTCTTATTTTTCCAATCCTCAGGGATTGCTTTTACAATAATTACTTTTCATCGTTCCTGAATTTGACATCCTTTTGATACCTGTTGAAGGTCTTGATTGGACCGATGTTCGTATCTCGTTGTATAACAATTACTTGTTTGATATCTATGGACTTTTTTTTAGGCATAGCTGTTTTGTGGACTTTTGTTATACTCGCTTTCTATTTGAAGGATTTACAGTTCTCCCGTATACTGTTTAACTTAATATCCTTAATGAATATCGCTTTAGTTTGGACGGTATCGCCCCTTTAAACAAACGAGTATCACAAATGAATTTAAACTTACAAGATCTCCCCTTAGTATCACAAATAAATTTAAACAATATCTCCCGTAAGGTTACATTCTGCTTCTTCTGTACGGATTCCCCATTCTATTAATAATTTTAGTGCTATGTTGCCGTCGGTATTGGTGAAGTCCATACATTTGTTTTCTGCCGCTTCCGTTAATTTAAGTGGAGCTGGTAGTACTAATTTATTTAAAAATAATCTGAGAGATAGATTATCTCTTATCAAATCGCACATTCTTCGGAAATATACCAATCCTTTAAGGAGAAGTGGAATGTATCATAGTATTTCAAAGTGCAATGCTAAGAGATGCAGGTGCTGTTCACATTTATGCACTGCGTCTACCGTTTCTTCGTCTGTAAACGGTAGACGTTTTTTTCTGTAGTTAACATGTCCGATTTGACATGTAAGTCTACGGATTTGATATATGTGGTAACCTGACATGCTGCAAATTGTAAAATGCATTATGTCGGCCAAACTAATCGCATGTTAAATCACAATTTAACGAACACTATCGTAGAATGAGTAAAGTAGAAGTAAAACAAAGATCAGGAATCGATACAATTAACTAACACCACCCATCAAAGACACCAAAGGGAAAGAAACACAAACATTAAGCGACCAGACCATAATGGAAACCTAAACAAAGGAAGGCCATTAGGACAGTTACTTTCCCACAAAATGGCCATATGGCCATCCAAAATAAAAAGACACAAGTGATACACACAGTAAGTAACGAACAACACCATAAATAAACCGCGACAGAAGAACCGCCTTGGAACGGTCAGTGGAAAGATTTCCACTGGGGGGCTTAAATCGAAGCCTAAAAAAACTGACATTGTCTTGTACCGTCATTTCAGACGTACATGCCATTCATAAAAGAGAGCCAGTGGAAAAATTATTATGATGTAAATTCTACAGCTAGGTTTAAAATTATTAAACGGCATGGAACTGAATTGAAATGGATTTAATTATTACAGACACCTTTTCCATTGGGCTTTAATGACAACATTTATCATGAGGGTAATATATCGAAAATGCCCGACTTTGATATTTTCTCGCTTCTGGACTGTCGAAAGCGTAAAACTAGATGGCACGGCACCAGAAAAAAGTTAATTATAAACGTAAATTACGTGCTTTTAAAAGGAACAATACCAGACAGAAGTGACTCTCTATAATATTATTGAATCATGGACACCACACAATGCTTGCTTTTCTAAGTTCATTACCCATTTCTTTATTACGGATTCTGGATACCGAGACAAATAAATTATACCATAGTTCTAATCAGTTTTACGACGCTACTCTTTTAACTAGAGGTTATACTCAGCATGCTCTTCATCCTTTCATCGATTCGTAAATTAATCACAAACGTCATCACATAAAAATATCCTTCATTAATAAGGGTTTGGATTTTATGGATTTACCTAGTATCTTCCGGGACAGTTCGGTTATTTCATCCATTCCTGCTTATTTTCAAAATACTGAAACACCCATAATTTGCTAGATATACAATAAACCTGTTAGATCTATCATTTTTAATTTCAATAACTTTGTTTCTGATCTTGATATTGACACTAACACTCCTGATACATGTGATTGTAAAAATTCAGTGTATTGCTATCCTGCTGCTGGTCATATTATTACTGGCAATTTAAAAATTATTCTTGATTCTAGGATTCGTATAATAATTTCTAAAGCACCGAAATATTGATTTCCTTCTAAAATTGATTTCAATAAATGTAGAGATGAAATCGCTGCTGCCTTGAATGAATTTGGTAATCGATGTTGTAAACGAGAGTATGTTGAACAAAAAGCTCTGAAAGAATGGAAACTTAGCATTCTGAAATTAGTGAACAAACATTTCTTTTTATTCGCAAAATACGAACTTAAATTACCTCCAAAACCTAAGACATCTTTATTGACGCCTTCGGTATTGGTTAGACCCTTAAATTTGTCTTCTGTAACTTCAGTAAATCTCAATGGAGCAGGCAATACCAATGTTTTTGGGAGTAGTGTTCTTATAAGACTATCTCCTCTCAAATCGCCCATCCTTCGAAAATATACTAATCCGTGGAAAAGAAGTGGAATGTATCCTAGTATATCTAAGTGCAATGCCAAGAGGTGCAGATGTTGTTCGCATTTAAGCACTGCGTCTACCGTTACTTCATCTGTAAACGGTAGACAATTCTCTGTAGTTAACATAATAGAAGTAAAACAAAGATCAGGAATCGATACAATTAACTTACTCCACCCACCAAAGACACCAAAGGGAAAGAAAAACAAACATTAAGCGACCAGACCATAATGGAAACCTAAACAAAGGAAGGCCATAAGGACAGTTCTTTCCCACAAAATGGCCATATGGCCATCCAAACTTAAAAGACACAAGTGACACACACAGTAAGTAACAAACAACAACATAAATAAATCGCCACAGAAGAACCGCCTTGGAACGGTCAGTGGAAAGATTTCCACTGGGGGACTTAAATCGATTTTACGTGGCAACAATCCTCGCCCTTACTTCCGTCGCGATTTAGACAAATAATTTGTTCAGTCCGCATGAAGGCCTCCTAACTCATCAGTGCAACATCTCCGTGAACACAAAAAATCAGAGAACCACAGAGGTGAGACAACGGTGAGGACTCGACAGCAAGAAACCACTGAAATGCTGGAGCAAAAGAAAACCAACAGTTAGACTCCGATGTCTGATTTGACATGACAGTCTACAGATTTAATTTATCTAATTACATGACGTGCTGCAAACTGTAATATGCAGTACGTTGGTCAAACTAACCGCATGCTTAAAACTAGATTGAACGAGCATTATCGAAGAATGAGTAAGCCTAAGAAAACCGACACTTTCTTGTACCGTCACTTTCGACGTACAGGTCATTCTGTAAATAACATTGTTATACAACCAGTGGAAAAACTTTATTACGATGCGATTCAAAATAATCAAAAGACATGAGGCTGAACTGAAATGGATTAAATTTTTACAGACCCCTTTTCCACTGGGATTTAATGACAACATTTATCATGAGGGTAATATTTCCAGAATGCCGGACTTTGATATTTTCTCGCTCCTGGAATGTCGAAAACGCAGAACTAGATCTCACGGCACCAGGAAAAATGGTAACTTTAAACGTAAATCACGTGCGTTTAAACGAAACAATACTAGACTGAAGTGACTGTCAATAATATTATTAAATCATGGACGCCACTCTTTGCTTTCATTTTTAAGTTCATTACCCGTTTCTGTTTTGCGTCTTCTAGACACAGAGGCGAATAAATTCTACGATAGTTCTCATCAGTTATATGATGCGGCTCTCTTAACTAGAGGCTATACTCAGCACACTCTCCGTCCTTACATTGATTCTGAAATTAATCATAAACGCCATTTCTTCAAAATATCCTTCATTTATAAGGGTATGGATTTTATAGATTTGCCCAGTATCTTCCGTGAGAGATCGGTGCTTTCTTCCATTCCTGCTTATTTTCAAAATACTGAAACACCTATAATTTGCTATAAATATAACAAACCTGTAAGATCTATCATTTTTAATTTTAATAAACTTGTTTCTGATCTTGATATTGATACTAATACTCCTGGTTCGTGTGATTGTAAAAGCTCAGTGTATTGCTATCCTGCTGCTGGTCATGTAATTTCTGGCAATTCGAAAATTATTCCTGATTCTAGGATAAGGAATATAATTACTAAAGGACCGAAATATCGGTTTCCTTCTAAAATTGATTTCAGTAAATGTAGAGATGAAATCGCTGCTTCCTTGAATGAATTCGGTAATCGATGGTGTAAGCGAGAGTATGTTGAGCATAAAGCCCTTAAGGACTGGAAACTTAGCATTTTTAAACTAGTGAATAAACGCATTTCTTTCTATTCTCAAAATACTAACTTATTACCTCCTAAGCCCAAGACGTCTTGACGTCATCTTAAACTAGGTTTGCAAGAATTTCATATGAAGTTTGTTTTGGCCCCTGCAGACAAGGCCGCTAACAACGTCGTCGTTGTGTGACGGCTGTACTATGTTAACACGCTTAAGCAGGAGCTTGGTGGTACTAAGGCCTATGAATTTCAGCCTTTAGCTGAAGAGAGAGCTATAGTAGATAAACATGTTTGTCATTCAGCCACCAAGTTTGCTGTATGTGTTACCGAAGGCCAAGACAAGCTTCCTACGCTATACTGGTTACCAAAACTTCATAAAAGACCTTACAAAGCACGGTGTATTGCAAATTCTAGCTCTTCCACTACCACTGAACTTTCTAAATTATTAACTTCCTGTCTTGCTGCTATTAAAACGCATGTGATTAAATATTGTGATAAAGTCTTTGAAAGATCAGGAAGAAATCTGTTTTGGTCTATAAAAATTCGAATGAGGTTTTAAATAAATTGAAATCCAGACATTTTCGTGCTTCAAGTCTGTCTACTTACGATTTTTCCACTCTTTACACTACACTTCCTCATAATCTTATAAAAGAAAAGCTTAATGATTTAATTGAATGGGCTTTTCACAGAGAAGATTCTCTCTATCTTGCATGCAATGTCAGAAATGCATTTTTCACTTCTAAAAAGCATAAGAATTATACACTTTGGTCATGTCAGAAAGTGTGTGATGCCCTCACCTTTCTACTTGACAATATTTATATTAGATTCGGTACTAATAAAAATAAAAAATGAGTTCCTTTAAGAGCAATGAAAACATTCATAAGAAAGAAGATGGGTCATACTACGTAGTTTTGGCTAATAAAGCCTCATCAGTGACCCTGTACTGATCCGGCAAAGAAAGCCAGAGGAAACATACTGCAATTTTGCGAATTTCGAATAGGCAGTCGATTCAAAGACTGATATAAATCAAAATGGGGTCCAAATAATTCAAAACCTGTCTAGAATGAGTCTAAACCAATAATTTATTTCTGATTTCAGAATATTCACACTGATCTCAAAGGACCAAAAGTAAAATATAAACTACACTATGGTTGATGTACGGGGAGACGTTTTACGGCCGCCACACGGCACAACACCAGCTGCAGTGAAGGCAAATAAAAATAAAAAATGAGTTCCTTTAAGAGCAATGAAAACATTCATAAGAAAGAAGATGGGTCATACTACGTAGTTTCGGCTAATAAAGCCTCATCAGTGACCCTGTACTGATCCGGCAAAGAAAGCCAGAGGAAACATACTGCAATTTTGCGAATTTCGAATAGGCAGTCGATTCAAAGACTGATATAAATCAAAATGGGGTCCAAATAATTCAAAACCTGTCTAGAATGAGTCTAAACCAATAATTTATTTCTGATTTCAGAATATTCACACTGATCTCAAAGGACCAAAAGTAAAATATAAACTACACTATGGTTGATGTACGGGGAGACGTTTTACGGCCGCCACACTGTCTAAGTTGTTTAGACAAATTGTGGGTATTCCGATGGGTACGAATTGCGCACCTCTTGTGGCTGATCTGTTCTTGTATTGTTATGAAAGAGACTTCATGTTGTCGCTTTCCATTGATAACCAATCTGAAATTATTGAAGCTTTTAGCTCCACTTCTAGATATTTAGATGATTCATTAAATATTGATAATACTTATTTCGATGGTTTGATCAGTCAGATTTACCCCCAGAACTTCAGTTAAATAAAGCAAATTCTTCTGATACCGAGGCCCCGTTTTTGTATTTACATCTATCTATTGTAGATGGGTTTGTTTCATGCAAAATTTATGATAAACGCGATGACTTTGATTTTGAGATTGTAAATTTTCCTTTTTTGGATTGTGATGTTCCTCGTGCGCCATCCTATGGCGTTTATATTTCGCAATTAATTCGATTTGCTAGAGTGTGTAGTCATGTAACTGACTTCAACACTCGTAATAAATTATTAACGGCTAAACTCCTTAATCAGGGTTATCGGTACCATAAACTACGCAAAGCCTTTTCAAAATTTTATAGACGCCATTCTGATTTAATTTCAAAATTCAATATTGGACTTAAATCTCTTCTGCAACAAGGTCTATCGGAACCCGAATTTTATGGTGACTTAGTATATAAATTCAGAAAAATATATAACCGCAATGACTTCAGCACCCAATTTGTAAAATCATTCTTCGATATAAAAAGATTGGGTACAGCATGGATGTTATACGACAGACTGCATGCATGGTAGTTAACCCAATCACGGTTGGCAACTTTGCTTCCCTCTTTAATTGCATGCCGGTGGGTCAGGCCTCAGATTCTATGACGGCTCCAACGTAAAGGCTTATTGAGAATTAGAGAGATCTAATTCAAGGTAATGTTGGTTGGTGCCTGATGCTCTGTCTCTGGTCGGGCCCATCGGAGTCTAACTTTTCTATTGCTACAGCATTTCAGTGGTTTCTTGCTGTCGAGTCCTCACCGTTTTCTCACCTCTGTGGTTCTTTGATTTTTTTTGTGTTCACGGAGATGTTGCACTGATGAGTTAGGAGGCCTTCATGCGGACTGAACAAATTATTTGTCTAAATCGCGACGGAAGTAAGGACGAGGATTATGGTCACGTAAAATCGATTTAAGCCCCCCCCCCCCCACCCCCAGTGGAAATCTTTCCACTGACCGTTCCAAGGCGGTTCGTCTGTGGCGGTTTATTTATGACGTTGTTTGTTACTAACTGTGTGTATCACTTGTGTCTTTTTATTTTGGACGGCCATATGGCCATTTTGTGGGAAAGTAACTGTCCTTATGGCCTTCCTTTGTTTAGGTTTCCATTATGGTCTGATCGCTTAATGTTTGTTTTTCTTTCCCTTTGGTGTCTTTGATGGGTGGAGTAAGTTCATTGTATCGATTCCTGATCTTTGTTTTACTTCTACTTTACGTCACCTTAAACTAGGTATTCAATAATTTCATAGTATAAGTTTGTTTTGGCTCCAGCTGAGGAGCTAGAGGGCGTGGCCGGTGTTGCACATTTCAGTACTGGTCATGAACAGACCCAATAAAACCGAGTCTGCTGTTTTCGTTTGTTTGGTGTATTCTTTGCTTCCATAGAATCTAAATATATTCAGAACTTATTTATCTTCACTGCAGCTGGTGTTGTGCCGTGTAGCGGCCGTAAAACGTTTCCCCGTACACCATAATAGTGCAGATTATATTTTCTGGTCCTTTGGGATCATTGAGTTCATTTTGAATTCAATTGAAAATAGAATTCTGCTTCAGCCGGCGCTAGAGGGCGTGGCTGGTATTGCACATTTCAGTACTGGTCGTGAACAGACTCAATAAAACCGAGTCTGCTACTTTCGTTTGTTTGGTGTATTCGTTGCTTTCAAAGGATCTAACTATTCAGAGCTTATTTAAGCTGCTTTCAATTCAGTTTTAAACAATACACTATCAAACAATTTCAATCACATTGTGTCAAAATTGACAAATAACGTTTAATTTCTGATAAAATTATTTTTCATTAATTTTCATTGACTATAATTAATTAAAATGGCTGTACAACCAAGAAACGACAACATATTTTGTCAGCTCAGTCAGTTATTAGTCCGTGTATATTGGGTCCGAGATATAATGGATTTAAGGGTGCATTCATTACTTTTGTTTCGGACAGCCAATTATAGCTATTTTGTAGGAAAGTAACTATCCTTTTGGCTTTCCGCTAGTGATGTTCCCATTAGGGTCTAGTTATTTCATGTTCGTGTTTCTCTCTGATGGGAGGTGTCGGTGAATTGTATCGATTCTGATCATTGCCTTCACTTCTATTTTTTTGACGTGATGCCTTGTCACATTAATCACTAATCTTTTATTAATAAACGCCGATGTAGTTAAAGCTTGATAATTATGACAGAGATGCACAGTGAGTTAACTAACTTTGACTGAAACCTGAATAAAAAGAAGTCGATTTCTTTTACTCATTTTTACAACTGACTATTTCAATTGATATTTAAAGGCAGCAAAATGGTATGGCTGCTTACAGAATGTCCTTCTCCGCACTGTGAATTTCTGCGAATGTGATCTGCGAATTGATGCTAATTCAACAAAAGTGGTGTCCGCCCTGATTTCATCAACATAAATGGTGAAATAGAGGAAAATTTATTTTTGGCAGTGTAAGATTTGGTGTTCATGAGTGAAAAAAAAAAACTGATCTTACACTGAAAAATTCGCCCCCGCCAATCGGGGATTGACGAAATATTTGGGCTGCATGGTGTTTCCACGCAGAGCTGAAACCGACCGCACACAAGCACTGGTAAACCGCTTAGAGGATATAGGCTTGCCCAGGCAAAGCGGTAAGAGTCAATGCTTATAAACCCTATTGGTTTCATTGGGCGACTGGGCTTGGGATTTCATTTTATCTCAATGTTGGGTAAAAGTATCACAAAGTTGGAAGCAACGTCTCTAAAATGCCTATACAGTGTTGACGGGAACGTAAAACCACAAATCAAACAAAAAATATGTTTATTTCATGCTTTGAACTGCAATTTTTTATGCAATGTCAGAGCATCATCGGTCACACAGGGAACAAACTTTTTCCATGGCGATGAGGTGTTCGGTGGGTTTATAGGGTATTGGGTGAAAACTAAAGTTTGCACATGACAAATAGCTTGGAATGTTACTTTATTAAATGGTTCACTTGTAATTTGCATTCAAATTCTGTCCACACTTGCTAAATTTGTCTGGCGCCGCGTGCAAAAATTACGTTGCGTTGGCGCTAAAAGGGACACCATCACCGGCTTAATAACGTGAGAACATGCGTGACATATTTTCTGATACACGTTATTTACATAAAGCTTACTGACATCGAATGAACAGAGGATCTATGCCATTTATTGATGATGCATCGAATTAAACCAAGAGGGCCTTGGTGGCCCTGGATCGCTCATCTCATCCATAGGGTAACAAGTGGGCGCCGAGAAGAGCCATTATTGGCCCCAGGGAAGTGGTCTAAAAGGTGAAGCTTCATACCAAATATCAAAGACCGGAGCCTTCTGGTTTCAGACAAGAAGATTTTTAAAGGTTTTCCCCATATAAGTCTATATAAAACCTGCGGGCCCCAGGGCGGGGCCATTTTTGGTCCCAGGGCTATAATTTGAACAATCTTGGTAGAAATCCACAAAACAAAGCTTCATACCAAATATCAAAGACTTAGGCCTTCTGGTTTCAGACAAGAAGATTACAAAAGGTTTTCCCAATATAATTATATGTTAAACAAGTGGGCCCCAGGGTGGGCCCATATTTGAACAATTTTGATAGAGGTCCACTACATGCCTCATACCAAATATCAAAGACCAGGGACTTGGGGTTTAAGAGAAGACTATTTTTAAAGATTTTCCCTATATAAGTCAATGTAAAACCAAAGTGTCTTCGGGGCGGGGATATTTTTGGCCGAAGGGCTATAACTTGAACAATATTGGTAGAGGTCCACTAGATGAAGCTACACACCAAATATCAAAGACCTAGGCCTTGCAGTTTCAGAGTATAAGATTCTTAAAGATTTTCTCTACATAAGCCTTTGTAAAACCAAAGGGCCCCTGGGCGGGATCATTTTTGGCCATAGGTCTATAATGTGAACCATCTTGATAGAGGTCCACTAGACGAAGCTTCACACCAAATATCAAAGATCTGGGACTTGTGGTTTCAGAGAAGAAGAATCTTAAAGATTTTCTCTATATAAGTCTATGTAAAACCAAAGGGCATCGGGGCGGGGGCATTTTTGACCCCAGGTCTATAATTTGAACAATCTTGGTAGAGGTCCAATAGATGAAGCTTCGTACCAAATACTAAAGACCTGGGCCTTTCGATTTCGGAGAAGAAGATTTTTAAATATTTTCCCTATATAAGCCTATGTAAAACCAAAGGGCACCGGGGCGGGGGGCATTTTGGCCTCAGGGCTATAATTTGAACATTCTTTATAGACGTCCACTAGATGAAGCTTCACGTCAAATATCAAAGACCTGGGCCTTGTGGTTTCAGAGAAGAAGATATTTTAAAGATTTGTCCTGTAGAAGTCGATGTAAAACCAAAAGGCCCCGGGGCAGGGGTGGATGCATTTTTGGCCCCAGGGCTATAATTTGATCAATCTTGGTAGATGAAGCTTCATACCAAATATGAAAGACATGGACCATGCGGTTATTTCGATTTCACTGAGAAATCTCTATATTCCATTGAAAAGCATGTAATAAACAGCCAAGACCAACTACGAAATTTGTAGAAGATGAGACCAGATGTTGTCTACATTAATGTCGGTGGAAACGAATTAACCACAACGTCAACCCCACGAGAGGTTTACAAACGAATCCTACGTCTGGCCGACGAGCCGCAGTAAGATGGCGTGAAAGTCAACTATGTGGCTGAAATAGTGACTAGGGTTGACTTTTCAAAGTGTCCCGATTCCAATACGGAATCGTTTGATCTACGTACAACGTGAGAAAAAAAGTATTCTTTGGCTAACGTCACGAAAACATGCCTATATAATGTTGACCCCCCCCCCCCCCCCACCTCGAACCCCACTTTTATATATATGTGTGTGTGTGTTAATTCGGGTTTAACGTCGCTTTCAACAATTTTTCAGTCATATCACGACGGTGTCTGGTTGCGACAGGGAGCTCAATGCTCACGTTTATAGTGCTGCCTCACTGAAGTATCATGTCCCAGACACATTACATGATACCACACCCAGTCACATTATCCTGACACTGGATCGACCAGTCCTAGCTCTACCCCGTAAATCTGAGTGCCAAGCGAGGAGCAGCTAGTACCATTTTTAACGACTTTGGTATGTCGCGGCCCGGGATCGAACCCGAGACCTCCCGTTCCCCGGAGCGGACACTCTACCAACTGAGCTATCGGGGCCGGTAACCACTTTTATATAGTAAAAACTGAGGTTTACAGGGGTATACCTTATTTTTCTTATTTCTGTTCTAAAATATAGATTGTGAGGCGGTTCTAACGAGTACCCACAAGTTATATTTTGAGCAGACACAATTTTTCATCTTAAATTGCTCGTGTTTTTCGGCGCTTAAGTTTACAATGTATATGTATAGGCGTGTTTTCGTAATGAGATAGATAGATAGATAGATAGATAGATAGATAGATAGATAGATAGATAGATAGATAGATAGATAGATAGATAGATAGATAGATACTTGACTCGCCACTTGAGTGGTATTCATACTAAAACAAAACCTTATCATGGGGAATACGTGGGGAGAATAGGTAAGTACACATTATAAATAGAAGCCATCACGAAAACACGCCTATATAACTTTGACCCCCTTGAACCCCACTTTTATGTAGTAAAACTGGGGTTTACAGGGGTAACCCTTATTTTTGTTATCTCTGCTCTAAATTATAGATTGTGGGTACTCGTTAGAGGCGGTTCCAACGAGTGGCCACAACCTATATTTTGAGCAGAAATAAGAAAACTATCGAAATTTTTCATCTGAAAATTTTCATTTTTCTGTGGTAAAATTTACAATGTATTTGTATAGGCGTGTTTTCGTAATGAAAGGCAATGATCAAGCCTTTTTATACATAATTATACCTTTTTGAAGTGAAGAATCATTCAAGGTCAAGAATACATAAATGAGCTCTTCCACAGAATTTTCAAATTTTTGTAGTGCATGCAACTATATATACACATTGTGAATCGAATAATGCAACAAAAAAGATATGTCACCGAGTTTGTTCATGCGCCAGTGCCGTTCCAAAAACAGAATCATTTGTATAGAAAGCAATGGAAACCCGACGAAAATTATCGAATTTTCCTGCTTAAATGTTAATTATAATTTTACTGGCCAGTAGATTTGTTTCTTTTTCCAAAACCTAAACTAGAATTTGTTTTTCTTCAAAAACACAGATGTCTCTCACTTTTTGACCTCTAAGTATGACCTTGACATTAGAGGTATTGAGAAACACATCATCTAATGAAGGTGAACATTTCTGCAAAGTAACTTTAAAAAGTCCATCGAGAAATAAGAAAGTTATTGACCGTACACGAAAAAAAAAAAAAAAAACGCTTTTTTACCTTTGACCTCTAGGCATGACCTTGACCTTGGAGGTACCGACCTGTGTCTTGCACACGACACATCATCTCATGTTGGTTAACATTTCTGCCAAGTAATTTCAAAATCCATCAAAGGAATAAGAAAGTTACTGACCCGATACGAAGAAAAAAAAATAGTAGTAGTATTCAGTTTACTAGCTCACCTGAGCCGAAGGCTTATGTGATGTATTAGTATCATGCTCCGTCGTCCGTCCGTTCACAATTTCAAATAAGTATATCTGTGACATTCCTCAGCCAGTCTTGCTCAAATTTCATGTGAAGCATTATCAGCTAGGGAGAAAGGCTGCATAAGATTTGGGGGCAGATCGGATTGGAATTCTGGTTGCCATGGCAGCATATATCTCCTATAGACTTAAAAAGGGAAAAGCTTAAAAAATCTTCTTCTCTGAAACCATTAGGTCCAGAGCTTAGATATTGACTATGTAGCACGCTACGTGGTCACCCACATAGTCCTGCCGCCAATCATGCCCATGAGGTCCAAACTGGCCACGTCCCAGGGTTCATTATCTCCCATGGACTTATAATGGGAAAAACTTTAAAATTCTTCTTCTCTGAAACCACAAGGCCCAGAGCTTAGATATTAAGTGTTAAACAACGTCAAGTGGCCGCCTACATAAATCCTGCCAACCATACCCCCGGGGCCCAAATTGGCCACGCCCTCCCGTAGACTTATAATGAGAAAACTTAAAAAACATTCTTCTCTGCATCCACAAGGCCCAGTGCTTAGATATTTAGTATCTAGCAACGTTAAGTGGTCACCTACATAAATCATGTCAATCATGCCCTTGGTGCTCAAATTGGCCACGTCCCAGGGTTCATTAGCTCCCATGGACTTATAATGGGAAAATCTTTAAAAACCTTCTTCTCGAAACCACAAGGCCCAGAGCTTAGATATTAAGTGTGAAGCAATGTCAAGTGATCACCAACATAAATCCTGCCAACCATGCTCCCGGGGTCCAAATTGGCCACGCCCTCCCATAGACTTATACAGTAGAACGTCGATGGCTCGAACACTGATGGCTCGTGTACCATGGATGAGTCGAACCCAATCTTGAGCCCCTAGCGAAATCCTCTACATAAGAAATAGTGCGGGATAATTAAAGAGATTTTTGTCTTTTATCTTGTAAATGTATGCTGTGTGTACTCATTAGAATCGCCTCGATGAGGCGATTCTAATGAGTACACATAGCATACATATTCATTATAGAACACCGAAAAGATGTCTAAAAGTATCTCGCTATGCCTCCTGACAGTAACCTCAGTGGCTGGAACTACCGCTGTCTCGAACAAATTTCCATAGTCCCAAAGGGGTTCGAGCCATTGAAGTTCGACTGTAATGGGAAAAACTGAAAAAATCTTCTTCTCTGAAACAACAATGCACAGAGCTTAGATATTTAGTATGTAGCAACGTTAAGTGGTCACCCACATAAATCCTGCCAATCATGTCCTTCGGGTCAAAATTGGCCAAGCCCCTGGGCTCGTTAGCTCTGATAGACTTATAATTTGATAAACATTATGACACCACAAGGCCCGGAGCTTAGATGTTAAGTATGAAACAACGTCAAGTGGTCACCTGCACGAGTCCTGCCAAACAAGCCCCTGGGGTCCAAATTAGCCACGCCCGGTGGCTCATTAGCTTCCATAGACTTATAATGGGGAGAAAACCTCCAAAATCTTCTTTTCTGAAACCACAAGTCCCAGAGCTTAGATAATTAGCGTGAAGCAACGCTAAGTGGTCCCCTGCATAAATCCTGCAAAACATTCCCTCGGGTCCATATTGGCCATGCCCTGTGGCTCATTAGCCCCCATAGACTTAAAATAGGAAAAACTTCAAAAATCTTCTTCTCTGAAACCACATGGCCCAGAGCTAAGATCAAGCATGAAACAACGTCAAGTGGTCACATACATAAATCCTGCCAACAATGCCCCTGGGGTCCAAACTGACTGCGCTCCGGGGCTCATTAGCTTCTATCCATATATAATGGGAAAAAACTTAAAAAAAAAAAATCTTCTCTGAAATCCTGCGAACAAAGCCCCTAGGGTTCAAATTGGTCACGCTCTGGCTCATTAGCCCTCATAGACTTAAAATAAGAAAAAAAATCCAAAAATTTTCTTCTCTGAAACCACAAGGCCCAGAGCTGAGATGAAACATGAAGCAACGTCACGTGGTCACGTACATAAATCCTGCCAACCATGCCCCTGGGATCCA
Organism: Lucinisca nassula; assembly: GCA_963580285.1. Classification (NCBI taxonomy): domain Eukaryota; kingdom Metazoa; phylum Mollusca; class Bivalvia; order Lucinida; family Lucinidae; genus Lucinisca; species Lucinisca nassula. Next base: position 90,504,253 of record OY757023.1, read on the forward strand.
AACTGACCACGCTCAGGGGCTCAATAGCTTCCATCCATTTATAATGGGAAAAATTTAAAAACAAAACCTTCTCTGAAATCCTGCGAACAAAGTCCCTAGGGTTCAAATTGACCACGCCCTGGACCACGCTTATTAGCTCCCATAGACTTGTAATGGGAAAACTTCAAAAAACTTTTTTCTCTGAAACCATAGGACCGAAAGCTTGGGTATTTGATATGTAACAATGTTAAGTGGTCACCTACATAAACCCTGCCAATAATGCCCCTGGGGTCTAAATTGGCCACGGCCCGTGACTCACTTAAAATTGAAAGTACTTTTAAAATCTCCTCTGAAACCATAAGGCCCAGAGCTTAGATATTTAGTAGGTATCAATATTAAGTGGTTGCCTACATAAATCCAGCCAACCATGTCCCTAGGGTCCAAACTAGCTATACCCCGTGGCTCATTAGCTCCCATAGACTTACAATGTAACCAATGTAGTAGGAGGAGAGAAAAATCTGTAAAGAAAATTACAGTCGAGTGTCCCGACCGGTGATTGAACCCAAAAACCTTTGGTTACAAAGCGAGTGACACAACCAATAGGCTAAATGGTCAGCAGGACCACTTAGCTAATTAGACTGGTGAGTTATGCACTCTATATACCTACATACATATTTATTATGGTCGGACTACTTCATTCCTCCATCCTACCAAGAGACATTTGTTTCATATGGTTAGGAATTATTCATCTTATAAGCATTTCACATTTTCAGGTTCTTTTTGACTCCGCATCCTTTGCTTTGCCCTTTGGATCCAACGGTAATCATCTTGGCACCAGGCACCAATGAAACCATAACACCCAGAGCTTAGTTATATAGCATGAAGCAACGTTAAGTTCTCACCTACATAAATTCTGCCAAACATGCCCCTTGTGTCCAGATTGGCCACGTCCAGGGGCTCATTAGCTCCCAAAGACTTATAATGAAAAAAAAAAAAAAATCAAAAATTCTTCTTCTCTGAAACCATAAGGGCCAGAGCTTAGATATTTCGTATGAAGCAACATTAAGTGGTCACCTACATGAATCCTACAAACCATGCCCCTGGGCTCCAAATTAGGCATGCCCCAGAGATTCCTGAGCTCCCACAGACTTGTGAGCTCCCACAGACTTGGAAGAACTTCAAACCTTCTTCTTCTCTGAAACCATGAGACACACAGCTTATTAACCCATTTAGTACCGGAAACCCGAAAACGGGTACCCTGGCAAACAGTGCAGGCCCAGATCAGACGCCGCAGAACGCGGCGTTTGATCAGGGCCTCCACTGTTTGCTAAAAGTTTAGTCATTTTCCAAATAAATTTTGATGCAAAAACAACCTGACACCCCTTAATTTTGAAATGAACTCCTGCTATATATGTAAGGAAGAAGATTCCCTTTGGTACAAAAAGGGTTAAAATGTTCCTCATTGAGCCTCTTGTTTTATTAACTTTTCGTGGTGTCTTCTGCTTACGTATCAGAAATTTTGCCGTTTTCCAGTTCATCCCCGTCCATTTTTTTTTCTGTTACTGCTACTCGCTCGTGAACATCTGAGCATAACGAGCAGGATTTCCTGGGTAGTAACAGAACTTTTTCAGCAATGTGGATGAAGTGCCTTGCTCAAGGGCACATATTTTGGTCAGCGTGAGGATCGAACCCGCAACCTCTCGATCACAAATCCGATGCGCTACCACTGCACCAAAGTGCTCCACTAAGACTGAGCTTGGAGAAATACATTGGGCTGAATGCATGGTGCTTCCAAGTAGAGCTGAAACTGACCACACATGAATACTGGTAAACCGCTTTCTTTCTAGCTCGTACTTGTACTGCGATCGGTCACATATCTGACTAACATTACATACACACCAGGTTTACAGGATGAAAGCATACATAGTAACCATGTGAATACGGTAGGGGTCTTTAACCTGCACAATGCATGACACTCCCAGCACAAGGGGTCTCCAGTTAACGCCCCGATCCGAAGGACGGTGCATTTTTTTGACATTCATCCCTGCAAATGCTGGCAATGGCGCGTGTTCGGACACCGAAACAATCACCGCCACAGGGGATCTCTATCGGGGGTCTCTATCATCAGAGGCAAGTTCACTTACCACTGAGCTATGGATTAAGCCTGTCTGAGTCAGATTGTCCCATGCATATAACCCTTATACAAGATATGTATTACGAATTTTCGGCTCACATAGGAGCATATACAGATCAGAATCAGAATTGTTACTGGTGACACGTCAAAAGACATTCATACACCAGGAGGAAAGCACATACTAACAAAGGAATAATCTAGGAAAGAGTTCCAAATGACAGATCCTCAAAAGAAAGCCAAAAACAATAGAACAAGATATAAATGACCTATATGATTCAGAAAAGGTTGCTTTTCATAAACCTGTATAAACCTATTCCCCCGGTATGTTTTCACTGGTGCATTCATTTTTAACAAGGTGCCCACAATAAGCCCCTGAACAAAGTGGCACAGAGCATACAGCCAGTACCCTCCCGAATCACTTCGGCCAGCGGATTTGGTGCACACATATACTGTGTACCCAAGACAACACCCCCCCCCCCTTGTTAAGGGGGCACTTGCATACCCATCACTAAAACATTCCGCCAGTATTGACACATCCAGGGAACAGGGAACATAATAGCATCTACTTGAGAAATGACAGTGTAAGTATATGAGAAACTTATAAGTTTTAATGGGTGGCGGGGCTTGAGGTGTCATTTCATCTCAATGGCGGGTAAAAGTCCCACAAAATTGGAAGCAACGTCTCCAAAATGACCTAAATATTGTTGACGGGGACGTTAAAAACAAAAATTGCCGTTTTCCGGTCCGGTTCGGTGTGAGACCTCTTAGTTTATGGTCAATCGCAGTTGCAGTTGTAGTCACAGTAGGCTAGTAGGAGTTTTCGATAATGATTCAACTGAAAAAAAATAAAAAAAAATATTTACCTTCGCCTGTTACTGTTACTGTTACTGTGTTCTTCGGAGCACTGTAAGTCATCTCTGACTTTTTACGCTCCACCGATCTTCTTTATACTTTAACATTGTCCGGTTCCGGGTTTAAATATTTTCAAAGTCAGTAAATTGTTGAGATATCAAATCTCTTGTGTAACCACAATTTGTCTAATGCAATCTTAAAACTGTCCACACTTGTTTTGCACACAATTTCTTCTGGGAGGTTATTCCACTCATTTATGCATCTCATTGGAAAGGAATGCAGCCTCAACGACTTTCTAATGTGCTGTTTCTCCAAACGGAATAAATGTCCACGTGTGTTGTTATCGTTAAAAGTGAAAAATTTACTAATGTCAATGTTATCGAACCCATTGATTATCTTAAAAATCTGAATAAGATCAAATCTCTGTCTTCTGTACAACAATGTAGGTAGATTGAGGCTTATAAGCCTCTCCTCATATGGCAAGTCTTTCAATTCAGGAACAATTTTCGTAGCCCGTTTTTGAATATTTTCAATAAGCTGAATGTTCTTTTTAGATGAAGGATACCAGACTACAATTCCATAATCCACAATTGATCTAATCAATGTTTTATATAGCTGAAGAAACAGGTGTTTATCCATATATCTGAATGTCCTTTTAATAAGTCCTGTTAGTTTTTTACATCTGTTCACAACATTTAACACATGCTTGTTAAATTTCAAGGATTTTTCAAATGTTATGCCTAGGTCTTTCTCTTCTTCACACGAAGGAATATCAAAAATGTCATTGTTTTGATCTCTCAATTGATAAACTTTCTCGTATCTAACATGTCCATACTGGATAGCTTTACATTTAGGAATGGATATTCTCAACAACCACAAATCGCTCCAATCACATATCTCTAACAAGTCCTCTTGAATAGTGTCCTGATCTGCCACATCTTCAATTCTTTGATAGATCTTGCTATCGTCCGCAAATATCTTACATATAGATGTTAGTTTATCAGGCAAGTCATTAATGTAAATGATGAATAGTACAGGACCAAGCACTGATCCCTGAGGAATTCCAGAGGTAATTGGTTGCCATTCAGAGTACTCGTCATTCACATTCACTTTTTGTTTCCTATCTTTCAGAAAGTCCTCGATCCAACCGACTATTTCATCTCCAAAACCGTATGCGCGTAACTTTAAGAGAAGCCTCTTAAGAGGTACCGTATCGAACGCCTTTTTTATATCTAAATAAATGACATCAGTCTGTTTACTATCATCATATGCACTAGTTAGGTCATCCAAGACATCCAAAAGTTGCAATATACAGCTGCGCTTTTCTCTAAAACCGTACTGACTGTCTGAAAACAAATTATTTTCATTCATATGTCTCATAAGAACCTCTCTGACAGCTTTTTCGCATAGCTTGCATGGTATGCAAGTTAAAGACACTGGCCTATAATTTGAGGGATCAGTCCGTACACCTTTGTTCTTAAACAATGCTGATATTTTGGCTTCTTTCCACAGGGCTGGAATACATTGCTCTTCAAAAGTTTTGTTCATTAGTAGGCTCAGAGGTTCACACAATTCCTCAGCTGCTTCTTTCAAAACACGAGGGTGACACCCATCAGGTCCCATTGACTTGAATATGTTCAAGGTCTTCAGTTGTTTCAAAACTGTACTTTCATCCACAGTTAGTTTTGTCACTGGCGTTCCATTATACCGAATATCAAATAAGGGTAAAGGTCCAGGGGGTTCATTTACAAACACGGACGCAAAGAATTCATTCAAAAGGTTGGCTTTCTCTTTATTATCTGTGATCAATGTGCCGTCACTATCCTTTAAATCGGCCATTTTGGTCCGAGCTTTCGTCTGCTCACGTACATATGACCAGAAACCCTTCGTGTTTGTTTTTATATCTTGGACAATTAGCTTTTCAAAGTTCCTTTTAGCACTCCGTATAGTATTTGAACAGCGATTTCTTGCCATACGATATTTTCTGTAATTATCAGCAGTCTTGGTATGAACATAGGATTTCCAAGCCTTGTATTTGTTCTTGACACTCTTAAGACAATCTCTGTTAACCCATTTTTTCTTCCTGACAGTCTTATTGGAATTCTTAAGGGGGATATGTTTCTCTACAACCTTACTGATTTCACCAACAATAAAATTGTAACTGTCATCAACAGAGAGGGATTCAATCTGCTTCCAATCTATAGAACTCAAATCTGAACGAATCATCTCATAGTTTCCTTTATGATAGTTGCGTTTTACCAGTTCAAATTTATTATAATCGGGTGAGCAAGACAATTCTATCATTATGGAGACATGATCACTGGCACCTAGATTGCTACCATAATTAACACCCTGCACTATTTCTGGCTTATCAAGAATAATCAGGTCCAAAATATTTGAAGCCTGTCCGTCTCTGAATCTTGTGGGGCAGTCAATTAACTGTAATAGAAAATTGTCTCTTAGACACTCAATAAACCTGAATTCTGGATGCATCACACTGTGAGGAGTGGACCAATTTTCCCAATCTATTGTTGGAAAATTAAAATCCCCTAATATCATAGTATAGTCACATTTCAAGTTGATTGCCTCTTGAATGAGTGAAAATAGTTTATTTGTATTAGCTGCTGTACTGTTTGGACTGTGATAAACAACGCCTAGCAATAGCTTTTCATTGGATTCTAAAGTCACTACACACCAACAAGATTCTTTAAAGTTATGGTTAATAAGGCCTCTACATTCAATCACAGCTAAGTCAGATTTATAGTAGATACACACACCTCTACAACTGTCTGTAATTTCTCCATGTAACCTGTCATAGCCCTTTATCTCTAATTCAACCTGAGAAATGTCATTTGGTTTCACATTTTTGGGGTAAACTTCAGTCAATACAATCATATCAGGGTCTTTATTGTCTACAACAACTTGTAACTCTTCACGCTTATTTAATACACTGTCCACATTAGCGTAGTAAATATTAAAACCACTATTATTGATCAGTTCAAATAAATTACTGCTTGAGCTGTTATCAATTGAGTTATCCTCAGACTGTGTAACATCAAATAAAATGTCTGTGAATTCATCACTATCTGCATCACTGCCACTTGCGGATGTAGTGTCACCATAAAATGAACTATGACTAGAATTTCTGACTAATGGCGAAATATTTGAAACATGTGTAAAGTTCAAATTATCTAACGTAGTGTCACCATAAAATGAACTATGACTAGAATTTCTGACTAATGGCGAAATATTTGAAACACGTGTAAAGTTCAAATTATCTAATGGACTAGAATACTCATCATTACTGCCACTTGCAGATGTACTATCACCATAACATGAACTATGACTACAATTACTGACTGATGGCGCCTGCCATGGAAAAGGCGAAAAAGCTACTGAATCTAGATATGCAGTTTTATTTGCTGCGAAAGTACGTAGATCGGCGCCCGTAGATCTAGGGAATCTGGTGTATGAATGTCATTTGACGTGTCACCAGTAACAATTCTGATCTGAAACTGAAAATTGATACAGGTGATACCACTGCCACTTAGGCCTAAACCTTGAATAAATTGATTAAATGCAACACCTGTATATCCACAATCCTCAAAAAACATTGAAAAATATCAATTGTATATTGAAATCTCACTTTCACCATATATAAATAAGGGCATGGTCTTGAACTCTAAATTGGGTCATATCCTTTGGATGCATTTTTTTCCAAACTCAAACACATATAGACGGGTCCAATGTTTTGACATATGACTGTTTACTGCACATGTGCCAATTACCTCCCCTGTAGAGTACCTCTTTTATCTTGTTGGCAAAACATGACTGTTGCTTTATAGTGTCAATGAAAATTTCGAATATTTATCGTGTAATTAAACCCCTTCCCCACAATATTAACTCCACAAAATGAAAATTTCAAATATTTATCGTGTAATTAAACCCCTTTCTTCCCCACAAAATTAACTGATCTGATCTTTTTCTTTTTGTGTTTTTGAAGTATTAAATGATATAGAAACAATCTCTTCTGACAGTTTATCGCACATTTTGTTGCCTAAAAGCATTATTCACCTTATTTGCATTATCTGCTGGTTCCTAGTCTGAAGGTTATCAGTGTTGGAAAAACAGGTAACCAGACCCCCCTGACCTTCTGGTTACCTGTTTTTCCAATATTGACAAATTTGACAATGTGCAAGCTGGGAGCCAGCAAATAATGCAAATGTGGTGAATAAAACTCCCATCATCATACCAAAACATAGTCAATGCGCTTTATTTAACGAACTGAAATAAAATTAAAGCATATATATTTTCTATCCAAATTTATACCAAAAAGAAGCAGTTTAATGTCCAAAATGGTTTGTGGCAAACAGTTTTGATAGAACGACAATTTAACAATAGTAATTACAGAAAACAACTTGTGCTATATCAACGGTAGAGTATGGAACAGGAAGTTTTTTTGCCCACCAGATAAAACAAGGTTAGTGACCTCGTGCGACGTAGACTTTGGATGTGTCTATAATTTCCCTTCAATCCGACACCGTTCAGTAGCCGACTCTGCAGAGTGCTTATTGCATTAAGGGATATAGGCCACGACTTTGAAAAATTCACCTTTACAGGAGAAAAAATTAACATTATTTACTTTTCACACAAAGAAACATTCTTCTATTTTTTGCCACTTCCGCTTTAGAAAAGGCCCTCCAATCAGATCGCTCTTAGCAATATGCAAAAATGAAAGAACATGCAGGGATACAGACTAAGCATTTTGCTTTAGGCGCCCAGACTACCAAAAATCCAAATTTTACATTAATTTAATAGGCACTTTTATTCAAAACTTAGGCGCCCAGGCAAAAATTTGGGTACCTTGGGCGACTGGGCGCCTGTTAGTCTGTATCCCTGACATGTACTAGATAACAGAAGTGGCTAAGAATCGAAGAATGTTTGTTTGTGGGAAAAGTAAATAATGTCAAATTTTCTCCTGTGTCAGTGAGTTTTCAAAGTCCTGGCCTATATGCCTAGATTGAGAAAACACTCCACTACTGAACCATAGTTGGGTTGAGGGAAAGTAATTTGTTTGAGTTTGGAAAAATGCGTCAGAATGAGATGACCCAATTTAGAGTTCAAGGCCATGTCGATATTTATACATGTATGCAGTACAGTTGCCACAATGCTGCAATTAATGGAGTTCGCGTTTATGCATGATGAGTGAAAATGCATGGGAAGGATTACCTTCCATGCATTAACCTCGCGAAATCCCCGCAAAGTTCGCGCTTCCAGCTCATAGTCATACTTCATGTATGAACGGATAGCCTTAATGCATATCACGCGTGGACAATCAAAACTTCACGGGAAATTCCGCAAAAAAAAAAATACTCACATGACACGGGAAAACAGCTACTTGTGTAGCAAATTAAGATCAATCTTTATTATTAACCCAATGCAAGTTTTTTAAAAGTTGCGAGAGTGCATTAAACAAACTTATTAGCCATTACTTTAATGGCTGCATTTTCTCATCAGACCAATTATATCTGGTGAAAAAGTGATAATTTTATCTAATTACAGATTATTCGATGTACGATTTAATGTTTCAGTTATAAATAATTATACATGAACATCTGTTTATGGTTCAACAAGCCTGGCCAATTATTTACCAAAGACAGCCAATTAACACATTGATTAAGATGATCTTTTGTGCATCACACCTTATAGATTCTTTGTAAAATATGAATTCGGGCATTTATTTATAAATTGATATTGTGTTCTTTCATCTCACCTTTTTTCTTCTCTTTTTAACACTTCCATTCATTTTCCTCTTTCTCCTTCATCTCCACTGCTGTCTCTTCCATCTGTTTTCTCTCTTTCTCTGGGAGAAGACACAAAATCATCCACAATTTAAACAATCAATCCATACACAATCAATTATCTCAGTTTTATTTTACATAGTTTTGTATCTGTGTGTGGTTCTACATGTTCTTATTGAATAGATTTTAAACCGTTCTTATCATGTTATTTATCTGTGTATACATGTACACTGAACGTATACCATTTTTATTCATTACTTTTAAATTGAGTAGTTTTTACATTGTCGTCAACAATTTTTTTAGCCATATCGGGACACTTTCCTGGTTGAACACTTTTACTTGACAAAAACATCTCAACCAAAACAACAATAACCCTCGGGGGAAAAAAGAAATGCGTCCAAAGGACACGTTTAATATGTCTAAGTTTCAGCATTTAACTATGGATGGACAGACTGACGAATGGACAGGAGCTACACTATATATAACTTTCAACCATTATTGGAATGGCGAGGGCATAAAAATCAGAATGTTTGCATATTCTAAAGGAAACACCTGCACTGTTTCAAAACGATAAACAAAAAGACAAAAAAAAAACAACAACAAAAAAAAACCCCACAGGAATGGTCCCAGTTGTTCCTTGTAAGGGGGGGGGGGTGTGTGTGGTTTTAAGGTCTTTTCAGTATCATTCCACTAATATCAAGCCGTTCATTAATCAGAATCCGGCGAGACCCAGAGAAAAGACCGGGGTCTGCAACATTCTTTTGTAAAGATTGATCATGAAATCTTTTCTATAAAGTTCCATACAAACAAACAAACAAAATGCATATCAAGACAATTGTCGTCTGCTTTGCTGTCTGTTGGTTACCTTAAAAGTAATTTTTTGCCAACAGTGTGGACCCAGATCAGACTGCTCATACACTGTTTGCCTGTACGCAAAAAAATTTTGAAAAGTTAGTAAAAAATTTAGCATACGACATAAGCAGACAACATTTTCAGATGAAGTTTTCCTCGGGGTCTTAAAGAGTTAATAGGTGAATGTGGTACATGTATCATAGTATGCCAGTCACGAACTTGTCGTCTGCTTTGTTGTCTGTCAGTTACTTTAAAAGTAATTGTTGTAAACAGCATGGATCTAGATCAGACAGTCTAATCTGGGTCCTTAGAAGTCTCCGAGGTGAAGTGGTTACACTACTCGCCTTGTAAACCAGGGGTCACAGGATCGATCCCGGGCTTCTCCAGACTTTCGGATGAGTCTTTAAACCGAAGTCTTGTCTCCGTATGACCTTAGCTGTTGGTGGGACGTAAAACGTAAAACTCAAAACTCTGATCTGGGTCCAAACTGTTTGCCTGCGTGCAAAAATATGTTTAAAAAGTGTGCAAGAAGATTCAGCAGACGACATAAACAGACAACATTTTCAGGGATGAATTTTATGTTTAAGAGCCCCATATTTTCCAAACTATATAATCGATTTTGGTGCAAATTTAGTATGATGATAGATAAAGGTCCAAAGATTTATTTAGCAATACCCCCTGGAAACTATGTTAGTTTAGTCCCAAACTTGTTATATATCCAAACAAAAATGTATATATTATACAGGAAAATGGCCATTTGTGTTCATTTTTCCGAATTACCTATAGGTTTATTTACGGCGCCCGCCCATTAGGTCTTGTAGAAATAGACCGACTGCACATGAGTAGTGGTAAACTGCTTGGCGGATCTAAGCCTACCCATGCGAAGCAGTGCGAGTCAGAACGTCCATGCTTATAAACCCTTTTGGTTGCATTGGGTGACAGGGCTTGAGATGTCATTTCATCTCAATGTCAGGTAAAAGTCCCACAAAATTGGAACCAATGTCTCCAAGATGACCTATTATATACAGTGTTGACGGGGGATGTTAGACCTCCAATCAATCAATCAATCAATCAACCTATGGGTCTACAATCAGGATCCATCTTAGCCCATTCAGTACCAGAAACCCCTAAAAGGGTACCCAGGCAAACAGTGCAGGCCAAGATCAGACACGTCTGATCACAGGGCCTACACTGTTTGCAAAAAAAGTAAGCCATTTCCCAAATAAATTTTGAAGAAAACACAACCCCCTAAATTTAGAAATTGACTCCTGCCATACATATGTATATATGTATAAGGTGGAAGATTCCATTTGGTACATGTACAAAAAGTGTTAAAACAAAGTTACAAATGTACGTTCAAAACCATGTTAGAAGGAACAGTGTTGGTGTATTTTCAATTCTATGAGCAGCTTATTATCACAACACATGTATAATCATGTCTGATTTCAGGAAAACTTCTTTTTTTTTTTAACATCTTCAGGTTGAAGCACACAAGACTATGAAGACTCTGAAAGATGGAAACTGAACAAAAAAGTTTAAATTTAACGTTAAATGACAGAACAGATGAGAAAACTGTAAGTCTTAAGAATGCCAAAAACTCTTATAAGCTCAATGATTGAATCTGAGTTGATTTCACAAAATGATATGCCATTGAATCTTGTTAAGAAGGAATCTTTGATGGAAGGTACTGACAGTTTGAAAACCAGTAAGAATGATTTGGTGGAGCCATTTACCAAAATAACTGAACGTGACAAGAGTGAAACATATTCTAAAACCAATGAACTGTCCGAGGAGGATGATATTGAGCCAGAAGTTGAGTTCAGTGACGATTCAGAAAAAGTTGTTGAAGATGAACATTTATCAACTTATATAGGTGCAGAAATAGTACCAACTACAAATTCTACAACCAGTGAACTGATTAAAGTAGGTGGTAATAAACCAGAATCTGAGCTTAATGAGGACTCAGATAATGATTTAAATACTGAAATAGCTATCAGAGTCAAAGATGAACATTTATCAACCAACACAGAATCTGATGCAGAAATGGTCAGTGATAAAAATGCAGCCTTATTGGTAAGGAAAAAAGATGGACCAACCAAAGAACAGCTTTTAAAGTACAGCTGTGGAACTTGTGGCAAGTTCTGTACAAATTCTAGTAAGCTCAAAGACCATGAGAGACTACATAGCAATGAGAAACCACACGGTTGTTTGTACTGTACAAAAACATTCAGACTCAAGGCATCCTTAGCCAGACATCTTCGTATTCACACAGGTAATTCTAAACCTTGTTGTACCGGCAATTGCAAACTTATTCAAATCTTGACACATAGCACTGCAACCTCACTATCACTGGATAGAGCCTCACTGGGGTCACATGTGAAAGGCCAAGTTCTGCAGCCAAGGTAGGCAAAATGCTGGCAAATATAAGTATTTTCCATGTCAGTGGCATTTACGGTAAATGCTGGCAAATGCTGGAAAATGCCTACAAATATTGGAAAATTGAATTTTCCACCTTGGAATTAAAGCATAAACCTACACTCAGCAGTTATATGTGTTGTCGGCTGCAGTGCCTTTCAAAATTTTCAAACACATTTTTGCATTATACAAGCAAACAGTGTGGACTCTGATCAGACTGCTCCTAAAGGAGCCTTGCAACAGAAGCACATTCTAAAAGAGCAGTCTGATCTGGGTCCTCACTTTACAACAGTAACTTTTAACCCATTGCACACAGGAAACCCCTAAAGGAGGACCTTGGAAAACAGTGCAGCCCCAGATCAGACACCGCAGAATGCAGCGTCTGATCAGGGCCTGCACTATTTGCTAACAGAATTTTCTGACAAAAATAGAATAAAATGGAAAAATAGGCCTGACACCCCTTTTGTGACAAACAGACTTGTCCAACATATACATGTAGCAATGGAAGAGTCCACTAGTATACAATGGGTTAAAGCAACCAGCAGAGAACACCGCAGACAACAATTATTGTGGTTGAAATCTTGACCCTTATCCTGCTTTTCACTACAGCCCCTACCTCTGCAAACAATCTGATCAGGATCTACACTGTCATTCAAAGGGGGTCTTTCATTTGTGCCCATGCATGGTTTTTCTTTAAACTTTGTATATTAATAACTCAGCATATACAACCTATAAAAATGTATTTAATAAATTATATAAATCAAAGAAGGACTCAGGAGGCCACTCTAACTGACTCCCTCCATGAGCTGGTGTCTGTCTCTAATTAAGTGCGTCTTAAATCTTATGTTTTATTTAGTTTCAAGATCTGTGAACTGGATTGAATGCAGAACTCCATAGGTATTCGTTTGATACTAAAAAACCTTTTGAATTAATTAAAGTTTACATTTTCTGATAAAACAATTATCAAAAATCTCATTTTTTAATTAAAATTTTAAAAAATTATCAAAATTCAATCCCTAAGATATATATGTTCTAGTCTTTGTCAAGATTTCATTTTGCTAGGAAAACTTGCCACATGTATCTTCTTTCACTATGCCAAATTTCATGAAAATCCAAAACCGGTAACACTGTTGTTTTACACCTTTAATGGATGTAAGTCGTTTCTGCAAAATTTACTATTTTATTGAAATCATCCAAGAACCTTACAAAAAGGCAATTCGTAAGACTTACGTAATAAAAATGAGATTATACAAATCAAAATGAATACATATTGAGCTGAGCTAGCTTAGAAACTATTAAAAAATCATGAATTTCTGATATATTCCTTTCATTTATACACTATGATCTATCCAAAATAGTAGATAGTAAAACACTAAATCAAAGGGTATTCTAATCAACAAATTAGGCTTAACAACATAATTTTATATTGGTTTTTTATTAGCAGCAAAATTATTGTGAACATGTGCAACTTTATTTAATGACTTTGCATAAGTCATGCTACTAAAATAGGTGGAAGGCAAGGAGATCCATTATTTTCATTTCCATACCAAGCTGACAATGGTCAGTGGTTTGTTGTTACTAGTAAAAATAGTTCTGTTGATAAATCCATGGCCACGTTAAGCCTTAGACATACTCTGTCTTTATGAACGCTGGATTATTATCCTAACAAAAAACAAAAAGTTACAGTAATTATTGGTTAGTATTTCCAAAAATCGAAATGTCACTGATATTGAGTTTCTGTTGCAAAAGATATCATTGATGGATGAGGCGCAGAATATTTGGTGTAAACAAAGCTGTCCCATGACCTAAAGAAATTTAGCTATTAGACAGGAAGAGAAACAGTTTCCTTCCTTATAGTACACATGCATAAATATGTCTCTTTTCTGCATTGGTATTGTAATTGTTGACGTTTCTTTAATGTCTTATTTATTCTTTTTACTTTGTCAATATAGTGGTTAATTTATCGGAAGCTAGCTTTTAGTATTTTTTTCTGGTTGTAAAACTTTCAACCACTTCTTGAATGTTTCTGCTGAATGCAAGTTCACTGTTTTATAAGCACTTGTTCATTAATAATTACCAGTACATTTCTGTGCAATGTATCTGTCAGCTTAGAAAGAGCATTGCAGTGTTTGGAGAGAAAAAAGCATCACAATGTATTTACTGAAAATAATTTAAAATCCTATGAGTAATGCGATAACTACTCAGAGATTAAATAATTATTATCAACAGTTTAAATGCTTCTTGATATCTTACATAATGTACTTTGTAATTACTGCAACAACTGCTGAGATAGGTAAATGAAGCGAAAGACCTATACAAATATATAGACAACACAATCATGATCACATAAGTTTTGGAACACTGACAAATGTACGACCATGTGAATTCTAAAAGCAAACTCAAATGGCTTTGGAATACAGCTGCAGGAAGCCGTTTGATTTCGTTCATAGAGGCTATACAAAAAAGATAGATTAGCTAGTGCCTATGCAGATACATATTCTGAAAACTTAATGTCCAGGAAAAGTAATCTCAAGTGCTATTGATTTTCCCTAGAGTAAACCTTTCGTTTTAAATGGACAGTTAGGGTTAAATAAACAAACAGCAGTTTGACTTGAGAATCATTTATCTCGAGACGGATAACAAATCTCACAAAATCTGAAACAACATCTAAAGTGACTGGTATGTTGTTGATTTGAATGTTAAATCTAAACATCACCTTAGCACCATTACCAAATTAGACAAGAAAGACAGAAAGAAAACTGTGCACATGATTACATGGGTGCGTTTGATGACGTTTGTCATCAAAACCTTTGCGGTATAGTTCTGTAGACAAAATATTTGTTCCATAGGGGGCAAATGTACTGAAATGGATGTTTTGAAATAATACTTATAATTATGCTATGAACTACTTACACAAACCATACTATACTATAGCCATCCAAATTGAAAGCGATAGTAAAGTATTATTAAACAGAATGACCAAAACATGATAATCATATAATTTCACATGTTGCTGAATCAGGACTATCAGTATTCAATCTGTTAAAACACAATGTTACCGGTCCTCAATTTCCATCAAAATTCATCAACATGTTCCTAAGATATGTGGGTAGTTTTTATGCTAAAATGGTGTCTTGACAAAAATTGGAACGTGGTAAAAATGCATATAAAATTTTAATGAATACAAAAATAGGAGCTGAAATATGGGGACACCACCAAAGAAAACTGAATGCCCAGCCACTATTACTAGACATATGAGGCCATTCATAGTATCAACTAACTCACCAATTATGGCTTTAATTCATAAAACATAGCAGCATTAGATATATGAAACTCTGAATACTGTAGACAAGTTTATATGAGAGTACTCTCTGTTGTGAGAGAGACTTCATAAAATATGTAATAAATTTACTACGGAAATAAAATTTAAAAGTGAATGCATCGTAATTATAATGGAATACCCAAGGCAATTATTGTGCATAATTTCATCAAAATCCAAGCGTGGGCAGAAACCAATGCAAATTTCCTATACCTTGAAAGACCCCCTTTGAATGAATACATTACATTCAAATTTGAATGAATAAATTACAAGAAGTTACAAGGTCTCTTCATTGTTGCACAAGTTCATTACGAAAAAAAGCCTATATAAATACATTGTAAACTTTACCGCCGAAAATACAAAAATTTTAAGATGATAAAAAAATGTGATATTTTATTTCTGCTCAAAATATAGATTGTGGCTACACGTTAGAACCGCCTCATCAGTGCGGTTCTAACGAGTACCCACAATCTATATTTTGGGTCAGAAATAAGAAAAATAAGGTTTACCCTTGTTAACCCCAGTTTTACTATACAAAAGTGGGGTTCAAGGGGGCCAAAATTATATAGGTGTGTTTCCATGATGTGGACTGGCAATCCCTTTAAAAAAGATGTTCAGTGGCACATCTTTTTCTTTTCTTCAAGTTCGTCAACAGCCTTGTAGCTGTGCTCCTTCCTGATTATATCCAGACCCATACTCATACATGTAGAATTTCAAAGTATTGCCATTCTACATGTATGACATTTCGTCAAATTCATACTGACAAGGACACAGACAAGTATTCCTTTTTTCTACTGACCATTGTTCAGTGGAAAGTAGTCCCAGATAAAGCTGTGACTTGTCCAAGTCTTGACATATTCAAGGCAGAGATTGGACAGTTGCAGTTCCCCAAGCCCTAGACAGATATGTCTGCTTTTATACTGTTTTGGCCTTTTAAGACTGGCTGCATACTTCAGTCCTTTTAAGGGTGATCCATCCAAGTCATTCATTTTTATGTGTCAACCTCTTTTCGATCTATATTTAGGGCCCCGCACTGAAAGTGTGGGTGCCCTATAGTAATCACTCTGTCCGTCCGTCTGTCCGTCCGTCTGTCTGTCTGTCTGTCTGTCCGTCCACAAATTTTTTTATCCTCCATAACTTTCTTAAGTTATTCCTGGATGGATTTAAATATTACTTGTCAGAAATGTTAACCATAATGTGATGGAGTGTTGTGCGCAAGACTCAGGTCCGTACCTCAAAGGTCAAGGTCATACTTAGAGGTTAAAGGTCTGTCTGTCCGTCCACAAATTTTTTTATCCTCCATAACTTTCTTATTCCTGGATGGATTTAAATATTACTTGTCAGAAATGTTAACCATAATGTGATGGAGTGTTGCGCGCAAGACTCAGGTCCGTACCTCAAAGGTCAAGGTCATACTTAGAGGTTAAAGGTCAAAAAAGGGTCTTTCCTGTGTCCAATTAATAACTTTGTTATTATTATTCCTGGATGGCAGAAGTGTTAACCATAATGTGATGGAGTGTTGCGCGCAAGACTCAGGTCCGTACCTCAAGGTCAAGGTCATACTTAGAGGTTAAAGGTCAAAAAAGGGTCTTTCCTGTGTCCAATTAATAACTTTGTTATTATTCCTGGATGGATTTAAATATTACTTGGCAGAAATGTTAACCATAATGTGGCCCCGCACTCCAATTAATAACTTTTTTATTATTATTCCTGGATGGCAGAAGTGTTAACCATAATGTGATGGAGTGTTGCGCGCAAGACTCAGGTCCGTACCTCAAAGGTCAAGGTCATACTTAGAGGTTAAAGGTCAAAAAAGGGTCTTTCCTGTGTCCAATTAATAACTTTGTTATTATTCCTGGATGGATTTAAATATTACTTGGCAGAAATGTTAACCATAATGTGGCCCCGCACTGAAAGTGTGGGTGCCCTATAGTAATCACTCTGTCCGTCTGTCTGTCCGTCCGTCTGTCTGTCCGCAGGAACAGATGTATACTTGTGTGTTTAAAAAGTATGGACACTTCCATTGAACTCAATGCGATTTATTCCGTCAGTGTTTTGTGTGTCTAAAAATAGTTACTTGTGTGTCTTTTTTTCCAAGAAATTCCAAGAAATTTCCTGGAATTAAGACACACAAGGGTACTTTGTAGGGATGAAGACACTCAAGTATACATCCGTAAAGACGTCCGTCCACAAATTTTTTTATCCTCCTTAACTTTCTTATTCCTGGATGGATTTAAATATTACTTGGCAGAAATGTTAACCATAATGTGATGGAGTGTTGCGCGCAAGACTCAGGTCCGTACCTCAAAGGTCAAGGTCATACTTAGAGGTTAAAGGTCAAAAAAGGGTCTTTCCTGTGTCCAATTAATAACTTTGTTATTATTAGGGCCCCGCACTGAAAGTGTGGGTGCCCTATAGTAATCACTCTGTCCGTCCGTCTGTCTGTCTGTCTGTCCATCCACAAATTTTCCTACTCCTCTGATAGCGCTGCTTGGGCCCTAGTCAGTTTCACTGACAGCTCTAGTTTAACCTATCATCTTGACATAGACTTTCTACAATGTATCATGCTTTTACTTTTTTAGCTCACCAATGCCGAAGGCTCCAGGGGAGCTTATAGGATAGGCAGTTGTCCGTCGTCTGCGTCGTCGTCTACGTCGTATGTCCGTCGTCAACACTTTCAAACGGCATCTTCTCTGAAGCCACTGGGCCGATTGGGCCCAAATTTTATCTGTAGCATCCTTGGGTGGGGGGATTGAAAGTTTGTGTTTTTTATGAAAATGGGCTCATTAGTTTTGTTGCCATGGCAACTTAGAGTTCCCATAGACTTATAATGGTGAAAATAGAAAACTGGCATTTACTGCCAAGCCTATGCGGATATTTTCACAAAACTTCCATAGAAATGTTCCTTAGGCAATCTACTATCTGCCATATGATTTTAGGCCTACTGCTCATTTGTATTGGTTGCCATGGAAACCAAAATGAAAAAAATAGAAAAAAAATACCGGTACTTAAAAATCATCTCCTCAGAAACTGTAGGCTATATGAGGCTGAGAGTTTATGGAAATATTCACCATATTTGCCTTTACAGATTAATTTTTGTGTTTTTTTTATGAAATTCGGTTCTTTAGTTTGGTTGCTATGGCAACTTAGATTTTCCATAGACTTATAATGGGGAAAATTGAAAAATGGCATTTACTGCCAAGCCTCTGCAGATATTTTGACAAAACTTTCATAGAAATGTTCCTTAGGCAATCTACTATCTGCCATATGATTTTAGGCCAACTGCTCTTTTGTATTGGTTGCCATGGAAACCAAAATAAAAAAAAAATAGAAAAAAAAAATTAAAAAATCATCTCCTCAGAAACCGTATTCTTTATGAGGCTTAGAGTTTATGGAAATATTCACCATATTTGCCTTTACAGGTTTTGTGTTTTTTTATGAAATTCATCTGTTTAGTTAGGTTGCTATGGCAACTTAGATTTTCCATAGACTTATAATGGGGAAAATTGAAAAATGGCATTAACTGCCAAGCCTTTTCAGATATTTTGACAAAACTTCCATAGAAATGTTCCTTGAGTAGACTTCTCTCAGGCATATGTTTTTATGTCAACCTGGGGGTCCCGAAGGTTGTGCCAGGACCATGCCTCCCCCCCTACACTTCATAAAATGCCTTATATATCAGAAACCTTACAGATCCCCACCCCGAAGCATGTATTTGGCTCCCAAAAAAGGAAAATGCACTAGAATCAACCTGTATTAAGCAAGCACCTGTCTTAAGCAAGCATATTTTGATTGTCCCTTTGGTGCTTGCTTAATACAGGTTGGACTGTATAGTCTTGTTCCTTATGATAAGATGCATTACCGGGTAAGTAACACCAACCTGGGGCCCCCCGGATGAGCCAGGGACATGCCCCGCCCCCTCCAATTCATAAAATGCCATTTATCTCAGAAACCATTCAGATCCCCACCCCTAAACCATATATATTCATGTTCCTTATGATAAGACACACTCAGTGATACCAACCTGGGGGTCCCCTGGGATGTGCTGGGGCCATGCCCCACTCCTTCCATTTCATAAAAGACCCAATATCCCAGAAACCGTACAGATCCCCACCCCTGAACCATATTATATTCTTGTTCCTTATGATAAGTCGCATTCAGTGACCCTGCCATTTCATAAAAGACCCAATATCCCAGAAACCTTTCAGATCCCCACCCCATAACCATATATATTCTTGTTTCTTATATGATAAGACGGATTCAGTCACAATCAGTGACACCAACCTGGGGGGCCTCTTGGGATGTGCCGGTGCCATGCCCAAGCCCCTCCACTTCATAAAAGATTCCAGAAACCTTACAGAGCCCTACCCCATAACCATATACATGTATATTCTTGTTCCTTATGATAAGATGCAGTGACACCAACCTGGTGTCCCCCCGGATGTGCCGGGGACATGCCCCACCCCCTCCACTTCACAAAAGACAATATACATGTATCTGAGGAACTGTTCAGAGCCCTACCCCTAAACCATATATATTCTTGTTCCTTATGATAAGAAGCAATCAGTGATACCCGCATGGGGGTCCCCCTGAGGTGCCACGGGCCATGCCCCACCCCTTTACTTCATTAAAAGCCATATATCTCAGAAACCGTTCAGATCCCCACCCTTAACTATATATATTCTTGTTCCTTACGATAAGACCCCACTTCATAATAGGCCATATCTCAGAAACCATTTAAATCCCATCCCCATAATTGCATATATTCTTGTTCATTGTTATTAGACACATTCAGTCACCCCCATTTTAGGGAATCCACAGGGGCCATTTCTCTGCCATCCACTTCATAAAATGGCCTCATATATCAGAAACCGTTTAGCATTCAGTGACAATCCTGGGCTGTTCTGGTATCCGCCATGCCTGAATCCCTCCACTGCTTAAAAGGCCTTACATCTCAGGAGCCATACATATCCCCACCGCTAAACCATATATGTCTCTGTTCCTTTTGATAAGACACATTTAGTGACACCAACCAGGGCTCCATTGGGTTCATGCCCCACCCTGTCTACTTTATAAAACACCTAATATTCAGAAACAGTCCACATGAGTGCTCATTTGAGTATGGGGTTTGTTTGGGAGACTTTATAATTGGTATATTAAAATCATACCATGTTAAAATACATGGTGCCATTGGGCAGTGCCCACCTGAGCTCTGGTTTATGAAATTTGGCTCTTTGGTTTGTTTGCTATGGCAAGTTAAGAGTTTCCATTGACTTATAATGGGGAAAATTGAAAAATGACATTTATGGCTTTCAGGATATTTTGTCCAACTTTCATAGAAGTGTTCCTTTAATAATGTTCTTTTAGGCCTATTGGTTGCCACAGATTGGTATTTGTCAGTTGTCATCTGTTGTCATGCAACAACACATTCAAGCGACATCAGACCTGAAGCCACTAGGCTGATTGGGTCCAAACTTTATCTGTAGCATCCTTGGGGGCAGGGCTTACATGGTTAATTACAATACATTCTTGCCAGTGGGCATTGCCCCCTGAGCTCTGGTGAGCATAGTGGCCCATGGGCCTCTTGTCTTTTTCATAGCAAGACATGCAGACTCTGCTAAAAATGCCTGTGAGGGCGTAAGCACTCCCTTATTGTACCAAATGGAATCTTCCTCCTTATATTCAACATAAGTCCATTTCAAAATTTAAGGGGTGTACAAAAAGGGTCAAATGTTGCTGATAGGCTGTATAATCAGGGAAAAAGATGGCATTGCCAGAATATCTTAAAATTGCGGAGAAACCCATAAAAGGGTACCTTGGCAAACAGTGCAAAATGTGGCGTCTGATCAGGGCCTACACTATTTGCTGACAGAATTTTCCGTCCCCCCAAAAAAGAATAAAAATCGAAAAAATAGGCCTACCATCCCTTATATGACAAATGGACCTGTCCAACATATAGCAATGGAAGAGTCCACTAGCATACAATGGGTTGTCTGTCCCAATATGAGTGTTTTCTTCTTTCCACAGGTTATAAAATCTTTATTCTGTGATTTTTCTACAGAACAAATACTGTCAACAGATAGCGTAGCTCCCCTGAAAGAGTCCTTGAGGTCACATGCATAGGTGGCCTGGGCATATTGCTGAATAAACCTTTGGACCTTTATCCATCACCATACCAATTATAAACTAGAATCGCGCAGTCGATGGCACGCCATCGCATATCCCCACGCTTTTTTAAAGATACGCCACTATATAAGTTCAATTGCAACTCCCACCCAATCAAAATTCCGAAAGTGCCATGCACTCCTCAGACCAAAGACCTATCAGTTCCCAAAGTTTCATATTTCTATCTGAAAGGGTGTAGGAGGAGTTATCCGGTAATCGTTAAAAAGGGGGTTGTGGGGGTGAAAATCCAAGTTTTTGACCTCTGGTGACCTCAAACCTGACCCTAGGGGTCAAATTTTGATTGTTATGTATTCTACTCATTATGCCGTTCGATTTGATATGTCACACAATCAGGTTCTGAAAACTTTGATTTTTTACCCCCGGGGCACCCCACCCCCTGGCCTGGCCCCTAGGGGTAGGATCAAAATTCCGAAAGTGTCATGCACTGCTCAGACCAAAGACCTATCAGTTCCCAAAGTTTTAAGTTTCTAGCTCTAAAAGTGTGGGAGGAGTCGTCCGGTAAGACGGACGGACGGACGACGAAGACAATTACAATATCCCCACTTTTTCTTCGAAAAGCGTGGGGATAATCAAATGCATTACATTTGAAAATGTGAGCTATTAACCCATTTTGTACCGGAAACCCCCAAAACGGGTACCCTGGCAAACAGCACAGGCCCAGATCAGATGCCACAGAACGCGGCATCTGATCAGGGCCTACACTATTTGCAAAAAGTTCAGCCATTTTCAAAAAAGAATTGATGAAAACACAACCTGACACCCCTAAATTTCGCAATGGACTCATGCTCTATATAACAGGCCTCATATTTTTCAGGCATGTGCAGGATTTCAGGCTTTTACAGCTTGATTTTTTTTTTATTTCAGGCTTTTAGATTGTGATTCCCCCTCACCTATATTATTTTTAAAATGACTATTTAACCTTAATTTATTTAGCCACACCCCTTTCTGACTATCAGCCCATCAAATTACTAATGATATAAGGTTTTCATTCAATTCACAAACTGAATAACAAATGTGTAGATCTTGATCAGATGACTTCAGAAGTCACCTGATCTGGATCTACAGTGCTTGCAAAGGTAATGGTCATGGCGTTTGGCACAGTAAGGGTTGTGGCTGCAGGATCGGGCATGGCAAAGCTTGATCAGTATGAGGCCTGATATAAGGAGGAAGATTCCATTTGATACAAAAAGGGTTAAAAACATAACCATAAAATTTCTTAGCCTGTTACCTTGATCTTCAGCTTATTGGCATGGGCTGGCTTAATGCTGAATAAAACTTTGGACCTATATCTATCCTCATACAAATATGAACCTAATCCATCATTTGGTTTGGAAAAAAAAATTCTTAACAAACTTTTGACATGAAATTTCAAAGTCTATGACCTTGAGGTCATGGGCATGGGAAGGGGGTTTGCTGAATAAAACATTGGACCTGTATCATCATATCATATATGAACCGTATATAGTGTGTCCACTAACATTTAACCTGTACCCACTCTACCCCTGCCAATGTGCCCAGTTACATTAAACTTATGCTCACACTAACCTTGACAGTGTGCTCAATTTCATTTAACTTGTACCACACTACCCTTGCCTGTGTCCAGTTACATTTAACTTGCACCACACTACCCCTGCCAGTGTGCCCAATTACATTTAACACATACCCACACTTAGCCCCTGCAAATTTTCCCAGTTACATTGAACCTGCACCTTGCTGAATAAAATATTGGACTTATATCTATCATCATATCAAATATGAACCATGTATACCCCTATCAGTGTGGCCATTTACATTTTAACCTGTACCCACTCTACCCCTGCCTATATGCCAAGTTACATTAAGCCTGGACCCACATTTAACCCCTGCCTATATGCCCAGTTACAATGAACTTGTACCCACACTACCTCTGCCTATGTGTCCAGTTACAACAAACCTGTACCCACACTATTCCTGCCATTGTGCCCTGTTTTATTTAACCTGTATACATACTAAACCCCCTGCCTATGTGGCCAGTTACATTAAACTTGTACCCACACTACCCTTGCCAGTGTGCCACTGCCCATTTACATTAAATATTTATCCACATTACCCTTGCCTATGTGCCCAGTTACATTAAACCAGTACCCACACCAACTCTGCCACTGTTCTCAGTTTTATTTTACTGAACCCACACTTAAACCCTGCCTATCTGGCCAGTTACTTTTAACTTGTACCTACACTGCCCTTGCCAGTGGGCCCAGTTACATTTAATCTACACACGATACCCCTACCTAATGCACCTAGTTAAATTTAAATTGTACCAACAATACCACTGCCAGTGTGGTCAGTTACATTTAACATGTACCCACACTTGGCAGCTGCCAGTGTGCCTAGTTACATTTAAAACATGTATCCACAATTAACCACTGCCTACATGACGTATGGGGCCCAGTTACATTCAACTTGTAATATTGGTATCTTGTCCATCCCAACACACTGTACTCATCCTTATTATGCCTTATAGATTCTGTACATTTTCACTCACTATATAAGCCAGATAAAAAAATATGTACAGTAAAACCTGTCTTAGTGGCCACCTCTATTAAGCAAGCAACCTGTCTTAAGCAAGCAGGCATTCAGTTCCCGAAAAAGGAAAATCCATTAAAATTCACCTGTGTTAAGCAAGCACCTGTCTTAAGAAAGCACTTTTTGAATATCCCATAGGTGCTTGCTTAATACAGGTTGGACTGTACATAAATGTACAGTAGAACTTCGATGGCTCGAACACCGATGGCTCGTTTACCATGGCTGAGTCAAACCCGTTCTTGAGTCCCATGGGAATTTCTGTACACAAGAATTAGGGAGGGTAAAAATTAGGATATTTTCGTCTTTTATCTTGCAAATGTATGCTGTGTGTACTCACAGCATACATTTTTCATTATAGAACACAGAAAATGATGTCCTAAAGTATGTCGTTATGCCTCCTGGCATTAGCCCACAGTGGCTCGAACTACCCCTGACTCAAACAGATTTTCATGGTCCCAAAGGTGTTCGAGCCATTGGAGTTCGACTGTATATGTTTAGGGTCTTATGTGAGCAACAAGTAATTGGGGTGGGTAGGGTTTTTTATGAATATTTTACTAGAAGCATAGCTCCTGATAAGGGAGAATAACATGGATAAGTTCAGAAATATAAGCTGTGGGTTCCTACAAAATCAGTTATGATCTAGAAATGAGAAAAATTATTCCCATGTTATCTCCAATACTTCTTAGCCCCAGCCCATAGGGGCTTGAAGAAATATATGGGCTGCATGATGCTTCCACGCAGAGCTGAATCCGGCTGCACACTAGTACTGGTAAACCGCTTAGAGGATCTAAGCCTGTCCAGGAACCCCAGTGCGAGGCAGACCGTCCATGCTTATTTCATCGGGCGACAGGGCTTGAGATGTCATTTCATCTCACTGTCGGGTAAAAGTCCCACAAAATTGGAAGCAATGTCTCCAAAATGACCTTTAGTGTTGACGGGGACGTTAAACCTCAAATCAAACAAGCAAACAAACAAATCTTCAATACTTCTACTAATCTGGAGAATAGAAGAAATAAACAAAAGAGCCCCAATCCACCACAGAAAAGCATAACTTCACCGTAAGGAAAACTTATTTTCAGGAAACATGAAAAAAAAAAAAAAAAAAAAAAATTGTAGGTGTAACCAAAAAATTAGGTAGGGTCTGGAAAGTAAAAAATCGTATTAACCCTTGTCCTGCTGAGCCCGGATATGCCTCTTCTTTGAAACAATGTAGATCCAGATCAGATGGCTTCTGAAGAAGCCATCTGATCAGGATCTTCATTGTTTGCCATCCAGTTTATGGATTTGTTGCAATAATTTGCATCAAGTAATCTGATTGGCTGATAATCAGTAGTAGGTGTGAAATATTTAAATATTCAGCAGGACAATGGTTAATTTTGTCACACCTATTTCTGATAATCAGCCAATCACATTACTTGATGTAATGCATCAATCAAGATGGCAAACTGAATGACAAACATTGCAGATCCAGATCAGATGGCTTCTTGAGAAGCCATCTGATCTGGATCTTCACTGTTTGCAAGGGTAGGGTTTTTTTTTAGCTCACCTGTTAGTAGTGACAAGGTGAGCTTTTGGGATCACTTTTTGTCTGTTGTGTGTGCGTGTGTGCATCCATCCATCTGTGTGAAACTTTTTCTTCAAACAATATCTCCTCCTAAACCACTGATCGGATTTTGACCAAACTTCACAGGAATGATCCTTAGGTGGTCCCCTTTCAAAGTTGTTCAAATGGTTCCAGTCCGTTGCACATCTAGGTCACAGGAGCTAAAAATAGATTTTTTTTACTGAAAACTTTAAATTCTTCTCTGAGACCGCATGGTCCAGGTTTTTGATATATGGTATGAAGCTTCATCTAATGGACCTCTACCAAGATCGTTTAAATTTTAGTCCTGGGGCCAAAAATACCCCCACGCCGGAACCCACCAGTTTTACATAGACTTATATAGGGAAAACCTTCGAAAATCTCCTTGTCAGAAACCAGAATGCCCAGGTTTTTGATATTTGTTATGAAGCTTCATCTATTGGACTTTTACCAAGATTGTTCAAAATATATTCCTGGGGCCAAAAATGCCCCCGTGCCGGGGCCCACTGGTTTCACATAGGCGTATATAGGGAAAACCTTCAAAAATCTTCTTGTCTGAAATCAGAGGGCACAGATCTTATGGCATGAAGCTTCATATAGTGGACCTCTACCAAGATTGTTCAAAATATAGTCCTGGGGCCAAAAATGCCCCTGCAACAGCCCACTGGTTTCACATAGGCGTATACAGGGATAACCTTTAAAAATCTTCTTGTCTGAAACCAGAAGACCCAGGTCTTTGAGTTTTGGTATGAAACTTCATCTAGTGGACCTCTAGC
Organism: Lucinisca nassula; assembly: GCA_963580285.1. Classification (NCBI taxonomy): domain Eukaryota; kingdom Metazoa; phylum Mollusca; class Bivalvia; order Lucinida; family Lucinidae; genus Lucinisca; species Lucinisca nassula. Next base: position 90,530,714 of record OY757023.1, read on the forward strand.
AAGTTTGTTCAAATTATAGCCCTTGGCCCAAGAATGTACTAGAGACACTGATACTCAGGTGAGCGATTCAGGGCCCTCTTGTTGTTTTCAGCAGGACAAGGGTTAAACGTCAGGATGCCGTATTAAAAACAAATCTTACAGTTTTACCTTTTATTTCATTCCTTTATCAGGTGAGAAGCCATTTTGTTGCACTGAATGTGGCAAAGCATTTTCTCAGAGGGGAACTTTGACAAAACATCTACGAGTCCATACTGGCGAAAGACCATTTGCTTGTGACATCTGCGGCAGGTATTTCAAGGAAAGGGGCTCACTTGGTGCCCATATGTTGACACATACCAGAGCTGTCAGTTTTAAGTGTGATGAATGTGGAAAGTACTTTGGACTGAAAGGTATCTTTAACCCTTAAGATGTCGAGAAAAACTTCTGACATTGTCATCTGCCTATGTTGTCTGTTTTTTTTTTTGCAAACTTCATAAAAAAAAAAATTGCATATAGGCAAACAGTGTGGACCCAGATCAGACGGCTCCTGGAGGAGTTTTAAAGTAAATGGCAGACAACAAGGCAGACGACAATAGTCGTGATTGGCATCTTATGGGTTAACTGTTGAACTCTTGACTTTATTTCAAAACCTGTTTGGTTTATGAATATGTTGGTGGCAAACATTTTAATTGTTCTAGCAAAAAGTTTCGACCCAGATGAGATGTCGCATTTTGCAATGTCTCATCTGGGTCTGCACTATTTGCTCAGGCCTACATGTCAGAATACATATGGTAAATACGGTACTTGCCATGTCAGGATCCTCCTTTCATGGAAGTTGATCATGAAATCTTTTCTACAGTCATTTTTCCCTTTCCTTGATTCAAGAATGGTAGTAAGTCAGTTTCTGACCGAAAGAATGTTCACTGGTTAACTGCTTACAATGTACAGTTCAACCTGTGTAAAGCAAGCACCTAAGGGATAATCAAAATGTGTTTGCTTAAGACAGGTGCTTGCTTAATACAGGTGAATTTTAATGCATTTCCTTTTCTTGGGAACCAAATGCATGCTTGCTTAAGACAGGTTGCTGGCTTAACAGACAGGTGGCCACTATGACAGGTTTCACTGTATATATGAGCCTGCCCAGGAAAAGCATGCCTAGATAAACTAACTGGCTTTATATGGCCAAAATAGTGTTGACTGAGCCATTAAATTTCAATTGAACAAAAGCTGAACAAACGTGTAAGTGGTCAAAATGCTAATTTTTCCAGCAAGTACATGTACAGTATCAAATTCATTGGTGTTAACCCTTGTCCTGCTGAACCTGGATATGCCTTTTCTTTGAAACAATGTAGATGCACATTTATAGATTCTTATAGCTTTTTTACTTTTTCATTCATATTAACTCAAAAGATATACCAGAGGGTGGCACTGGCGGTGGGTATAGGTGACCCACTGGTCGCTTTCTATTGTATCAGATAAAGGAATGCTGTGTTTTCTCACTAAATCGCCTGATAAGACCTCCATTAATTTTACTTGGTACAAACGTGCATCTAGGAATGGCAACTTCAATGCAAGCATCCATATCTCACCTTGGCCTACATTTCATGGTTCACTGACTTTGTGACTTATTGCGACCACCCTAACTTTCACCCTTAACAGCCCATTTCTCGAGAATTATAAGAGCATTAATGATACTTAGTACAAACTTGCATCTAGGAGTGGAAACTTTTATTCAGGCATCAATGTTTGACCTTGACCAAGATTTCATGGTTCGGTGACTTTGCGCCCCCACAGGCGCAACATAGCCTTCGGCAGAATTCTTGTGATGGTAGTGAGAACTACTGCCAATCAGTTTTGTGGACGACCTAATACATGTACACTATTGCTCTCAGCCCTCAGTCTTGGGCAGTTGTGCTTTCGGTCATCCACAACACCTTGGGGTAATAGTTTTGACAATTGTTCAAACAGCCATCAAATAACTGAATACTATTGAATGATTAGAAATGTTCAATAATATGAGGTATTATTGCGTTGATATCACTCGATATCAGCATGCTAACTTCATATTGCATGCTTACTGGGATGCCATCCAATTTTGTATCACATGAAAATTTGTTACACATGCATGCATATTCTGATAAACTGCTTATTCTGAGGCTAAAACTACTGTTAACTGCAAAATATTTATGTATAGCTATATAATAAAAGTGTCTATGCACTAATATTGGTGAATATTGTCCCTCTTTGGGATTTTGAAGGACACAGGCAAGCTTGTGTCCTTTAATGTCTTATTTGTTTGTTTGTTTGATTTGAGGTTTCAAATCCCCATCAACACTGTTCAGGTCATTTTGTAGACTTTGCTTCCAATTTTGTGGGATGAAATGAAACCAATAGGATTTATAAGCATTGACGGTCCGACTCGCACTGCTTAGCCTGGGCAGGCTTAGATCCTCCAAGCGGTTTACCAGTACAAATGTGCGGTCGGTTTCAGCTCTGCGTGGAGGCATCATGCAGCCCATCCATTTCTTCAAGCCCCGATGGGCGGGGGCGACTTCAGTGTTTTAACTTGGGACAATATGATATTGGTGAATATTGACCCTCTTTGGGATTTCGAAGGACACAGGCAAGCTTGTGTCCTTCAGTGTCTCAAATCAGGACAATATATGATATTGGTGAATATTGTCCCTGTTTGGAATTTTGAAGGACAGAATTGTGTCCTTCAGTGTCTCAACTCAGGATAATATGATATTGGTGAATACTGTTCCTCTTTGGAATTTTGAAGGACAGTATTGTGTCTTTCAATGTCTCAACTCAGGACAATATATTTGTGAATACTGTCCCTCTTTGGAATTTTGAAGGACAGAATTGTGTCCTTCAATGCCTCAACTCAGGACAATATGATATTGGTGAATATTGTCCCTCGTTGGGATTTTGAAGGACACAGGCAAGCTTGTGTCCTGCAGAGTCTCAACTTCGGACAATATGACATTGGTAAATATTGTCCTTCATTGGGATTTTGAAGGGCAGAATTGTGTCCTTCATGTGTCTCACCTCTGGACAATTTGAAAAAGGTGAAATTGTTCCTCTGTCGGATTTTGAAGGACACAGCCAAGCTTGTATCCCTTAGTGTCTCAACTCAGGACGATATGATATTGGTAAATATTGACCCTAGTTGGGATTTTGAAGGGCAGAATTGTGTCCTTCAGTGTCTCAACTTGGGACAATATGATATTTGTGAATACTATCCCTCTTTGGAATTTTGAAGGACAGAATTGTGTCCTTCAGTGTCTCAACTTGGGACAATATATTTGAATACTGCCCCTCTTTAGAATTTTGAAGGACAGAATTGTCACTCTATGTCTCAACTCAGGACAATATGATATTGGTGAATATTGTTCCTTGTTGGGATTTTGAAGGACACAGGCAAGCTTGTGTCCTTCAGAGTTTCAACTTCGGACAATATGACATCGATAAATATTGTCCCTCGTTGGGATTTTGAAAGGCAGAATTGTGTCCTTCAGTGTCTCAACTCTGGACAATTTTATATTGGTGAATATTGTCCCTCTTTTGGATTTTAAAGGACACAGACAAGCTTGTATCCTTTAGTATCTCAACTCGGGATGATATGATATTTGTAAATATTGTCCCTAGTTGGGATTTTGAAGGGCAAGCTTATGTCCTTCAATGTCCCAACTCAAACAATATTTACCAATTATCAGCATGTACAGTAAGCTTCCTATATTAAGACCACCTTTGGGACTGTTCAAAAGTGGTCTTTAAGACCACTTTTGAACAGTCCCAAATGTGGTCTCTGATCAGCAGACACTGTATGAAGAAAACACAAAGAAAGAACATCCGTAACCTACTAAAATAGCTTTAAAGCAGAATAAGTCTTAATTTTAGGTGGTCTTAATAGCGGAATACACTGTAAATCTGTTTTATTATCTTCAGGTGCTCTTCAGAAACATATGCGTATACACACAGGGCAACAACCTCACCAGTGCAGCTACTGTGAGCGTCGCTTCAACGACAGAGGGCAACTTACAAGTCACATGGTTAAGCATACAAATGTGTACCCTTTTACATGTGAAGTATGTGCCAAAGGTTTTGTATCTAGATCAAATCTAGAAGCCCATATGCGGATTCATGCTGATATAAAACCATATTCTTGTCAAATTTGTGATAGGCAATTCCGATTTAAATCAAACTTGAAAGGCCATCTCAGATCACATACTGGAGAAACGCCATATTCATGCACTGTATGCTCGAAAAAGTTCAAAGACTGGGGGCATCTGAAGACACATAGTTTGATACATACAGGTGTTCGAGATTATATGTGTTCTATATGTGGGAAGAAATTTGCACGCCAAGGTGGATTAACGGTACATCTGCGCATTCACACTGGTGAGAAACCATACACATGTGAAATTTGTAAAGACAGTTTTAGTACCAATAAACTGCGTAAAAGGCACATGAACAAACAGCATCTACAAGAAAAAATTATGAACACATCCAAAAAGGTAGATCCTAGTGATTTGCAAGAAGAAATTCCAAACACATCCAAAAAGGTAGACAATGAGTCAAAGGCTAGAGCTGGAGATATGGAAGGATCAGAATTAGTAAATATGTACCTAAAACTAGAACAGATGCATTCTGCTAATTCATTTGGCACAAGCTGATAGTAGGGCTGTATTTTCAGTCTTGACAGATATTGTCAAGATCATTCTGAGCAAATTTGAGCCCGGGCATAGCATTTCCTACAATTTACATGTGTGCACAGCAAACAATCAGATCAGCCTGCACATCCATATAGTCTAACCAGAGACTTCTCTTGCTGTATGAAGGAGCATTGGACCCTTAGCTATCCTTTGAGTGCACAAGGAAGACTCTGATCAGACTGTGCCAATGTGCAGGCTGATCTGTGTCTTTGTTGGGCACACATGTCTTATTGTAGGTTTTGTCGTGCGCTGGCTCATTTGATGATGTTCAGACCAAAACCGTGGCCTCTAGAGTGTTCGCAAGGTCTATGATTTGACCTACTGAACTATTTTGTTGAACCCCACATGACCCATATTGGATCTTGACCGAGATATTAAGTTGATCATTCTAACAAGTCTGATGATGCTGTGGCCTCTAGAGTGCTCACAAGGTTTTCTAAGATTTGACCTACTGACCTACTTTTTGACCCGACATGAACTATATTCGAACTTGGCTGAGATGTTGTCAAGATGATCATTCTGATCAAGTTTGATAATGATTGGACCAAAATTGTGGCCTCTTAGAATGTTCACAATGTTTTTTTTTTTATTTTACCTACTGACCTACTTTTTGACCTGACATGACCCATATTTGAACATGACTGAGAAATTGTCAAGATGACTATTCTGAGCATGTTTGGTGATGATTGGACCAAAAGTGTGGCCTCTAGAGTGTTCACAAGGTTTTTCTATGATTTGATCTACTGACCTACTTTCTGACCCATATTCGAATTTGACGGAGATATTGTCAAGGTGATCAGTCTGAGCAAGTTTGATGATGTTAGGACCAAAACTGTGGTCTCTTAGAGTGTTCAAGGTCTATGATTTGACCTACTGGCCTAATTTTTGACCTGTCATGACCCATATTCAAATTTGACCGAGATATTGTCAAGATGATCATCCTGAGCAAGTTCGATGATGATTGGACAAAAACTGTGGCCTCTAGAGTGTTCACAAGGTCTATGATTTGACCTACTGACCTACTTTTTGACCTGTTATAAGCAATATTCGATCATGACGGAGACATTGTCAAGATGATCATTCTGAGCAAGTTTGATCACTGGACTAAAGCTGTGACCTCTAGAGTGTTCACAAGTTTCTATGATTTGATAGACTGAGCTTTTTTTACCAGACATGAGCCATATTCGAACATGACTGAGATATTGTCAAGATAATCATTCTGAGCAGGTTGATGATGTTCGAACCGAAACTCTGGCCTATAGTGTGCACAAGGTTTTTCTATGATTTTACCTACTGACCTACTTTTTGACCCAACATGACCCATATTTGAACTTGACCCAGATATTGTCATGATGATCATTCTGAGCAAGTTTGATGATGATTGGACCAAAACCGTGGCCTCCAGAATGTTCACAAGTAAGGCTGACACGATTAATCGTATAATCGATTAATCGATCGATAAATTCCACAAAAATGATTATCATTTCTGATTTGCTTTTAATCGATTACTTGATAGGTACAATTTACTACCCAAAGTTATGCCTAAAATAGCTGGATGAGTGGCAAACAGTGCAGACCCTGATGAGACGCCACAGAATAGACGCCTCATTCTGCGGCGTCTCATCTGGGTCTACACTGTTTGGTCAGGCCTGTCTGTTCGAATCTACATATGGTAAAGTGCAACATATGGTAAGAGTCCTGCTCAGACAGAAAGCCAGATAGGTAAAATTATGACAAAAACTTCAGCGATTACTAATCGATTATCGATCGCAGTGACAGGACTGATGATCGATTAACTTTTCAGCTCCGATTAGCCAGCTCTATTCACAAGGTTTTTTTCTGTGATTTGACCTATTTTCTGACCTGACATTATCTTAAATCAAACTTGACCGAGATATTGTCATGATCATTCTGAGCAAGTTTGATGACGATTGGACCAAAACTGTGGCCTCCAGAGTGTTCACTAGAAAAGTTTACGCACTCACAACGGACGATGACGCCGGACATCCCACAGTCACAAAAGCTCACCATGACCTTCATCAGGTAAACTAACCAAAAACAGGACATTATTTTCTTTTGTTATCTTTAATTCTAAAATCAGTATTATGGCAAAACATGTTGCAACAACGTTATTTTTGTGTTGGGTTTACAACCATCAATCCTTCTGTGTCATGTCCCGTAGATAGAAAGGAAAGGTAGATACCATCCGAGACAAAAAAGTCGGATGAAGAGGAAAAGGACTGAAAGTGCTAATCCTCTTTCATGTGATGATCGGCCTCCACCCATTTGGGGCTTGAAGAAATAGATGGGCTGCATGATGCTTCCACGCAGAGCTGAAACTGGACCGCACATAAATACTGGTAAACCGTTTAGAGGATCTAAGCCTGCCCAGGCAAAGTGGTGCAAGTCGTTCTGTCCATGCTTTTTAACCATATTGGTTTCATTGGGCGACAGTGCTTGAGATGTCATTTCATCTCAATGTTGGGTAAAATTCCTACGAAATTGGAAGCAACGTCTCTAAAATGACCTATACAGTGTTGACGGGACGTTAAACCTCAAATCAATCAATCAAATCATGAGTTGCTTTACTACTTCCAGAACTTTGATGAACTTCGATGAATAGTGAAGGATGCAATGTTTTCTTATGTGGACTTGAATTTTTGGTCAAACTAAGTGTAACGATGTTTTAGAAATCATAATCCAGATACTCTTTTTATCCACCTAGACCTCCCCAAATAAATTATATTAACTAAATTATATACATCTAATAATAGCTTTTCAACTTCCATTTTCACTATTCAACAAAGTTATAGAGGTACATAGTATAATATCTCATGAAAAGGTATAATTTTAAAAGTGGAAAGAATATATACAAATGTACTTTACTATTGAACAAATATTATTGCTGGCTCTGGTGACAGCTGGCTGTCAGTAGACCTAAAAGTCTGGTAAAATGCAAGGTCTGATGACAGCCGGCTAGCACCAGACTTTGCCTTTTTATCCCCTCGCAACAATGTTGCGAATGGGGATATAGCATTGGTGCCGTGCGTCCGTGTGTTAGTGTGTGTGTGTCTGTCCGGAACCTTGTGAGCAGGATAGAAGACACAGTATTCATCGTAGAAGCATCAAACCTTCCACAAATGTTCACCATGTACAGAGGATGAACCCTATTGAATTTCAAGGTCAGGAGTCAAAGGTCAAGGTCACAATGGACTTGACCTTGAAAACCTTGTGAGCAGGATAGAAGACACAGTATTCATCGTAGAAGCATCAAACCTTCCACAAATGTTCACCATGAACAGAGGATGAACCCTATTGAATTTCAAGGTCAGGGGTCAAAGGTCAAGGTCACAATGGACTTGACCTTGAAAACCTTGTGAGCAGGATAGAAGACACAGTATTCATCGTAGAAGCATCAAACCTTCCACAAATGTTCACCATGTACAGAGGATGAACCCTATTGAATTTCAAGGTCAGGGGTCAAAGGTCAAGGTCACAATGGACTTGACCTTGAAAACCTTGTGAGCAGGATAGAAGACACAGTATTCATCGTAGAAGCATCAAACCTTCCACAAATGTTCACCATGTACAGAGGATGAACCCTATTGAATTTCAAGGTCAGGGGTCAAAGGTCAAGGTCACAATGGAATTGACCTTGAAAACCTTGGGAGCAGGATAGACGACACAGTATTCATCGTAGAAGCATCAAACCTTCCACAAATGTTCACCATGTACAGAGGATGAACCCTATAGAATTTCAAGGTCAGGGGTCAAAGGTCAAGGTCACAATGGTCTAACATATTCAGATTGGATTTTCATGTTAATGAATGGTATGCAGTTGCGAGGGGATGCTACGCTTGCGTTGCCTTGTTATTATTTAGGTTTTGTGGCCCTTTCAAAATTATTTCCAACATCAGGCTGATCATTAATCAGAGGTGGGCTAAAAATGGAGTACCTGGAGAAAAAACACCTGACCTTCCATTGCAAAAATTATCATCTCACGTGACTAGAGCAGAATCTAACCCACCTTGGTGAGAGACCAACCATATTTATCCTTAATATTTGGACACCTCAATTCCTTAATGGATATACTTATTCTAAAATTTGACCAAGTACAATTTACTATCCAATGTTGTGTCTAAATATAGCTAGATGAGTGACAAATAGTGTAGTGAGATGCCGATTCCGCAGTGTCTCATCTGAGTCTACCCTGTTTGCTTAGGCCTGTCTGAATACACACAGTAAATATGGTAATGTTTAACCCTTATCCTGCTGAATATACAGTATAGCTGCACCCATTTCTGATTTTGAACCAATCAGATTACTTGATGTAATTTATTAATACAAATTCATAAACTGAATGTCAAACAGTGTAGATCCTGATCAGATGGCTTCTTCAGAAGCCATCTGATCTGGATCTACACTGTTTGCAAAGATAGAGGTTGTCGTGAACCGCAGGATAAGAGTTATGACTGGGCCATGGAGACTCAATTATAATGGTGACAACATTCCTTTATTTTTTTGTCAATTTTCAGACAAAAAGGCTTGTCATTTCATCTGCTAGGCACACATGTGGATGGACAAACATGGCTGATTCCAAATTTCACCTCATGATACTTGGGTTTATGGTAGTGCAAAAAATTTTCAATTAAGCACTTTATTAACCCTTATAAAGGGCTAAGCACATTTAGTTGACAGAAGTTTCAAAATAGTTTTTCTTATTTTTCAGCAAAAAAAGGCTAGGCAGACAGTCCTCATGATGTCAAGCCTTATTTTTGCTGAAAAATAATAAACAAATTAGACTGTCATTCAATGTAGACAACACATCGCCCCCACCCATTGGGGCTTGGAGAAATAGACGGGCTACATGGGGCTTCCATGCAGTGCTGAAACTGATCACACATGAGTACTGGTAAACCGCTTAGATCTAAGCCTGTCCAGGCAAAGTGGTGTAAGTCAGAGTGTCAGACCCTCCAATGCATATGAGGCTTTTGGTTTCATTGGGCACCAGGGCTTGAGATGTCATTTCATCTCAATTTCGGGTAAAAGTTCCACAAAATTGGAAGCAACGTCTCCAAAATGACCTAAATAGTGTTGATGGGGATGTTACACCTCAATTCAAACAAAGCAAAACAAATGTAGAAAACACAAAGAAACTGTACCTGAATCCTTCTAAACATTACGATAACACACCAGTGCGTCATAGTGCATTTTTTACATCAGTCATTTTTCTGAAGAATATTTGTGATATCATTCTTATTTATACTGAAAACATAGGTTGAGGGTACTTGTTAGAACCGCCCCGCCTCATTGAGGCTGTTTTAATGAGTATGCACAACCTATGTCTAGGAGCAGAAATAAGGAAAATAATGTATACCCCCGTAAACCTGTTTTCTCTATATAAAGTGGGGTGTAAGGGGGTGTTTATTTCACGGACATGCTTTTATAGCATAATTTGTCATTATTTTAGATGGATTAACTGTATATGGACCTATTCAAAAGATTCTACTAAGCATTCATATATATAGGTATCATAAAAATCCTAAACATTCGGACACCTTAAGCAGTCAGGTATCTTACGGAAAACCGTGACCATCATTTGTCACGGTTTTCCATAACATTGTGCTGTTTCCCTATTGCGGCATGTTTTTCTGTTGTATCGTGCTTATTTTGCACGTTATTTTGATCCTGTAAACATTTACACATAGTTCGGGAACCAATTTAAAAATGACGTTAGAGCCACTTTACATCCAGGTACTCTAAGACTCAACAAGAGGGGAGAATAGAGGTGGCAACAGCTGCAAAAGTTGACTATTTTAAGCAAGTTTTCACTTCTAATCCTTCAAATTGAGGAAAACCGCCATCGTAGTTATCTAGAAAAATGTATATATAACCATTTCTCAATAACAAAACCGAAGTTATTCGCAGCTAATACCGAGTTATTCGATAGCAAACCTACCTGGGGTCCTATTTGCAAAACAGTTTGCCACGGATAACCGTGACTCTCCATATTGTGACTGGCATGGTATTCCATGACAAACTGAAGCCAGTCAACGTCATGGATTTCCGTCACTTGTGTTTTATAACGGGGAGCAGTTATTGTCAACAATGTATATAAAATAGACGTGGAGGCAATGATCAGGAATCGATATTATCAACCCACAGCTCCCATCAGAGATACCAAACTACATATACTGCATATAAAACTGCAGTATACAAGTAGGGTCACTGTAGGTACGTTCGGAGAGATGGATACATTCGGACACTTTTATTTATCATGTATAGTTTCCGTGTGTTACAATAATCATCCTTTATCGAGCATGCAATATAAATAAAAATCAAAAATGAGTTCCTGTTAGAGCAATGAAAACATTCATAAGAAAGAAGATGGGTCATACTACGTAGTTTCGGCTAATAAAGCCTCATCAGTGACCCTGTATTGATCCGGCAAAGAAAGCCAGAGGAAACATACTGCAATTTTGCGAATTTCGAATAGGCAGTCGATACAGACTTGTATAAATCAAAATGTGGTCCAAATAGTTAAAAACCTGTCTAGAATATGAGTCTTAAACCAATAATTTATTTCTGATTTCTCAGAATATTCACGCTGATCTCAAAGGACCAAAAGTAAAATATAAACTTCACTATGGTTGATGTACGGGGAGACGTTTTACGGCCGGCACAACACCAGCTGCAGTGAAGGCAAATAAAAATCAAAAATGAGTTCCTTTAAGAGCAATGAAAACATTCATAAGAAAGAAGATGGGTCATACTACGTAGTTTCGGCTAATAAAGCCTCATCAGTGACCCTGTAATGATCCGGCAATAAAACCCAATTAAAACATTTGTTGCTTGTCTAATTCTATTACCTTCAGTCCATACTAAACATATTTTCTTATTGGTTGAAAAATGCTTACGTCAGAACAACGTCTCAAACCGCCAGTTCTTAAAAATAGCCATCGGAAGAGATGGCAAATCCCCCGACCAAAAGCCAATATGGCCTTCAGAAGATTGTTCACCAATAGAAAGTGCACCAGAATTAAACCAGCAATATATCACAAAAGTATTGCAGTTATGGCCATCACAAGATTATACTGTCAGGGGAGATAACTAAAAAACCAGGGCACTCAGAGATGTGGTTCTTGCGCATGACATGCCTGCTTAAACTCATGTATTTCTGTACAAAGTACCATCAATATGTCTCAAAAGGTATTGGAGATATGGTGATCACAAGCTGGTCATACTGTTATATTGGAAGGGTAGATAACTCAAATACCACAGTACCAACAGTTGTGGTTCTTGCACATGACATCCCTTCTGTACCTTGTATACAATTGTGCCAAGTTCCTTCAATATATCTCAAAGGGTGTTGGAGTTATGGCTATCACAAGGTTATATTGCCAGGGGAGATAATTAAAAAACCAGAGCACCCAGAGTTGTAATTCTTGAGCATGACACACCTGCTTAACCTCATGTACATCTGCATCAAGTACCACAAATATGTCTCAAAGGGTATTGTAGGTACGATGCTCACAAGGTTGTCATACTGTTATATTGGAAGGGGAGATAACTCAAATATCATTACACCCAGAGTTGTTGTTCTTAGGCATGAAGCGCCGTCTCAACGTTGTATACAATTGTGCCAAGTACCATCAATATATCTCAAAGGGTATTGGAGTTATGGCCATCACAACGTTATATTGTCAGGGGAGATAATTAAAAAACCAGGGCACCCAGAGTTGTGGTTCTTGCACGTGACACACCTGCTTAACCTCATGTACAACTGTACCAAGTATCATCAATATATCTCAAAGAGTGTTTGAGATGTGGCCATCACAAGGTAGTGATTCTATATTATTGGAAGGGGAGATAACTAAAAAACCATGGCACCCAGAGTTGTGGTTCTTGTGCCTGACACACCGTCTCGGCCTTGCGAACAACTGTGCCAGGTATCATCAATATATCTCAAAGGGTATTGGAGTTATGGCCATCACAAAGTAGTCATTCTATTTTATTAAAAGGGGAGATAACTAACAAAGTAAGGCATCCAGAGTTCTGGTTCTTGTGCATGACACGGCGTCTCAGCCTTGTGAACAATTGTGTCAAGAACCATCAATGAATCTCAAAGGGTATAGGAGTTTTGGCCATCACAAGGTTGTCACTCTATTTTATTGGAGGGGAGATAACTCCAAAACCATGGCAACCAGAGTTGTGGTTCTTGTGCATGACACGCCATCTCAGCCTTGTGAACAACTGTGCCAGGTACCATCAATATATCTCAAAGGGTATTGGAGTTATGGCCATCACAAAGTAGTCATTCTATTTTATTAAAAGGGGAGATAACTAAAAAAGTATGGCATCCAGAGTTCTGGTTCTTGCGTATGACACGCCGTCTCGGCCTTGTGAACAATTGTGCCAAGAACCATCAATGAATCTCAAAGGGTATGGGAGTTATGGCCATCACAAGGTTGCGTCTACGGACGGACGGACGGACGGACAGACGGACGGACAGACGGACGGACGCCAGGCTGATCGCTATATCCCCCGAACCTATTCGGTCGGGGGATAAAAACAAAACAAAACAAACCGAACGATCACAACTGATTTACCACTGAGTACTTTGTGGGCATTTTCGGAGTAAGGCAGCTTAAAATGTATACATGTGAGCAGCCGGAGCCATTAACTACGCTTTCATTGTATTAGCATCGCTACCAAGCTGACAAGCAAATCCCATCCTCACTCTTACCCCACCCGCCTAGCTTAGAATAATATACCATATCATCAGTTACCCCTTATATCAGTTGCATTGTAACACAACAATCTGATAAAGATATGCCATCTCAGTACAGGTGAGCTTTATCAGGTCAGCGTGACATTGCATTTCTATGAACTTGATTACTAGCATTATTGGAAAAACACTGAAAGAGTGTACAAGGAGATTAACTGATAAGCAGAATACCAGGTTCATGTCATTTGATTTAAAGTTTATCAGGCTCGGCTTCGAGAAGGCATGAAAAACCGCTCGGCAATGCTCGCGATTCTACAAGCTTTCTAGAAGCCTTGCCCGATAAACTTGATATCAAAAGACACGAACCTAGTATCTTTTCCGTATGTCGTATTTCAAATATGAAATACAAGCACAATGTTTAGTCCTTAACTTTCCAGTGCAGCAACACGATGTCCTTTCTTCAAAAGCTAAGAGTCAATGCAGGCAGATCAACGAGACTGAAAAACAGCATTTTCGATTGCCAGTTACATTCGAAACGTTGTTTCTAAGGCTTATTGATCCGCGTTCATCAACTACCATGGAAATTTTCGATCGCCTCACTTAAAGGTGCATTATTGAGCTATCTGGAAAAAATTCTTCCAAAAATAAAATACATATAGCCGGTATTTTCTTTAAAACAATACAAATGAATGCATTTTATGCAAAAATGCGAACAATTATGATGATTGGTAAACGAGTTTGAGAGGGATTCCCTAACTAGGTTTCGAACACTAGTTAGATCTATTTTTAGTTCGTGACAAAAATAGAATCCCCATATATGACGTTATGCGACATTCATTTTTGGCTTTGTTTGCTTAGGCCATGCCTGAATCGGAAAAAATATGACGCTGAATACCATGCCATAAGTAACGACACTCAGAGACGATACTGTCGCCATGTATGTGTAAAGTGACAGATTTATTTTTAGAACAGAATTTCCGAGCACATGTTCAGAGCGAAGGGTAAACATGAATAAAAACGACCATTTTCACAAAGTTTTGAAGCTGCATTGGCACCAAAAGTGTACACATGACAAAGGAGTATGCAATGAAGATAAAAACCAGAAAAAAATTGAGACCCGGTAGCTCAATAATGCACCTTTAATGATATAGGCTGCAATTTTAAAATGCCGTGGCAGTTGATGACTGCGGATCAGTGTCTTTTCAAACGGCATTTTCAACTGCCAGGTACCATTAAACAAGTCCAAAAAGTTGCCCTTTGAGAACCATGAACGCAGCCAAAAACGAAAATATACATAGCCATTTGGTGTTTGGGCCAGACGAGCTAGTTTCAGCCATCAAGGCCTCATCAGTGACCCTCGAAGTAATGCTGACAAGTTATATCAGCCAAAACTAGTTTCTGCTATCAAAGCCTCATCAGTGCCCCTTAAAGAAAATCTGACTTTGAATTTCAGTGAAATGGCATGAGAAATTATAACTGCAATTTAGATGGTAACTTGTCTGACAAGTAAAGACTCACCAGCCTGTGTCGCTGTGTACCCTGACCAGAAACATAAATGTTCACTCTTGGGAACCAAAGATGGCTCATACAGACTGAAGGCGCATACATGCAGGCTAATATGAGCCTTTGCGGGCTGCACAATAACACAGGTTTTCTTGTGACACGGCTCATATGGTGCTATTCATTTTGCTCTAGGACCCTGGGTTTATTAAAGAAATGTTCCTACTTTTTGCTGAAGTAGTTACCATGAATACTGCTAATCCCTTAATTTAGAATTCTGATAGCAGACCCAAGTGGTATTGCTACAGGCCGTCGCAAGGCGGTCGTTTCTGTTGTAAACCCAAGTTTTACTATATAAAAGTCGGGTTTAAAGGAGTCAAAATATATAGGCGTGTTTTCGTGATGCCGACATGAAACAGCCTAACATATTGAGGACATTATGGGTGTCGGTCTGGGCTCTGTTAATATTGCTTTTACTGAAAATCTAGAGACGATCAAACTGCCAGTAAGATGGGTTCCCCTACATGCTGAAAAGACTAGATTTTTCAAGAAAACTTTAAGATTGTTTTCAACTTTTCAGGCAGACCAAGCTAAATTCTATAAGACATTTGTGACCCACGATGAAACATGGGGTGACCATTTTGATCCTGAATTGTAGTCCCAAAGTAAACAATGGGAACTTCTCGGGACTCTCCTTCCAAAATGTTTAAACATGTTGCATATGTTAGCAAGGTTCTGAGACTGTGAGGGAGTGGCCATGGTTAACTTCTTGCAAAAAAATAAAACAATTAATGGGATTTACTATTTATTATGCTACAGAATTGCAACAGCTGACAGATGTAGTCATAACAAAGAGAAGAGAAAAAGAGAAGACCAGGTCCGTGTCTTTTGATATCAAGTTTATCAGGCAAGGCTTCGAGAACGCTTGTAGAATCGCGAGGCTTGCCGAGCGCTTCTACATGCGTTCTTGAAGCCGAGCCTGATAAACTTGATATCAAATAATACGAATCTGGTATTCTCTTTTATCAG
This sequence comes from Lucinisca nassula, assembly GCA_963580285.1. Taxonomy (NCBI): domain Eukaryota; kingdom Metazoa; phylum Mollusca; class Bivalvia; order Lucinida; family Lucinidae; genus Lucinisca; species Lucinisca nassula. The sequence goes on from OY757023.1 coordinate 90,546,668, forward strand.
TTTATCCCCTTGTACACTCTTAGCGATTTATGATCAGTTATTGATGGTCCTCAGTGCGTCCCAGCATTCTGGTGGTCGATCTATTCAGTATCAACAGGCCATATTGTTTCTATGATATTTTTTTTCATGTATTTTTTTCTCCATTTTCCCCAGTAACAGTAACGTATTTGTCATTTTCCCAGTAGTTTTGATGATATAGAAGCATTTCAGCTCTGCACCACTCCCTTCAATGTCGCTGGCCGGAAGGCTCTCCTGGCCGAATTTTCTTTGAAAACGCTGTGAAGGATACGGTTGTGTGGTCCGACCAACCTCTCCTGAGTATTTCTACATACTTGTCATGCTTGTGAACATAGGAATCAGACCACGGTAGACAATGCGCACTTTAAAAACATAATAGTCATGGTTATCCATGACAAAGCCCTATTTAAAGACAGGTCACGGTTTTCCGTTACCTGTATTAGAGAAAATAATTTCTCCCAAACTATCACGTGGTCATTTACATAGAGAAAACGTTAACGTCATGGAAAACCATTACTTTGGCTTTTACTTATGTGTCGTGGAAAACCGTGACAAATGATGGTCACGGTTTTCCGTAAGATACCTGACTGTTAAGGACTTGCCGTAATTCTCCTAAAATTTTGACAAATTAGTTTCACAATCCAGCAAGGAGTTGGAAAGGTGCAGACGGAATGGCAAACAATGTAGACCCTGATCAGAGCAGTCTGATCTGGGTCTACACTGTTTGCTTAGGCCTGTCCCAATGCTTCTTCAAAATTTATATGGAAATTTGCTGAACTTTTTGCAAACAGTGTAGGCCCTGATCAGATGCCGCATTCTGCGGCGTCTGATCTGGGCCTGCATTGTTTGCCATTCCGGTATGAAGTGGGTTGAGACACCACTTAACTGCTTGATGGCTAAGCCTATCATTCACACAAGCTTGCATGTGAGAAATGGTTACTTATTGAACAGATTAACATGTAAACCTCAGTAAGCCTGTGCAAATGCAATATACACAGTCTGGTCAGAATGTTCACTGTTTCCAATGAGCAGTATGAGCCTAAGAGAAGCTGGGAACCAGGAGTGGTCACTTCCAATACAGGTCATCTCGTATAAATTGCATCTGAAATTTTATTAGAAAGTTGTTTTTATTTATTTTGGTTTAATGGCTATTTCAAGATTACTATTATGTTAAGCCATTTGATCAATTTCCCTTATACAGTAGAGAATAAAAAGAAAATCTTTTCTGTAAATTTAAAAAATATTTTATCTTGTGTGTTGAAAACTTTAGAATTTTCTTCAGTATGAAGCATTCCTGAAGCTTCTAATGTTTTCAGCATATATATATAGCATTCCTGAAGCTTCTGATGTTTTCAGCACAAAGATACAGCATTCCTGAATTCAGCACACAAGATTTAGCCTGAAGCATCTATTGTTTTCATCACACAAGATTGAGCACTCCTTAAGCTTCTAATGTTTTCATCACACAAGATTTAGCATTCCTGAAGCTTCTGATGTTTCCAGTACATAAGATTTAGCACTCCAGAAGCTTCTAATGTTTTCAGCACACACGATTTAGCACTCTTGAAGCTTCAGATGTTTCCAGTACACAAGATTTAGCTTTCCTTAAGCTTCTAATATTTTTAGCACACAAGATTTAGCACTCTTGAAGCTTCAGGTGTTTCCAGTACACAAGATTTAGCTTTCCTTAAGCTTCTAATGTTTTCAGCACACAAGATTTAGCACTCTTGAAGCTTCAGGTGTTTTCAGTACACAAGATTTAGCATCCCTCAGTACACAAGATTTAGCATTCCTGAAGCTTCTAATGTTTTCAGTACACAAGATTTAGCATCTCAGAAGCTTCTAATGTTTTCAGTACAACAGATTTAGCATTCCTGAAGGTTCCAATGTTTTCAGTACCCCAGATTTAGAATTCCTGAAGCTTCTAATAATGTTTTCCGCACACAAAATTTAGCATTCCTGAAGCTTCTAATGTCAGTCTGAACCATATCTCTTGTCAGCATTTTAAAATACAACATTCTACCGTAAGAAGCCTAATAAGACACCTTGAGGACTTACTGCAATTCTCCTTAAATTTAAACAAATTTGTTTCATGACCAAGCAAAGAGTCCAAAAGATGCAGATGGAGTGTCAAACAGTGTAGACCCTGATCAATTCAGGAGCAGTCTGATCTGGGTCTGCACTGCTTGCTTATGCCTATCTGTCCCAATATTTAGAATCTTTATGGTAGTTATTTTCAGAGTCCTTAATGTGTCCTTTTTTTCATTTTTCTATGAATTATGTGCTTCATCCATATCTGTGTCTTCTGTAAACCAAATGGAACAGCCGAGTTGTTGCGAGAGCACTTCATGTGCCGATTTTCTCTATAGCCTCCATATCATCAGCGTCCAACTTTGCGATCGTTCTGTCTGAAATAATATATGAGGAAACTAATTTAATACCATAACAGTAAAAAAGATTTCAATTTAATGACTAACTATAGTCACATATGGATGACTAAAAAAAACATTCCTCATGTGAACAAGTCCGTGTAAAGAACAACCCTCTACACCCCACTTTATATAGAGATAAGACCTGTCACCGGACAGGATAGCTCACCGGAAGTCGCGCCTTGACACAGTTGCGCAAAGGCAAATTTTCAGACCCATTACAGAAACAAAGAAAGAATCCAGTGCTATATCAGTATACACCCGGACCTGGTTATAGCACGATTCGTTACAGCACGAATTCGGATATAACACGGTTTTGGTTTGGACCCCAAATTTTCCCCAACCAACATTTATAAATATTATCCAAGGATTGTATCAGGTTTTAAGCACAACAACTTTATTTTCCTCTCACTTTTGACTGCGGTAATACGGTAGCTAACACAGTAGCTAACACGGTTTATAACAGTACTTTTTGATATCTATTGCAGGCCTCCAACAGAGTTGAATATACAGTATATAAACTTGTTTAGCTTGACACGCATGATAAACGTGAACTGCCATCGGCACAATCAAAAGTGTTGGCTTAGTGTGATAAAGAGATTAAAGAATTCAGTTACGCAACCGGAAAAAATATTTATCACGCTCTGTTAAGGATCACTGCTCAGCAGAAATTTTAAACATCGATGCAGATGATGTGATCAGTAAACTGCAATAAAACTCATTTTCTAGAGCCGCATGTAAAAGAAAGTCAGATTTATTCCAGCTTAAAAGCAAATGATAAAACATATTCAATATTGATTTTCGCGGTAAAAAAATCATTAAAAACCATGTGCGCCATTAAAATCGTTTCAAATGGCTAAAATATTAAGGGTAAGACATTTCAAGGGAAGTAATTCAAATTTCTTGTAAGCGTTGATCATTGTCCGGTTCCGAACCCTAACCCGGTAATTTTACCATTGAAATCTATTAACGGTACTGTAGTTCGGTACGGTCCGGATTCTCAGTAACAACAAAGTTAGCCGGGAACCAGCTATCAAAATGGCGTCATACTCACTGTCAGATCGGACGATTTCTGGATATAAAACATGGTTTGTCAGCTGGTTTCGATTAAAGTGACTTGTTTGACTTGATGGGCCATGGTATTTACTGCCATTGATTAGTTCTAAACACATTTTAGTCGGGAAATACGGTCATTAACCGGACCGCACATCATCTTGTTTGGGAAACTATTGATCACCATTGTGTCAATGGTTGATCTGTGACAAATACGGTCGGCGTTTATAACACGATTCGGTTAACTAACACGGTCCGTTGGTTGGACCCGGAGTTCCGTGTTATAACGAGGTTGAGGTGTAGTTATATTAAAATCTATCAATAAATGTAGCCGCTAGAGCAAAGACAAAGTTTTTCTAAAAATAGCCACAGTGACCTTGACCTGAGGACCATGAAAGTCAAACTCCCTTAAGATATTATCATACCCAACATTTGTATGAAGTTATAGAGTGATGACAAGGTTTTTCTAAAAATAGCCACACTGTCCTTAACCTTGAGGTCATGACCTTGAAAGTTGAACTCGCTCGAGATATTATCATAAGCAACATTTGTGTAAAGTTATGGCAAAATTCATCTACAAATGTAGCCCATACAGCCATGACAAAGTTATTCTGAAAATAGCCATAACCTCTACCTCAGGACCCTGAAACATAAACCTGCTCGAGATACTGTACTATCATACCCAACATTTGTGAGAAATTATATTAAAATCTATCAATAAATATAGGTGCTAGAGTGATGACGGAGTTTTTCTAAAAATAGCCACAGTGACCTTGACCTTGAGGTCATGACCTTGAAAGTTGAACTCATTGGAGAAATTTAAAAGCAGTATCTATCACCATACCAAGTCTCAAGTAAATTCGTCTGAAGGCAACCAAGTAATGATCTTAAATCTCCAGTGCAAAAACATAGTTCTTAGTCTGTGACCTTAACCCAAAGGTCACAGTCATGTATGATGATGCTGCTGATAAAAGCTTTTGACTAGTATCCATCACTAGCCCAAGTATGAACTAAATCTATCAAAAGGTAAATAAGTAATGAGCTCCTAAAAACTTTAACATTCTAAGTCAGTGACCTTGACCCCAAGGTTATGGTCATGAACACTGATGCTGCTGCTAAAACTTTGAGACAAGTATCTATAAAAATACCGAGTATAAACTAAATCCATCCAAAGATGAAGTAATGAGCTCCTAAAAACTTTAACACAAAAACTTTAACATTAAAATTCTAAGTCTGTGACCTTGACCTTAAGGTCACGGTCATGGGTGCTGATACTGAAGATACAAACTTCTATCACAATACCAAATATGAACTTAATCCATGTTCACATAAAGAAGTTATGAGCACCCAAAATCTTAAACGTAAAAAACTTTAACATTTGTGGACGCCGACACCGGGGCTAGTAGAATAGCTTATCGGAACTTCATTCCAGTGAGCTAAAAACTGGAGTTTACCGGTATAAATATTATTTTCCTTATTTATGTTCCAAGACATAGGTTTTGGGTACTCGTTAGAACCGCCTCAATGACGCGGTTCTAATGAGCACCCTCAACCTATTTTTGGAGTATAAATAAGCAAAATATCACAAATTTTCACAAGAAAAATAACCATTTTCTGGGGTTATGAAAGATAGAACTATGTCACATGGGTGTGTAATTGTAAGAAGATCTGTGAACATTTGTTTGAGACAATGGTAGTTGGAGCCACTAAGGACTAAACATAACATCAGGGTCCAGTTGTTCAAAGCATTGTTAGCTTAACGAGCTCGTTAGTGGTCAAATTGTTAACTGTTCTAGCAAGTACATTATCTAAAATTCTGGTATTTTTGCTGAAAAAATGTGAGCAGCTTTTGCATTTGCAAAAGCTACTCACATTTTTTCTGCAAAAATATTAGTATATTTGCCATATTATATGGACAAAGTTTTTACGATATGTTAGCTAACGACGTCATTAGTTTTGAACAACCGGCTCCAGGAAAGGAAACATAATGGGGATCATTTTGTGCTTTTTTTTCAATCTCCTATGCAATAAAGGTTTGTAGAATTGACTCGGGTCATTCTAATGAGTACACACAACATACTTTTTCAAGACAAATATTTCGCAGGTGGTTATGTCGTGCCTGTGGGAGGCGCAAAGTCACCAAACCATGAGAGCTAGGCCAAGGTCAAACATTGATGCTTCCAGCTTCCATTAAAGTTGCCATTCCTAGATGGAAGCTTGTAGCAAGTATCATTAATGAAGCTCTATTAGTTCTTAAGAAATGAATTTAAATATTGGGTTGAACATAGAGTTGATGCAACAGTTCACTAAGTCAGTGAAGCATGAAATTTAGGTAAAGGTCAAATATGGATGCCTGCATTATAGTTGTCATTCCTAGATACAGGTATAATATACTAAGTATCATTAATGAACCTCTTATACTTCTTTTGAAATGAACTTAACCATTAGGGTGAACGCTAGGGTTAATAGTGAACAAATCTTGTCAAATTCAACAGTGTCAAATTCAAAAACAGCAAATACAAAACAAGAATTCTGCCGAAGGCTATGGCGCGCCTGTGGGGGCGCAAAGTCACCGAACCATGGCATCTAGGCCAAGGTCAAAAATAGATGCTTGCATAAAAGTTGTCATTCTTAAATGCAACCTTGTACTAAGTATCATTAATGAAGTTCAAATAATTCTTGAGAAATGAACTTAACCATTAGGGTGAACGCTAGGGTGGTCGCAATATTTTACAAAGTTAGCGAACCATGAAATGTAGGTCAAGGTCAAATATGGATGCTTGCATTTAAGTTGCTATCCCGAGATACAAGTTTGTACCAAGTGTCATTAATGAAGCTCTTATAGTTCTTGAGAAATTAACTTGACCATTTGGGTGAATGCTAGGGTGGTCGCAATATTTTACAGTCAGTGAACCATGAAATGTAGGTCAAGGTCAAATATGGATTTTTGCATTTAAGTTGCCATCCCAAGATACAAGTTTGTACCAAGTATCATTAATGAAGCTCTTATAGTTCTTGAGAAATTAACTTGACATCAACAGATTCAAGTTTGTACCAAATATCATTAAAGAAGCTCTTATAGTTCTTGAGAAATAAACTTGACCATTAGGGTGAACGCTAGGGTGGTCACAATATTTTACAAAGTCAGTGAACCATGAAATTTAGGTCAAGGTCAAATATGGATGCTTGCATTTAAGTTGCCATCCCCAGATTCAAGTTTGTACCAAATATCATTAATGAAGCTCTTACAGTTCTTGAGAAATAAACTTGACCATTAGGGTGAATGCTAGGGTGGTTGCAAATGTTGACGCTTTGACAAACGGACGGACGGATGAGCAAACGGACGGAAAACCGGGCGCCTATGTTGCACCATGCTAAAAGCAGGCGCGACAAAAATACAAGTAACTTACTAAAATGTCTTTCTATAACCCTCATAACGTTAAAAGAGCGTTTGTTATCCACCATGTTTATTGCTAAGCCGGCCTTGCCGAATCTCCCTGTTCTACCAATCCTGTGTAGGTATGTTTCACAGTCAGCCTGCTTGTCTTGCGTTAGTGGAAGGTCAAAGTTCACAACCACTGTCACCATCTCAACGTCAATACCTGAAGATGAAAATAGAGAATACTAGGTTCATGTCATTTGATATCAAGTTTATCAGGCAAGGCTTTGAGAGCGCTTGTAGAATCGTGAGGCATGCCGAGGGATTCTACATGCGTTCTCGAAGCCGAGCCTGATAAACTTGATAACAAATGACACAAATCTGGTATTCAATTTATCAGTTAATCCTCTTGAACACTCCTACAGTTTTGTCATTTTTTTCCAGTAGTCCAATTCATAGAAGTGCAATATCACGTTGACCTGATAAAGCTCACTTGTCCTGAGTTAGCATATCTTTTATCAGGTCAGTATGTTACAATGCAATTAATATAGGGGGTAACTGATAAAAAGTAATTCCTGGACCATGATGTTCAAAGCATCCCTAGCTAAACAAACTTGGGGCTAAAGCTCTGGGTCCAACTGCTCATTGCTGGCTTAACAAGTTCGTTATTGGTCAAACTGTTAACTGTTCTAGCAAGTACAATATCCAATATAGTGTTATTTTTCTGGAAAACAAAGGAGAGCAGCTTTTACATTTTTAATGATACATTAACTAATAATGTCGTTAAGTTTTGAACAACTGGCCCCAGGTGTTCAAAATAGAAGTGAAGGCAGTGATAAGGAATCGATACAATCAACCCACAGCCCCCACCAGAGACCCCAAGGGAAAGAAACACAAACACGAAACAAACAGACCCCAATGAAAACATCAACAGCGGAAAGCCAAAAGGACAGCCACCCTCCCACTCCCACAAAATGGCCAACTGGCTGTCCAAAGCAAAATGACACAAGCGACACACACACTCAGACAAGCCATAAAAAAAATAAACATTGACAGAAGAATCATTATTAGCTATTTCAGAAACTCTTTTCCTGCACTGAAAAAAGAAGTTTGTTTGTTTGGAGTTTAATCCACTGAGTACCAGAAACCCCTAAAGGGGTACCTTGGCAAACAGTGCAGGCCAAGATCAGTCACCGCAGAGCGTGGCGTCTGATCAGGGCCTACACTGTTTGCAAAAAGTTCAGCCATTTTCCAAATCAATTTTGAAGAAAACACAACCTGACACCCCTAAATTTTGAAATGAACTCCTGCTATATATAAGGTGGAAGAGATTTCATTTGGTACAAAAAGGGTTAACCCTTGTCCTGCTGAGCCCGGATAAGCCTTATTTTCCAAACAATGAAGATCCAGATCAGATGGCTTCTGGCGAAGCCATCTGATCAGGATCTACAGTGTTTGCCATTCAGATTGTGAATTTGTTGCAATAATTTGCATCAAGTAATCTGATTGGTTGATAATCGGTTGTGGGTGTGGCAGATTAAAATATTCAGCAGGACAAGGGTTAATGACCCAGTCACCACCATATAGGTCACATTGAGCCAGTAAAATCGCAAACCACCCTTTTTCTGGCCAGGCTTATACATGTTTGCAAGTAGAGTGCATTCCTTTGCCAGAAACTGATGTCTGCCTTACCTGAATCAGCAAAAGAGAGAGAACAACCAATAAAATATTTCATGATCAATCTCTAGACCCAGGGTCTTGAGGGATCAAACCCGGACACCAGCATTAAGAATTTTGGAATCATGGAAGGGACAGAGTGACTGTAGAAAAGATTTTGTGATCAATCTCCATAAAAAAAAATGTCAGCTTATACATTCGAGTGAGCTACCAAGGCTGAAGGTTTGTGTGAAGTTTATGGAAAATATCTCCTGAATAGATGCAAGTATATCACAATTCATTCAAGTGAAAAGGTGCAGACAAGCTATTTGTGGCCCAAAATTGACAGTTTCTGAGGGCCTGTGACCTTGAAAATAAGGTCAAGGTCATCAAAAGCAAACCAAATCTTTGGAAGGTTGCAATTATATACAGTCAAACCTGCGGGAGCGACCACCTGTCTTAAGCGATTTCCTGTCTTGAACGACCGTCATGCAATCCTCCCGAGCAATTTTCAATGTTAAATTACCTGTCCTGAGCGCCCAACTGTCCAACGCGACCAGCGACCGCTGAAAACGTGTCCAAATTGTAAAATTTTCCTGCCTTGTGCGACCAAATAAGTTTACCGTGACACTGGAAACACGGCCGGTGTTTTGTTCCGGTGCGCAAGTATCAATACTTATCTTCCTTCATATTGTCATTGGAAACGGAAATTCCCGATTCTAAAAATAGTCTTTTATATATTTTTGCGACTGGTTTACGTATCGGATAATGTGATAGCGTAAATTCGCATAACTTTCGGTAAAAATATCGTGAACCCGTCTGAAACGTTCTACCGCAAAGCAAAATTATACACAAAGGAATAATATGTTTTTAAAATGGTTGGGACACCGAAACGGAAAATTTTAACTTTGGAAGAGAGAATTAATGTTTTAAAAGAGATCGAAAAAGGCAAATCGTGCAGACAGGTGGCTGATGAATTAGGCGTTGGAAAGACACAAATTCAGTCATTAAAAAGCGAAAACGTGAGCTGATTGACGACTTTGAGAACAATGCCTCCCTCTGATAGAAAGAGAAGACACATTTCGTCAACATACTCTTTTTTTTCCAAAATCTTAAGAATTCATAGTTTTATAACATTTTAGAAGCAACTTTAAGTTTTTAAAAGAACACAGATTTTTTTAAACACTTTTTCCATAATCTTAAGAATTTGTAGTTTTATAACATTTTAGAAGCAACTCTTTTCTGCAGATACATGTGTATATTTTATTAATGAACTCATAAATTGCACAATATGAATTTCAAAAAAAGTCTTGGTTTATCCTCCCTGCCCTAAGAGACCACCTGTCTTGAGAGACCACTTTTGGTGTTTCCCAAAGGTGGTCTCTCAAGACAGGTTCGACTGTATTGTACAAAGTTTGAATAAATGTCATCTATTCATTTGAGATAGGGTGCAGACATGCCAAAATCGACAGTTTTTGGGGCCTGTGTCCTTGGAAATAAAGTCAAGGTCACCAAAATCTAATCAAACCTTTGGTCGGTTGCAATGATATATTGTACCAAGTTTGACCAAATTTCATTGATTTGTTTATCAGACAGGGTGCAGACACGGCATTTTTGGCCCAAAATTGACAGTTTTTGGGGGCCTGTGCCCTTGAAATAAGGTTATGGTCATCAAAACCTAACGGGTGTTTTCCCCAGTGATGTAACTATGCAGGTTTGGTCAGAATCCATCAATATGTTCAGGGCATACAGTGCTTCAAACAGACTACAGGCTATATAAATGTTTACGGGTCAATAACTCCAAAAGCAGGAAAATCAAAGTTAAAGCTCTTATGTTCTGCATGACATCTCAGTGCTCTAAATATCTGTGAATTGTCTCGAAAATATCTGAAATGGTATCAATGTTATGGCATGGACACGAAACTATGATACAAATGGCTGTTCAATGTTCAAAGGGCAATGACTCCAAAAATAGGAGTTACAGTTCATATGTTCTGCACGTCCCATGGTGCTCTACATATCTATGAAGTTTCGTGAAAATATCTCAAATAGTATCAGTGTAATGAATCATGAAACTAGAGAAAGCGACCAGTGGGTCACGTATACCCCGGGCCAGTGCCACCCTCTGATATATCTTTCGAGCTTGTATGTAATATGAATGAAGTCAAGAAGCTATAATAATCTATAAATGTGCTTGTAAAAGCTAAACCAAACATACAATTTCTAAATGGACCAAGGGAGTGAGGGATCAAAGTTAATGAAGCAGCAGGGTGGGGTATGCATCAATGAAATCTTTGGACTGGTATGCAACATTGATGCAAGTATCAATTGAATTTTTCTTAGAGTTTAGAACATACAGGCATCTATAAACTTTGTCATAAAACTTTAACCAAATGTAAAATTTCTAAGTCCGTGACCTTGAAGTCAAGGTCACCATGGGCGGGGGGAAGGGACATGCATCACGAAATCGTTTATCAAACATGAAGAGAATCTAACATGTTGTTACAGAGATATCAGCAATGAAAAAGGTCTAACACAAAACTTCAACCTACAAGTACATGAACAGACAGACGGCCCACCCAGGGGCTTAGATATTCCATATGAAAGGTAATGGTATAGAGATATACTTTACCAAACATGAAGAGAATCTAACATGAGGTTACAGAGATATCAGCAATGAAAAATGTACACAAAACTTTGACGTAAAAGTAGATGAACAGACAGACCGACAGACAGCCCACCCAGGGGCTTAGATATTCCATATGAAAGGTAATGGTATAGAGATATACTTTACCAAACATGAAGAGAATCTATGTGGTTACACAGATATAAGCAATGAAAAAGGTTTAACACAAAACTTTGACGTAAAAGTAGATGAACAGACAGACGGACAGACAGCCCACCCAGGGGCTTAGATATTCCATATGAAAGGTAGTGGTATAGAGATACCCTTTACCAAACATGAAGAGAATCTATGTGGTTACAGTGATATCAGCAATGAAAAAGGTTTAACACAAAACTTTGACCTACAAGTTGATGAACAGACAGACGGACAGACAGCCCACCCAGGGGCTTGACCCAGGGGCTTAGATATTCCATATGAAAGGTAATGGTATAGAGATATACTTTACCAAACATGAAGAGAATCTAACGTGGTTACAGAGATATCAGCAATGAAAAAGGTTTAACACAAAACTTTGACATACAAGTAGATGAACAGACAGATGGACAGACAGCCCACCCAGGGGCTTGACCCAGGGGCTTAGATATTCCATATGAAAGGTAATGGTATAGAGATATACTTAACCAAACATGAAGAGAATCTAACATGTGGTTACAGAGATATCAGCAATGAAAAAGGTTTAACACAAAACTTTGACGTAAAAGTAGATGAACAGACAGACGGACAGACAGACAGCCGACACAGGGGCTTAGATATTCCATATGAAAGGAAATGCTATAGAGATATCCTTTACCAAACATGAACTGAATCTAACATGTGGTTACAGAGATATGAGCTGTCAAAAAGGTTCAACGCAAAACTTTGACGTAAAGGTTGACAAACAGTGGGACGGACAGAAGTACGAACGAATGAACAAACAAAGGAACGAACGGACGGAAAGACGAAAACTATATACCCCCTGACATACTTCGTATGCCGGGGGTATAACTATGATAGAAATGGCTATGTTCAATGTTCAAAGGGCAATAACCCAAAAAGTAGGAAAATCAGAGTTACGGTTCATATGTTCTGCATGTCATCTCATGGTGCTCTACATACCTGCGAAGTTTCGTAAAAATATCTCAAATGGTATCAAAGTTATGGAGCGGACACAAAACTATGAAATATGATCACCTTCAGACCATGAAACAATAACAGGAAAGTTTCATTAAAAATCCCATGAGAAACATAGGAGTTGTGGAAAGAATTTCTGTTGATAAAATGGCTAAAACTGACATTGGGCCTTAAGTCTGGAAAAAAGGTGTCAAGCATGACATCATCATCACCATCAGATTTTTTAATAACATGCAGGTACAGGGGCAACATCCACATAAGTGGGCCCCCTTCCAGGTAGTTGGCTGCTGCACACATGGCAGATCTTACCCCAGATCTCCAGGCTTGTCTATCATGACCTCGATATAATATGATCCTCTTCATTTCATGGGAACAATGACTGGAAGGGTTCACTAAAATCCACTGAAAACTGCAAGAGGAATTGCAGAAACAATATCTGTTGTTGATAAAATGGCTATAACTGACAAAGGACCATAACTCTGGCATGGGAACATTATCTGGAAAGTTTCAACTTAAATGCCTTGAAAAATGTAGGAGTTGCAAAGAAACTTCTATTGATAAAATGGCAAAAAATGACTAAGGGCCATAACTCTGTAAAAAAATCAGCAGAGCATGACCTCCATAAATTAAGTCATCTTAGGTCATGCGAAAAATAACTGGAAAGTGTCATAAAAATCCCTTGAGATGCAGAGACAAGAACTCGTACTGATAAAATGGCAAAAACTGACAAAGGGAAAATCAGTTGCGCATGACCTCGATAAAATATGATCAGCTTCAGGTCATGGGAACAATAACTGGAAAGTTTCATCAAAATCCCTTGAAAACTGTAGGAGTTGTGTCTACAGACAGACAGACTGACCAGCGGAGAAGGATGGATGGACGAACCCATTACTATAGTCCCCTTCGACTAATGTCATGGGACAAAAATGGGGTTTAAAGATGTGTTCATTTCAAGTATTGTTAACTCTTATCATGCTGTTCACGACAACTCCTATCTTAGGAAACAGTGTAGATCCAGATCAGATGGCTTCTGAAGAAGCCATCTGATCAGGATTTACACTGTTTGGCATTCAGTTCATGAATTTGTAGCAATAAATTACATCAAGTAATTTGATTGGTTGATAGACAGAAATGGGTGTGGCCTAAATGAATATTCAGCAAGAGAAGGGTTAATGTGATGCACCAAAACTCACCTCTGGCTGATACATTAGTTGTAATGAGCACTTTCTCTTTTCCTTCTCTAAATCTGTTAATTACACTTGCCCTCTGTGAGATATCTAGGTCACCACTGAGCAGTGCCACGGCATGGCCATCTTGTGACATCTTCTCAGCTAGCCAGTGGGCTGTCCGCCTAGTCTAAATAAAGACAGAACTTGATAAATTTTATGTTTTGTTTGAAAACAGCCAACTTCTTTACAGGTTAATCAAACTGCAGCTGAATTTCAATGATTCGAAAATCTTTATGAATTTAAAAAATGTTTCGAGTCCGGTGATGTTAATCATAATAGTGCCAGGTAGGGCTGGCTAATCGGAGCAGAAAAGATAATGGGTTATCAGTCCTGCAATTGTGATCCATAATCGATTAGTAATCACCGTAGATTTGGTCATAATTTTACCTGTCTGGCTTTCTGTCTGAGCATGACTCTTACCATATGTTGCACTTTACCATATGTATTTGAACAGACAGGTTTGAGCAGTGTAGACTCAGATGAGATGCCACAAAATGTGGCATCTCATCAGGGTCTGCACTGTTTACCACTCATCCAGCTATTTCAGGCATGACTTTGGGTAGTAAATTGTACTTATCAAGCAATCGATTTCAAGCAAATCAATAATGATAATTATTTGTGTGGAATTTTTCGATCGATTATACGATTAATCGTGCCAGGCTTAGTGCCAGGTAAAAAGACGTAAAGGGGATAATATGTGGTCATCTTGTATCTCCCTTGGATTTCAACCCTTTTTATCTCAAATAACAGTCATTTCAAACCTTCTGCCCCCATCCATCAAGGCTTGGAGAAATAGATGGGCTGCATGGTGCTGACCACACATGAGTACTGGTAAACCTCTTAGAAGGACTAAGCCTGCCAAGGCATAGATGTGTGAGTCAGACTGTCCAATGCATATAAACCTTTTGGTTTCATTGGGCAGCAGGGCTTGAGAAGTCATGTCATCTCAATATTGGGTAAAAGTCCCACAAAAGTGGAAGCAACATTTCAAAAATGACCTAATTAGTGTTGACGGTGGACATTAAACCTCAATTCATTCAAACAAAAAACATTTAAAGGCATTTATTCTGCAACAGTAAAACACACCATGTGTTCATAATTGTTTTATTGCCCCTGTGGTATACTATCTTTAGCAGATCAAAGGCGGCCCCTAATAGGGTAATTAGTAGCTTTTGTTGAATCCCCTGACTGAGGTACATAAGGGAAAAATCAATAATGTACACTACAGTCAACAGTTATTCCCCAAGGAGAACCCTTACCTGTTGAAGACAGAGGACTTCTTTTCAGTCAGCACTGAGGGCTACATAATATTATGCAATGAAATAATAGACCTCAATAATCAAGAATAAATGCCTTTTCATCCTAAAAATTCCTTTAAGTTTGAAATAATAAAATAAGGGGTAAGGAGGAGTTGTCTTTTGAAGATTTTTTCTATTTTTAGCTCTGGCGGCCATCTTGTTTGCTGCGTTGAATGATTTTAGCTATTTTGGTAGGGAGTCACCTAACTAACATTCCTGTGAAGTTTGAATCAAATTGGCCCAAGGGTTGAGGAGGAGTTCGCGTTTTGATGTAAATTTACAAAGTTTTCAGCTATGGCAGCCATTTTGCTCATCAGAGCAAAAACATTTTAGCTATTTTGGTAGCGGGTCAAGTAAGCAACATTCCTATGAAGTTTGAATGAAATTGGCACAAGGGTAAAGGAGGAGTAGTCGTTTGAAGAATTTTTCTAATTTTAGCTCTGGTGGCCATCTTGTTATTCAGAGCGGAATGATTTTAGCTTTTTCTTTAGGGAGTCACCTACATAACATTCCAGTGAAGTTTGAATCAAATTGGCCCAAGAGTTAAGGAGGAGTTCGTGTTTGAAGCAAATTTACGATGTTTTCCTATTTTTAGCTAAGGCGGACATTTTGCTCATCAGAGCAGAACCTTTTCAGCTATTTTGGTAGATAGTCACCTAAGCACCATTCCTATGAAGTTTGAATAAAATTGCCCCAAGGGCACAGGAGGAGTGTCGTTTAAAGATTTTTTTTCTATTTTTAGCTCTGGAGGCCATCTTGTTTGTCAGAGCACAACGATTTTAGCTGTTTTGGTAGGGAGTCATTTGGGAAACATTCCTGTGAAGTTTGAATCAAATTGGCCCAAGGGTTGAGGAGGAGTTTGTGTTTGAAGCAAATTTACGATGTTTTTCTATTTTTAACTATGGCGGCCATTTTGCTGATCAGATTAATACCGTTATAGCTATTTTAGTAGAGGGTCACCTAAGCAGCATTCCTATGAAGTTTGAATTAATTTGGGCCAAGGGTACATGAGGAGTTGTTGTTTAAAGAATTTTCTATTTTTAGCTCTCACGGCAATTTTGTTCACCGGAGCTGAAACGTTTTAGCCATTTTAGTAGAGGGTCACCTAAGCAACATTCCTATAAAGTTTGAATGAAATTGGCCTAAAGGTACGGGAGAAGTTGTCGTTAAAAGATTTTTTTCTATGTTTAGCTCTGGCAGCCATCTTGTTCAGCGGAGCAGAACAATTTTATCTTTTTTTGTAGAGGGTCACCTCAGCAATATACCTATGAAGTTTTATTGAAATTGGCTGAAGGGTTAAGGAGGAGTTAACATTTAAAGCAAATTGTTGGCGCCGCACGACACATGACGCACATTGACCGATCACAATAGCTCACCATGAGCACTTTGTGCTCAGGTGAGCTAAAAATATCACAATTTTTCATCTTAATTTTTTCATTTTTATGGCGGTAAAAATTACAGTGTATTTGTATAGGTGTGTTTTGGTAATGGGAGAGAACAACTTCAGAAAATATTTCATGATTTATCTCTACACAAGGATGTTTCTTGAATCAGAGGGGAACTCGCCAGGCACCAGTGTTAATTATAACAGCATGCATACAACAAAACTTACATCACAAAAGATCATGGACTGGCCTATTGAGATTGTTCCATATATATTTGAGACGGCTCTGAATTTATCTTCTCTATCTTGACATTCTATATAAAATTGTTTGATGTTGTCGAGGCTTTCCTCCTCCCGCCGTAACTTGATCACGACTGGACTGTTTGGTATCACAGCCTGTGCAAATCGCATCACCTCCTCCTCGTAGGTTGCCGAGAACAACAACATCTGACAAGTTTTAGCTAAACCTCTGTAAAATATAAAGTGTGTGTTTTGTGACCCACCAACAACTAAGATCATATGAAGATGACCCACCAACAACTAAGATCATATGGGCCCCGTCAAGCGATTTTGGTACTTATCGCCTATGCGAGCAGCGAAGGTTCAGGCGAGCCTGCGCATCCGCGCAGTCTCGCCAGAACCTTCGCTGCTCGCTCATACAAGCAGTGAATCAAGAGAAACCTTGAGACAGAAATCCATATCCCTGGCCCCTCTGAATGGCTGGGCATGCGCAGTTAAAATTTGTCATGACAGAATGCTCGAAGACACAAATTCGCTTGGCGGGGCTCACATGAAGATGGGATCGAACCAATGACCCCTGGTTTATGTGGTGACTAGCTTAACCCATTTTAGACAGGAAACACAAAAACGGGGAATTGGTGAACAGTGCAGGCCTAGGTCAGACACCGCAGAATGTGGCATCTGATCAGGGCCTACCCTGTTTGCATAAACTTCATCCATTTTCCACACAAATTTTCAATTTTTGAAGAAAACATAACCTGAGACCCCTAAATTTTGAAATGGACTACAGCTATATAAAGGTGGATTCAATTTGGTACAAAAAAGGATAAACCACTATGCCACAGAGGCTTCTATATACATACAGTAAAATTATGCTATTATTAATTGATTATCCTATATTACACAAGGTCAACCGATATTCAAAAATCTTAAATCATGTTATTTCATATTGGCCCAGTTACAGGTCCTCGGTCAGCTGTATTGGCCTCGGCCTTCAGCCTCGGGCCAATTTAGCAGACCTCGGACCTGTAACTGGGCCAATACGAAATTATTTGATTAATAACATTATATTATTAATCCTTTTTGTACCAGAAACCCCAAAATGTGTAATTGGCAAACAGTGCAGGTCCAGATTGGATGCCACGGAATGGGAACACCTGGCAGACTTTTCCGCCACTTTTCAAAGAGAGACAGCTTTCTTGACTTCCTGTTCTCTTTCTTTTAGCCCTGTCCCACTGAAAAAGGAATCTACTCTTAAAGGAAAGAACTTGCACCTCAGGAGCAAATTCTTTCCTTTAAGAGTTGACCCCTGTTGACATGGGAGACAAAAATACTTCTGCTGGAGTTGCCTCCCCTGAAAGGGTATTTATTCCCCTTAATACTTCAAGAGACTGTATTTTGGGCAATGTTTGGAAACAAATACAGTCGTTATAACAAGGGTCCCATGAATCATATTTGTTTATACTTATTTTAGTTTGACTGCGATGAAAGCTTCAAGATTACTAAATCGATCTTGAACACTCATTTCGGATGTTATCACGCATGCAAGAGAGAGAGACAATGATGTTGACACCACTGCTATCCATTTACACCTGGGTCGATTGAGGCATTGTCATAATGTGTTTTGCCAGAGGACACACCTCGCCTCCGGTGGCGGAAGTTGATCATAAGTCCAGCCCACTAACCACTGAGCTATTGAGGCTGACACACATATTTCACTTACTTAGAACAACTGCACTGAAATGGGTATGTTTACTCTTTATTCTAAACTTTCCACTGCCAATCACAACTAGCAGACGACATTTTCAATCAGTGAAAATAAGGCTAGGTATTACATGTGAATTGTCTGCTTGGTGTCTGTGTCAAGCCTTACTTACCATGAAAAATATTTTGAAAAAAAAAAAAAAAAAAAAAAAAAAACTCAGGTGTCGTCTGCTCCAATAATTCATGTAGCAAGTGAAGGATTAATACTGTAATGATCCTAAGTATTGGGACAGACAGGCCTAAGCAAACAGTGTAGATCCAGATCAGATGGCTCCTGAAGGAGCCATCTGATCAGGGTCTACACTGTTTGCCATTCCATATCCACCTTTTGACTCTTTGTTGATCGCGAAACAATCCTGTTAAAATTTTAGGAGAATAACATCAAGTTGTCAAGGTGTCAAAATTTTTAGGATTTTTACGGTACTTTGATCCTTGATCCTGAGAAGCAAGAGGAAGCCCGATTTCATAATGAGCTGGATAATAAGAAACTAGAAATGAGTCCATAGGACACGGATGCCCCCGCCTGAAAAAGTCCATCCATTAACCACAAAGATATTGAGCGGACACAAGAAAAAACAACCTTTTTTCACCTTTGACCTGTAAGTATGATATTGACCTTGGAGGTACCAACCTGGGTCTTGGGCATCACACATGGTCTCATGAAGGTTAACATTTCTGCCAAGTAATTTCAAAATCCATCCAGAAATAACTAAGTTATTGACTGTGTTTAAGATTTGGACCCTTTTTTTAATCTTTGACCTCTAAGTAAGACCTTGACCTTGGAGGTAAGGACCTTGGTTTTGTGTGAGGCAGATTGTCTCATGATGGTTACATTTCTGCCTAGTAATTTCAAAATCCATTCAAAAATAAGAAAGTTATTGACTATGTTTAAGTTTTGGACACTTATTTTTACCTTTGACCTCTAAGTACGACCTTGACCTTGGAGGTATGGATATGGGTTTTGTGCATGACTCATCGTCTTATGATGGTTAACATTTCTGCCAAGTAATTTCAAAATCCATCCAGAAATAAGAAAGTTATTGACCATGTTTAAGTTTCAGGCCCTTTTTTGACCTTTGACCTCTAAGTAGGACCTTGACCTTGAGGTACGGACCTGGGTTTTGCACGTGACACATCATCTCATGATGGTTAATATTTCAACAATGTAATTTCAAAATCCATCCAGACATAAGAAAGTTATTGACTGTGTTTAAGTTTTGGATGGACGAACGAACGGACGAATGAACGGACAGGGGCAAGGCTATTTGCCCTTCCACCATTCTTCAAATGGCAGGGCATAAAAATCTTGTGTTCTTCAGTCCAAGGAATTTTTTTATTCAGAAGGCAGGAGTTGGCAAGGAGAGGGCAAACAAACCATAAATTTACTTCAAGCCTTACCTCTGTATTCTAATACTTTGATCTTGATGACCCTGAGTAGCTATCATCACATCTGCTTCATCGAGAACGAACACTGTGATTTTACGGAGATCCACTGACTTATGTTTCAAGCACCAATCACACACCGTTCCAGGTGTTCCTATGAGAATATGGTGATTTGACTTCATACCTCGCTCAACTGCAATAGAAGAATTTTCAGGATAATAAAACTTTCTGTTATGCTGAAAAGAAAATTGTAGGCTTTTGACTGGACAGCACATGAGCATTTAATTTTCCATAAACACCATGCCCTAAAAATATAACCCTCTCACGTTTGCCTTTGCTGAATTGTGATGTCTGCCACCTTGGATTTACTGCACAGTTGAAATGAAAGAAAAATAATTTTATACACCACAATAATTTTCAGCAAACAAACAATGATAATGAAAAATTACTTTTGATTGTATTTTATTCATTCAGTACTCTATTCCATTATTTTCTATTACATGTATTAAACTCTCATTCAAACATAAATTCTAACATGACGTTAACATTTTTCCCATTGAACCCAGTGGAAACGTCAGCGTTTGCAAATATGCGATAATTCACGTCGTCAACGTGGTGCGTGCAATTTGGCGTCATCGTGACGTTGCATGTAAACATTTCCTTCTGTCGACATCCGCTGCAAAATAGTCCCCAAGATAACGCTTTGTTACTACTGTATTTCAGTTTAGCATCATGTTAGAATCGAAATAATTTCCACGCACCCGGTGTAGTATCGTGATTAACACACGGTGTTGTCGGGCAGATGCGAATATTAATTCACTCCGGCTTCGCCGTCGTGAATTAATATTTCGCAATCTGCCCTCCAACACCGTGTGTTAATCACGATAACACACGGTACGTGGAGATTATTTCTTAATTACATGTATTAAACTCTCATTCAAACATGACTTAAACATTTTCCCAGTGAGCACTGTGATCAATGTAAAGCATGCAGAAGTGTGCATTTGATGACATCA
The DNA here is from genome assembly GCA_963580285.1 of Lucinisca nassula. NCBI lineage: Eukaryota > Metazoa > Mollusca > Bivalvia > Lucinida > Lucinidae > Lucinisca > Lucinisca nassula. Next base: position 90,567,313 of record OY757023.1, read on the forward strand.
CATGAGCCCCGCCAAGCGAATTTGTGTCTTCGAGCATTCCGTCATGACAAATTGTAACTGCGCATGCTCAGCCATTCAGAGGGGCCAGGGATATGACTTTCTATCTGAAGGTTCCTCTTGATTCACTGCTTATATGAGCGAGCAGCGAAGGTTCTGGCGAGACTGCGCGGATGCGCAGGCTCGCCTGAAACTTCGCTGCTTTCATAGGCGATAAGTACCAAAATCGCTTGACGGGGCCCACGTGTAAATTTCATGACATCACATGTACATTTGATGACATCACATGAAAATATGTACTTCTCACGATGTCTGCTTCAAAAGAATTCTTTGGAAAACATCGCAACAATGTACAAAATGTCATGAAAAAGCTTTACTGTAAAACAAATTCATTACATGTATTTTGATTCCAGGCAGGGAACACGGGATGGGATCACATTTCCCAACTGGAAATGGTTTCAGAGGAAAACAATGTCCCCCCACCATAAATACATCTTAAATACCCATTTGACTTTACTAACCCGGTTAAGGTCACCAAAATGTAAGCTGCAAACAAGCCATTTTTGGCCAAAAACTGACAGTTTTCGAGAGCCTGTGACCTTAAAAAGAAAACAGTCATTAAAAGCTCAGCTCACCAGACAAATTTGGTAGACCGTTATTAAATATTGTACCAATTTGGACCAACATTCATCAATTCTTAAATGATATAAGGTACAGATAAGCCATTTTTTGGCCCAAAAAGAACAGGTTTCAGGAGCCCTTGACCATGCCATTTTTGGTCAAAAATTGGCTGTTTTGGCGGGCCTGTGACCTTGAAAAAGGTCAAGGTCACCAAAATCTAATCAAATCTGCGGTATGTTGTAATGATATATTGTACCAAGTAAGAATAAAATTAATCAATTTGTTTATGAGAAATAGTGCAAACAAGCCATTTTTGTCCCAAATTTGTCTGTTTTGGCGGGCCTGTGACCTTGAAAAAAAGGTCAAAGTCACCAAAATCTAATCAAATCTGCGGTACAGGTATGTTGTAATGATATATTGTACCATGTTTGACTAAAATTAATCAATTTGTTAATGAGATACAGTGCAGACAAGCCATTTTTGGCCCAAAATGATAGTTTTTGGGGGCCTGTGACCTTGAAAACAAGAGGCCCATGGGCCACAATGCTCACCAGAACTCAGGCGGACACTGCCCACTGGCAGCCATGTATGGTTTCAGGTTTTAATTTATTGATTATAAAGTCCCCCAAACAAACCCCCATTTCAAAATGAGCACCCATGTGGACTCTGTATCTGAAATATTAGGCCTTTTATGAGGAGGAAGGATGAGACATGGACCCAACAGAGCCCTGAATGGTATCACTGAATCCATCTTATCATAAGGCACATGAATATATATGGTTTAGGTGTTGGGATGTGTACTGTTCCTGAGATATAAGGCCTTTTAAGCTGCGAAGGGGTTGGAGCATGGCCCTGACAGACCCCAGGAAAGCCAAGATTGTTGTCGCTGAATGTGTCTTATAATAAGGACCAAGAAAATATATTGTTTAGGGGTGGGGAAATGAACAGTTTCCAAGATATGAGGCCCTCTTATGAAATGAAGAGGAGAGGAATGGCCCCTGTGGACCACCAAGTTTGTGTGACAGAATGTGTCTAATCATAAGAAACAAGAATATATATGATTATGAGGTGGGGATCTTAATGGTGTCTGAGATATATGGCCTTTTATGAAGTAGAGGCGTGGGCCATGGCATCAGCATGTTGCCCTAGCACATAGAGACCACATATTGATGTGAGTGAATGAGTCTTATTATAGGGAACACAAATATACATATTTTAGGGGTGGGGATCTGAACAGTTTCTGAGATATATGGCATTTTATGAAGTGGAAGGGTGGGGCGTAGCCCCAGCACACCCCCAGAGACCCCTAGGTTGGTATCACTGAATGTGTCTCATCATAAGGAACAAGAATATATAGGTTTAGGGGTGGGGGTTGTGAATGGTTTCTGAGATATTGAGCCTTTTACGAAGTGGAGGGGGTTGTGCATGGCCCGGGCACATCCCAGAGGACCCCCAGGTTGGTTTCAATGAATGCGTCTTATCATAAGAAACAAGAATATATATGGTTTTGGGATGGGGATCTGAATGGTTTCCGAGACATATCACCTTTTATGAAGTGGAGTTGTGGGGCACAGCCCCGTGCGGCCCGGGAGACCCTTAGATTGGTATCACTGAATGCGTCTTATCATAAGGAACAAGAATTTATATGCTTTAGGGGTGGGGATCTGAACGGTTTCTGAGATATTGGGCTTTTACTAAGTGCAGGGGGTGGGGCATAGCCCTGGCACATCCTAGGGGACCCCAAGATTGGTGTCACTGAATGCGTCTTTTCATAAGAAACAAGAATATACATGGTTTTGGGGTGGGGATCTGAAGGGTTTCCAAGATATATCACCTTTTATGAAGTGGAAGGTTGGGGCAAAGCCCTGGTGCTGCCTGGGAGATCCTTAGGTTGATATCACTGAATGCATCTTAACGTAAGGAACAAGATTTTATATGGTTTAGGGGTGGGGATCTGAACGGTTTCTGAGATAATGGGCCTTTTATGAAGTGGAGGGGTCGGGCATAGCCCCTGTGCGGCCAGGGAGACCCTAGGTTGGTATCACTGAATGCGTCTTATCATAAGGAACAAGAATTGAAATGGTTTAGGGGTGGGGATCTGAACGGTTTCTGAGATATTCAGCCTTTTACGAAGTGGAGGGGGTTGGGCATAAGCCCCGCCACATCCTAGGGGACCCTCAGATTGGTGTCACCGAATGCGTCTTATCATAAGAAACAAGAATATATATAGTTTAGGGGTGGGGATCTGAATGGTTTTTGAGATATATGGCATTTATGAAGTGGAAGGCTGGGGCATGGCCCCAGCGCACCCCAGAGAGACCCCAAGGTTGGTATCACTGAATGTGTCTTATCATAAGGAACAAGAATATATATGGTTTAGGGGTGGGGATCTCAATGGCTTCTGAGATAAATGGCATTTTATGAAGTGGAGGGGGTGGGGCATGTCCCCGGCACTTCCCGGGGGGACTCCAAGGTTGGTGTCACTTAATGCATCTTAGCATAAGGAACAAGAATATATATAGTTTAGGGGTGGGGATCTGAATGGTTTCTGAGATAAGTGGCATTTTATGAAATAGAGGGGGCAGGGCATGTCCCCGGTACATCCCGGGGGACCCCCAGGTTGGTGTCACTTAATGCATCTTATCATAAGGAACAAGAATATATATGGTTTAGGGGTTGGGTTCTGTAAGGTTTCTGAGATATAAGGCATTTTATGAAGTGGAGGGGGCGGGGCATGGCCCCGGCACAACCTAGGGGACCCCCAGGTTGACATAAAAGCATATGGCTGAGAGAAGTTTACTCAAGGAACATGTTTATGTAACTTTTGTCAAAATATCTGCAATGACTTGGCAGTAAATGCCATTTTTCAGTTTTCCCCATTATAAGTCAATGGAAACTCTAAGTTGCCATAGCAACAAAACTAAAAAGCCAAATTTCATAAAAAACACAAAACCTGTAAAGGCAAATATGGTGAATATTTTCATAAAGTCTCAGCCTCATATGGTTTCTGAGGAGATGATTTTTTAAGTATTTTTTGTCTATTTTTTGCATTTTGGTTTCCATGGCAACCAATAAAAATGAGCAGAAGGCTTAAAATCATACAGCAGATAGTAGATTGCCTATGGAACATTTCTATGAAAGTTTTGTCAAAATATCTGCAGAGGCTTGGCAGTAAATGCCATTTTTCTATTTTCCCCATTATAAGTCTATGGAAATTACAAGTTGCCATAGCAACCAAACTAATGAGCCGATTTTGATAAAAAAACACAAACTTTCAATCCCCCAGCCCAAGGATGCTACAGATAAAATTTGGGCCCAATCGGCCCAGTGGCTTAAGAGGAGATGTCATTTGAAAGTGTTGACGAAGACGCAGACGACGACGGACAACTGCCTATCCTATAAGCTCCCCCGGAGCCTTCGGCTCTGGTGAGCTAAAAAAGGTCAAGGTCACCAAAATCTAATCAAATCTGCGAAATGTTGTAATGATATATTGCACCAAGTTTGACTAAAATTCATAAATTTGTTAATGAGATAGAGTGCAGACAAGCCATTTTTGGCCCCAAAATGACTGTTTTTGGGGGCCTGTGACCTTGAACATGAGGTCAAGGTCATCATAGCCTAATGATTGTTTTTCCCCATCCTAGTGATGTATATATGCAAGTTTGGTCAAAATCCATCCATGGGTTCAGGAGATATACTGCTTCAAACAGGCTACAACGACGCCAAAGCAAATGGGATCTGCACCAAAAACAATATGTCCTCCTCCCCTCCGGTGAAAATAGCAGATAATGTGATGCCATGTTCCCTGTCAAGAATAAAAATAACTAATAGTGATACTTCAAATCTTTCATCCCCCATAGGGGCTTGAAGAAATATATGGGCTGCATGATGCTTCCACGCACAGCTGAATCCGGCCTGCACACTAGTACTGGTAAAACGCTTAGAGGATCTAAGCCTGTCCAGGAACCGCGGTGTGAGGCGGACCGTCCATGCATATGAACTCTATTGGTTTCATTGGGCGACAGGGATTGAGATGTCATTTCATCTCAATGTCGGATAAAAGTCCCACAAAATTGGAAGCAACATCTCCAAAATGACCTTTACAGTGTTGACGGGGACGTTAAACCTCAAATCAAACAAACAAACAAAACCCTTTTTGTCCCAAATGGAATCTTCCACCTTAAGGCTTATGTATTACAGGAGTCTATTTCAAAATTTAGGGGCGACATTTTGTGTATTCTTCAAAATTTATTTGGAAAATGACTGAACTTTTTGCAAACAGTGTAGGCCCTGATCAGATGCCGCGTTCTGCGGCATCTGATCTGGGCCTGCACTGTTTGCCAATTACCCGTTCCGGGATTTCTGGTACAAAATGGGTTAATTAAACCATGGACAGGCCCATTCTTGTCAACAGTGAAGTTGGTCAAAATCATTAGATAGATAGCAGTGTTGACCCTGATGGAACGGCTTATCGTAAACCATTGCATCTGTATCTACATAATTTGCATAGGTATCTGAACAAGTCTATAGGACTGAAAGGGTTGAGTCATTTTGTACTGAATGGAATTGTCTGCCTTGTATATTGCAGGCGTCCATTTAAGGGGAATGGGAACACCTTGCAGATTTTTCTGCTATTTTTCAAATGGAGACAACTTTCAGGACTGCCTGTTCACTTTTCTATAAGCCCTGTCCCACTGAAAAAGGGGTCTACTCTTAAAGGAAAGAATTTGCTCCTCACGAGCAAATTCTTTCCTTTAAGAGTTGACACCTATTTACATGGGAGACAAAAATGCTTTTGCAGGAGTTGCCTCCCCTGAAGGGATATCCATTCCCCTCAAGAATTTAGGTTGATTTGTACCCTAGTAAATATGATCCCGAGCTCAAATTTGTTGATGGAAACATTCTACAATACAGTAATTCCATATACATATATCTCCATTGCAGGGCTCGAGAAACTGAAGAATTCCAATTGTCCAGCCATTTTCTGTCTCATTTACAGAGTATGACAAGCAGGATGTTCGTTAATTTCTGTGTTTGGATGCCAGTTCATTATTAGTGTAGTGTAGCGTTTTCAACATTCAAAGGCATTAGATCAAGTTAATAACCATTTTTCCCAACTACGCTTCACCTGTGATTAGAACAGATGTATCAACTGTGATCAGAACTGACAAATTTGGGTCATTTACAGTAAAATCCCTATATTAAGACCACCTTTGGGGCTGTTCTAAAGTGGTCTTGAAGACCACTTTTGAACAGTCCCAAAGGTGGTCTGTGACCAGAGAACATTTTATTCATAAAGAAAGAATAACTGCAACCTACTAAATAAGCTTTTTAAAGCAGAATTAGTCTTAATTGTAGGTGGTCTTAACCCTTATCTTGCTGTTCACGACAACCCCTATTTTTGCAAACAGTGTAGATCCAGATCAGATGGCTTCTGAAGAAGCCATCTGATCAGGATCTACACTGTTTGGCATTCAGTTTATGAATTTGTAGCAATAAATTACATCAAGTAATTTGATTGGTTGATAGACAGAAAAGGGTGTAGCTTAAATGAATATTCAGCAAGAGAAGGGTTAATAGTGGAATTTCACTGTATTACATATTTTTGAACACAGATCAAATGTAATACAATCAAAGAATCTGATTTTCACATATTTATATAATGGAGTGATCTAACATTTTCTGCTCTCACAAGTTTATGTTTCATTTTGTTTTATTACTATTTTGGTTTAACGGCCCTTTCAAGATTATTTCACTGATTTCAAGCCAATTGTTAATCAGAGGTCGGCAAAAACTGGAGTATCCAGAGAAAAACTACCTGACCTTCCATTGCAGTCATATGTGGCCCAGACCAAATGTGCGAACCATAGCGGTGATAGACCTAATGATTAAGAATCAGGGGCCAGTTGTTCAAAGCATCGTTAGCTTAACCAGCTCGTTAGTGGTCATATTGTTAACTGTTCTAGCAAGTGCAATATCGTAAATTGTGGTATTTTTGCTGAAAAAATGTGAGCAGCTTTTGCATCCGCAAAAGCTGCTCACATTTTTTCAGCAAAAATTTCTGCATATTTGCTATATTTAATGATAAAAGTTTTAATGATACGTTAACTAACGACGCGTTAGCTTTGAACAACTGGGCCCTGAACTCTAATGCACCAGGCCATGGAGGCCCGAAGTTGCATAAATTTCATTCATATGAGATTTTCTATGTATTACATACTTCTCTCCCCTCTCACTGCGTATCCTATTCTCATATCTTTCATGTGTTTGGCCATCTTCTCTGTTACACCGCCTATCTGTAGTGCTAACTCATATGTTGGAGCCAGGCAAAGGCACTGAAAAGAACAAAGCATATGAAATTTGTTTTTTGTTTGCTTAATTGAGGTTTTAGGTCCCCATCAACACTACTTAGATAATTTTGGAGACTTACTTCTAACTATGTGGGACTTTTACAGATATTGAGATGTAATAACATCTCAAGCCTTGCCGTCCAAATTAACCAAAAAGGTTTATATGTAGGGATGGTCCAACTCACACCACTTTGCCTGAGCAGTCTTAGAGCCTCTAGGTGGTTTACCAGTACTCATGTGCAATCGGTTTCAGCTCTTCGTGGAAGCATCATGCAGTCCAATCTATTTCTGCAAGCCCCGATGAGTGGGGAGCCTGAAATTTGTTTGGGGGATTGCATATACTATCAGGGGAGGCCATCAATATATGGGCTCTCACATGATAAAACCTAACATCAAGCATGGACAACTACTATAGATTTACTGTGTTTACTGTATGTATTCAGACTGACAGACCTGAGCAAAGGTGTAAACCAAGACGAGATAATGTGGCATCTCATCAGGGTTTACCCTGTTTGCCACGCATTCAGCTATCTTAATGCATAACATTGGGTAGTTAATTTTAACCCTTCTCTTGCTGAATATTCATTTAAGCCACACCCATTACTGTCTATCAACCAATCAAATTACTTGATGTAATCTATTGCTACAAATTCATAAACTGTATGCCAAACAGTGTAGATCCTGATCAGATGGCTTCTTCAGAAGCCATCTGATCTGGATCTACACTGTTTGCAAAGATAGGGGTTGTCGTGAACAGCAAGAGAAGGGTTAAGGACAAGTATGGAAGGAGTTAAGGTGTCCGAATATTCAGGGTAAATATGGCAGAACATCCACAAACTACGACCAGGGTTGACCTTCATCTCTCTTTGGAAAATCCAGAGGCTATAGAAGATTTATGTGAAAATTATGATAACACATCCATGTGACTTTTGCATATCTCCAAAATGGTTATTTTTCTGATGAAAATTTGTGATATTTTTCTTATTTATATTCCAAACGTAGGTTGTGGGTGTTCGTTAGAACTGCCTCATTGAGGAAGATCTAACGAGAACCCACAACCTATGTCTTGGAGCAGAAGTAAGACCTCTCATAAACCCAAGTTTACTGTATACAAGGTTGGGTTTATGGGCATATTCAGTTCATGGACTTGTGAGCATGATAAGACTCTGAACAGACTTCACAGATGCATTCTAACATTGTTTTTTCTGTCCGCCATGTTTTTTCTGGATTGCTTCATGTGACTTGCTCCTAGCACACTACATCTGACATTACGCAAACACGCCTATACAAATACATTGCCACCTTTATCGCCCAAAAATGAAACTTTTATGATGAAAAATTGTAATATTTGTCTTATTGCTGCTCAAAATATAGATTGTGGGTTCTCGTTAAATTAAATACATGTATTCTAGCGAGTACCCACAATCTATATTTTAGAGCAGAAATAAGAAAAATAAGGTAGACCCCCAGAAACCCCAGTTTTACTATATAAAAGTGGGGTTCAAGGGGGTCAAAATAATATAGGTGTGTTTTCATGATGTGAAGGAGTACTCTGGAGCACCGTCAAACTTGATTTCAAATCAGCATACTCATAGTAAAAGTACACATAGCACATCTTTATAATGCTGTTCAGTGTAGAACATGGTTTAAAGATGGATCCAAAAAATGTATGGATTTACGATAATTTTTTTGTAATTTTTCTAAATAATCTATAATGTTTGTTCTACTTTGGACCCAAATAATAGTGTTAAAAAAGCGTTTTACATGTAATTTGAATACACATACATACTCCAGCTATGGAGGAGTAACACAGATAATGAAGGTAACTGAAGGACTACTTTTCGTATTTCTTCATAAAAACCCTGCGTTGTAAGTGCCTGTAAAAAAGCCTTTTGATGAGGTGATTCTAACACAAAACATAACACAGATTTTTGAGGAGAAACCTTATACCCTTAAGATGCCACTAAACAATGCATCCGAAAATGCCGTCTGCTTATGTTGTTTGCTGCTTATTCTTGCAAACTTTTCAAAGAGCATTTTGCAAACAGGCAAACAGTGTGGACCCTGATCAGACTGCTCCTACAGGAGCCACAATGTTTACAAAAAATGATCTGGGTCCACAATGTTTGCAAAAAATGACTTAAAAGTTACCAGCAGACGTCAATGCAGACGGCAATTGTTGGCATGTTATGGGTTAATTATCCTTGTCACTTCCCATTATCAAAACTCAATAAAATAGCACACCTATATGACACTAGAACATTCTTTCACATTTCCAAAATGGCTACTTTTCTGACGATTTTTTTTTATATTTTTCTTATTTATACTCCAAACAAAGATTCCTTGTGACCGCCTCATTGTGGCAGTTCCAACGAGTTGCCACAATCTATGTGTTGGAGCAGAAATAAGCAAAATAATGTATACCACTGTAAACCCTGGTTTTCTCTATATAAATTGGGGTTTAGCGTGTCTTCATTTCACAGACTTGTTAATATGATGAGTACAAATCTAAAAAAAAAAAAAAAAAATAACAGCAGGAACTACCTGTGGGTATGGTCTTGAAGTATCCACTCGACTCAACATTGTGAGAACAAAAGCTGCTGTCTTGCCAGTACCACTTTGACTCTGGGCTATCATATTGGTTGGGCTGCAACAGAAAATCAAGTAGATATTATGGATTCAAGAAAAATGAATAGTTTTTGGGGTCAACTGACCCTAAGTTACGTACTACAGCAGCTTCCTGCCTGCTATTGTCCATGAGACTATCACTGACCAAGTACAAAAAAATCCAGGTAACGGTTATTTTCTCCATGTGATGTCAGACTTTGGTTATCTGTAAAATCTGGACAGACTATTGTACAGGGACACTGGCAAACAGTTAACCCATAAAATGCCAATCACGACATTTGAAAATGTCATCTGCTTTGTCATCTGCCTATTACTTTAAAAGTCATTGTTGCAAACAGTGTGGACCCAGATCAGACTGCTCCTGCATATAGCAAAAACATTTTTAACTAGAAATGCGTCCATAGGACACAGATGACCCCACCAGAAAATATGTCTACCGGTATGTTCGTATTCATCCATAGAAAGTTATTGACCGTGTTTAAGTTTTGGACCCTTTTTTCACGTTTGACCTCTAAGTATGACCTTGACCTTTGAGGTAAGGACCTTGGTTTTGTGTGAGGCAGATAGATTGTCTCATGATGGCCAACATTTTTGCCAAATAATTTCAAAATCCATCCAGAGATAAGAAATTTATTGACTGCGGTTTCGAACCAATTTTTTTTACCTTTGACCTCTAAGTATGACCTTGACCTTGGAGGTACAGATCTGGGTTTGCACGTGACACATCGTCTTATGATGATTAATATTTCTTCAAAGTAATTTTAAAATCCATCTAGAAATAAGTAAGTTATTGACTGCGTTTAAGTTTCAGACCCTTTTTTTGACCTTTGACCTCTAAGTACGACCTTGACCTTGGAGGTACGGATCTGGGTTTGCACATCACACATTGTCTCATGATAGTTAACATTTCTACAAAGTAATTTTAAAATCCATCCAGAAATAAGTAAGTTATTGACTGCATTTAAGTTTCGGACCTTTTTTTTTACCTTTGACCTCTAAGTATGACCTTGACCTTGGAGGTACAGACCTGGGTTTTGCATGTGACACGTCGTCTCATGATGGTTAACATTTCTGCCGAGTAATTTTAAAATCCATCGAGAAATAAGGAAGTTATTGACTGCGTTTAAGTTTCGGACGCACGGACGGACGAATGGACGGAAGGATAGGGGCAACGCTATATGCCCTTTCCACCATTCTTCGAATGGCGGGGGCATAAAAAGTTCAGCAAAGGACAAGCAGACACACATTTTCAGATGTAGTTTTTCTCAGCATCTTAAGGGTTAAGACCATGTTCAGAGGCCATAGAATGCAGCCTCTGATCAGGGCCTGCACTGTTAGATTTAAGTACAGGAATGTAAGGGTTAAACGAAACCTACCAAAGTCCGCTTTCGGGAAAGTTTTCCCAGCCAACGCTCAGAGACAATTGATCCACCAGTGCTACGAGCATAGCAACAGATAAGGTTGGTATTTTGTGATAAATGGCCCAGTTGTTCAAAGTATCATTAGTTTAACAAGCTTGTTAAAGGTCAAAACATTTTCTGTTCTGCGCCCAGTAGGTCAAAGCATCATTAGCTTTACGAGCTCATTAATGGTCAAATTGTTATGATCTATAAGTACATTATCTAATACGCTGGTATTTTTGCTAAAAAAAATGTGAACAGCTTTTGCATTCTGCAAAAATATTAGCATATTTGCCAGTTTAAATGATTTTTTTTTAAAATAATACGGGTATGTTAACTAATGAAATTGTTCATTTTGAATAGCTAGCTCCAGGTGTTCAAACTATTGTCAGCTGAACAAACTTGTTAGTTACATGATGTATAGATGCTGACGCCCCCGCCCATCGCGGCTTGAAGAAATAGATGGGCTGCATGATGCTTCCACGCAGAGCTGAAACAGACCCACACACGAGTACTGGTAAACTGCTTAGGGGATCTAAGCCTGCCCGGCAATGTGGTGTGAGCTGGCCCGTCCATGCTTATAAACCCTATTGGTTTCATTGGGCGGCAAGGCTAGAGATGTGATTTCATCTCAATGTCGGGTAAAAGTCCCACAAAATTGGAAGCAATGGCTCCATAATGACCTTTACAGTGTTTATGGGGGCATTAAACTTCAAATCAATCAATCAATCAAATGACAGGGTTTTGTCATGTTTGGAATTTAAAGGCTTGTTTAACACTACTAGGGTCATATCAAGTCTGCCAGCTAACCTTTCGGCCCCATCTTGTCTGTGGCTTTGACCTAAGTGGTCAACCAGTACGGTGCATGTTCATTTGTAACCCTTATCATGCTGTTCATGAAAACCCATCCAGATCAGATGGCTTCTTCAGAAGCCATCTGATCAGGATCTACACTGTTTGACATTCAGTTTATGAATTTGTAGGAATAAATTACATCAAGTAATTTGGTTCAAAGTCAGTAATGGGTGTGGCTAAACTGAATATTCATCAAGATATGGGTTAAAAGAAGATGAATGTATGAAATGGAAGTATTTATACTGGGAACCCCAATTCGGGACGTCAGCAAACAATTAAGGCCATGAACTAAGTCCACATTCTTGGCATCTGCTCAGGGCATGGACTATTTTACAAAAAGTTAGCCATTTTCCAAAAACAATTACCCAAACTGATACTCTTTTTTTTTATTTTATTTTTTGTTTTGGTTTAACGGCCCTTTCAAGACTATTTCACTCATATCGAGCCGATCGTTAATCAGAGGTGGGCAAAAACCGGAGTACCAGGAGAAAAACCACCTGACCTTCCATTGCAGAACTTGGCGTCTCACATGTGACCCCAGGGAGGCTCGAACCACAGCGGTGAGAGATTGAATGATCAAGAGTCAGCGCTCTTAACCACTAGGCCACGGAGGCCTGTTTCTTAATTTTTAAATGGACTTCTGAATAATTTATGATAAAACAAGAATTCCGCCGAAGGCTATGTCGCGCCTGTGGGGGCGCAAAGTCACTCAACCATGATATGTAGGTCAAGGTCAAACATAGATGCTTGCACAAAAGTTTCCATTCCTAAATGCAAGCTTGTACTAAGTATCATTAAGCTCTAATAATTCTTGAGAAATGAACTTAACCATTAGGGTGAACGCTAGGGTGGTCGCAATATTTTACAAAGTCAGTGAACCATGAAATAAAGGTCAAGGTCAAATATGGATGCTTGCATTTAAGTTACCATACCAAGATACAAATTTGTACCAAGTATCATTAATGAAGCTCTTATAGTTCTTGAGAAATAAACTTGAACCTCAGGGTGAACGCTAGGGTGGTCGCAATATTTTACAAAGTCAGTGAACCATGAAATGTAGGTCAAGGTCAAATATGGATGCTTGCATGTAAGTTGTCATCCCCAGATACAAGTTTGTACCAACTATCATTAATGAAGCTCTTATAGTTCTTGAGAAATAAACTTGAACCTCAGGGTGAACGCCAGGGTGGTCGCAGTATTTTACAAAGTCATTAAACCATGAAATGTAGGTCAAGGTCAAATATGGATGCTTGCATGTAAGTTGTCATCCCCAGATACAAGTTTGTACCAACTATCATTAATGAAGCTCTTATAGTTCTTGAGAAATAAACTTGAACCTCAGGGTGAACGCTAGGGTGGTCGCAAATGTTGACGCCTTGACAAACGGACGGACGAACGGACGAACGGACAAACGGACGGAAAACCGGGCGCCTATATCGCGCCATGCTAATAGCAGGCGCGACAACAAAATGGATTAAAAGTTTTCAACCGAAAAAAATGACTCAGGGAGAGGAATTTGACCCAAATATTGGTCTAATTCCTCACATCCCAGATAAGCCAGCCATCCCCGCATTTTGGGATGACACTGATATGTGTATCACAATAAAGGCAACAATACTTACGGATCTGCTAGAAGTGTAGGAAGGGCTGTTTCCTGAATCTTTGAAGGAGCGTTGAATCCCATCTCATAAACACCTTTCAAAAGTTCAGGTTTTCTGAAAAGAACATCAACATCATCAATTATCTGAACAGTGCAGTCTGATCTGGGTCTACACTGTTTGCTATTACTGTTTGCCAAACCAGATCAGACTGCTTCTGAAGGAGCAGTCTGATCAAAGTATTCCCTGTTTGCCATTCCATCTGCACTTTTTGGACTCCTTGCTTTCGTGATCATGAAACAAATTCATTAAAATTTTAGGAGAATTACAGCGAGTTCTCAAGGTGTCTGAAATTTTAGGCTTTTTTGTTTGTTTGATTTGAGGTTTAACATCCCCGTCAACACTGTATAGGTCACTTTTCCAATTTTCCATATTCACTGTAAGTAGTAAACATGCATTAATAAGCACATGCCAAAACTTTTTCAAAAGGTACAGTCAAAGCCTCATCAACACATTTTTTCTTATTTCTGCATGAAAATATATGTTGGGTGAACTCATTAAAAGTGCTTCACCAAGGAGCCACTAGGTATGTTTTTGTGCAAAAATAACTAAAAATATCTTAACTTTTCGGATCAAAAAAGCACCTTGACAGAAGCCATGAATCGTTGATGCTAATTCTAAGTGCAAGATTTTGCAGTCTTTGTAACCCATAAAATGCAAATCAGGACAAGTGTCATCTGTTTTGCCATTTGCCAGTTACCTTAAAAGTCATCATTCACAAACAGTGTGACCCCAGATCAGACTGCTCCAGTAGGAGCAGTCTGATCTGGGCTCACACTGTTTGCCAGTATTCAAAAAAAATATTTTTAAAAAGTTTGCAAGAAGATTCAGCAGGCGACATCAGCAGACGGCATTTTCAAATGTTTTTTCTCGGCAGCTTAAGATTAAGTTGTAACAGTGCAATAAGATCAGTCTAACATATCCATGGTTTTGTGATAAAGAGGACATACTGTTGACTTTCGTATATTTAGGAACATACTGTGCTTTAATCCATAAAATGACAATCACGGCAACTGTTGTCTGCTTTGTCGTCTGCCGGTTACTTTAAAAGTCATTTTGCAGAAAGCGTGGACCCAGATCAGACTGCTCCTTTAGGAGCAGTCTGATCAGGGTCCACACTGTTTGCCTGTATGAAAAAAAAAAATCTAAAATGTTTGATAGAAGATTCAGCAGACAACATAATCATATTCAAAGTTGGCATAAGAAGAAACCTTGTGCCTGACCATGAAATTATAAGGGCCCGTTTTGATGATTAGAATGAAATTAGAACTAGAAATGGTGTTTGTAAAACACAATGCCCCCAACCTTTGCTTGTCCTTAGATGGCAAAATATTCAACAAATATTGTTAAAGACTCAAAAACATACAACAAGAATTCCCCAGAAGGCTATGTCGCGCCTGTGGGGGCACAAAGTCACCAAACCATGAAATCTAGGTCAAGGTCAAACATGGATGCCTGCATAAAAATTTCACTCCTAGTTGCAAGCATGTACCAAGTATTATCAATGAAACTCTTAAAAATAGACTCTTACATCAGGGTGAAAGTTAGGGTTGTCACACTATTTTACAAAGTCAGTGAACCATAAAATGTAGGTCAAGGTAAGAAATGGATACTTGCATTGAAGTTTCAATTCCTAAATGCAAGCTTGTACCAAATACAATTAATGAAGCTCTAATAGATCTTGAGAAATGGACTCTTACATTAGATAGAAAGTCTGGGTGGTCGCAATAATTCACAAAGTCAGTGAACCATGAAATATTGGTAAAAGTCAAATATGGATGCTTGCGTTGCAGTTGCAATTCCTAGATGCAAGTTTGTACCAATTATAATTTTAAAAGCTTTAATAGTTTTCGAGAAATGGTGAAAGTCAGGGTGGTCGCAATAATTCACGAAGTCAGTGAACCATGAAATATAGGTCAATGTCAGATATGGATGCTTGCGTTGAAGTTGCAATGCCTGGATGCAAGTTTGTACCAAGAATGATTAATGAAGCTCTAATAGTTCTCAAGATATGGACTTGCTGACAAGATTTTATTAAAAAAAACAAGGCATCGCATGCGATACAAATCCCCTCGCACAAGACAACTTCGTGTGTGGAAAACACTGAAATGGCAAAAGTCCAACTTGCTTGAGATATTATCATATGCAACATTTGTGTAAAGTTTGTTTAAAAATCCATCCATAAATGTAGGTTCTAGAGTGATGACAATATTTCTCTAAAAATAGTCATTTCTCTAAAAATAGTCATAGGGACCTTGACTTGAGGCCATGGCTGCGAAGTAGATCTTGCTCAAGATATTATCATAAGCATCTTTTGTGTGAAGTTAGATTAAAATCATAAATGTAGGCGGTAGAGCAATGACAAAGTTTTTCTAAAAATAGCCAGTGACCTTGACCTTGAGGTCATGACCTTGAAAGTCAAAGCAACTCAAGATATTACCATAAGAAACATTTGTGTGAAGTTCTATTAACATCCATCAATAAATGTAGGCACTAGAGCGATGACAAAGATTTTCTAAAAATAGCCACAGTGACCTTGACCTTGAAAGTCGAAATAGTTCGAGATATTGTCATACATAAGGAACATTTGTGTGAAGTTATACTGAAATCGGTGAAGAAATGTAAGCGCTAGAGCCATGTCAAAGTTTTTCTAAAAATAGCCACAGTGACCTTGACCTTGAAAGTCAAACTCACTCGAGGAATTGTCATAAGGAACATTTGTGTGAAGTTATATTGAAATCAGTGAAGAAATGTAGTCGCTAGGGCGATGACAAAGTTTTTCTAAGAATAGCCACAGTGACCTTGACCTTGAAAGTCGAAATCGCTCGAGATATTGTCTTAAGGAACATTTGTGTGAAGTTATATTGAAATTGGTGAAGAAATGTAAGCGCTAGAGCATTGACAAAGTTTTTCTAAAAATAGCCACAGTGACCTTGACCTTGAAAGTGGAACTCGCTACGGATATTGTCATAAGGAACATTTGTGTGAATCGATTTTGAAATTGGTGAAAAAATGCAAGCGCTAGAGCAATGAAAAAGTTTTTCTAAAAATAGCCATAGTGACCTTGACCTTGAAAGTCGAACTCTTTCGAGGTATTGTCATAAGGATCATTTGTGTGAAGTTTCATTAAAAGCGGTGAAGAAATGTAGGCGCTGGAGTGATGACAAAGTTTTTCTAAAAATAGCCATTGCGACCTTGACCTTGAAAGTTCAAATGGCTTGAGATATTGTCATAAGGAACATTTGTGTGAAGTTATACTGAAATCGGTGAAGAAATGTAAGCGCTAGAGCTTGACAAAGTTTTTCTAAAAATAGCCACAGTGACCTTGACCTTGAAAGTCAAACTCGCAAGAGATATTGTCATAAGGAACATTTGTGTGAAGTTATATTGAAATGGGTGAAGAAATGTAGGCGCTAGAGCGATGACAAATTTTTTCTAAAAATAGCTACAGTGACCTTGACCTTGAGGTCATGACCCTGAAAGTCGAACACACTCGAGATATTGTCATAAGGAACATTTGTGTGAAGTTATATTGAAATCAGTGAAGAAATGTAGGCGCTAGAGCAATGACAAAAGTTTTCTAAAAATAGCCACAGTGACCTTGACCTTGAGGTCATGACCTTGAAAGTCGACCTCGCTCAAGATATTGACATAAGGCACATTTGTGTGAAGTTATAATGAAATTAGTGAAGAAATGTAGGCGCTAGAGTGATGACAAAGTTTTTCTTAAAACAGCCACAGTGACCTTGACCTTGAGGTCATGACCTTGAAAGTCGAACTCGCTGAGATATTGTCATAAGAATCATTTGTGTGAAGTTATATTGAAATTAGTGAAGAAATGTAGGCGCTAGAGTGATGACAAAGTTTTTCTAAAAATAGCCACAGTGACCTTGACCTTGAGGTCATGACTTTGAAGTCGAACTCGCTCGAGATTTTTTCAAAAGGAACAGTTGTGTGAAGTTATATTGAAATTGGTGAAGAAATGTAGGCGCTAGAGCGATGACAAAGTTTTTTCTAAAAGTAGCCACAGTGACCTTGACCTTGAGGTCATGACCTTGAAAGTTGAACTCGCTCGAGATTTTTTATAAGGAACATTTGTGTTAAGTTATATTGAAATTGGTGAAGTAATGTAGGCGCTAGAACGATGACAAAGTTTTTCACAAATTACCAAATTGACAAAGGGCCATAACTCAAAAAGTATTTTTCGGAATTTTGTCATAAGTTAATCAGTTCATATACTCATCACCACCAATCTATTCACCAACTTTCAAGGCTCTAGCTCCAATAATTTTTGAGATATCTTGCTGACAAGATTTTATTAAAAAAATTTCAAAGGGCAATAACTCTTAAAAGGGGCTTAATCTGGACGAGAAAAAAAATATGCGTCAGCTAATTTTCCATGAGGAATCCATATATGAAATTTCAAAACCCTAGCATACACGGTTATAAAGTTATGCTATGCATCACTTTTAGCATACATTACAATGGGCACAAATTACCAAAATGACAAAGGGCCATAACTCACAAAGTATTTTTCGGAATTTCATCAAAAGTTAATCAGTTCATCTACTCATTACCACCAATATATTCACCAACTTTCAAGGCTCTAGCTCAAGTAGTTTTTTAGATATCTTGCTGAAAAAATTTCATTAAAAAAATTTCAAAGGGCAATAACTCTTAAAAGGGGCATAATCCAGACAAGATAAAAAATACACGTCAGCTAATTTTCCATGAGGAATCCATATATGAAATTTCAAAACCCTAGAATACACGGTTCTAAAGTTATGCTATGCATCACTTTTAGCATACATTACAATGGGCACAAATTACCAAAATGACAAAGGGCCATAACTCACAAAGCATTTTTCGGAATTTTGTCAAAAGTTAATCAGTTCATCTACTCATCACCACCAATATAATCACCAACTTTCAAGGCTCTAGCTCCAATAGTTTTTGAGATATCTTGCTGACAAGATTTTATTAAAAAAATTTCAAAGGGCAATAACTCTTAAAAGGGGCATTATCCGGACGAGAAAAAAAATACGCGTCAGCTAATTTTCCATGAGGAATCCATATATGAAATTTCAAAACCCTAGCATACACGTTCATAAGTTATGCTATGCATCACTTTTAGCATACATTACAATGGGCACAAATTACTAAAATGACAAAGGGCCATAACTCACAAAGTATTTTTCGGAATTTTGTCAAAATTTAATCAGTTCATCTACTCATCACCACCAATATAATCACCAACTTTCAAGGCTCTAGCTCCAATAGTTTCTGAGATATCTTGCTGACAAGATTTTATTAAAAAAATTTCAAAGGGCAATAACTCTTGAAGGGGGCATAATCTGGACGAGAAAAAAAATATGTGTCAGCTAATTTTCCATGAGGAATCCATATATGAAATTTCAAAACCCTAGCATACACAGTTCTTTAGTTATGCTATGCATCAAAAGCGTAACGGACGGACGAACAGACGAACGAACCAGAAGCAATATGCCCCTCTAACTTTTTCAAAGTTGGGGGCATAATGAAAACCAAAATATATCCCCCACTTTTTCAAAGTGGGGCTATAATTAAGGCAAATGCTGTACTTATTTTAACAACACTTCTTTGTCAAACATCTGGATAGTCAAATAAACTGTCTGTGCATGCACTAAGAATGTAAATATATTATCATGACATAGGTTGTTGCCCTTGATTAAATACTTTTGTTGAGCTGCCACATGGTTTGCTTGGTTTTGTTTGTTTGTTTGATTTGAGGTTTAACATCCCCATCAACACTGTACAGGTCATAATGGAGACATTGCTTCCAATTTTGTGGGACTTTTACCTGACATTAAGATTAAATGACATCTCAAGCCCTGTTGCCCAATGAAACCGATAGGGTATATAAGCATGGACGGTCCTACTGGCACCGCTTTGCCTGGGCAAGCTTAGATCCTCTAAGTGGTTTACCAGTACTCATGTGCTGGTTGGTTTCATCTCTGCATGGAAGCAACATGCAGCCCATCTAAATCTTCAAGCCAAGAGGTGGGTGTGGGTGGGGGGCAATAAATTTTCTGTGCATGCACTCAGAATGTAAATATATCATCATGACATAGGTTGTTTCCCTTGATTAAATACTTATGTTGAGCTAACACATGGTTTACTTGGACGACTCACAATACCGCATTTACCTTAAATATTCAGATACCTCAGCTCCTTACCATACTTGTTCTAAAATTTGAACACATACAATTTACCACCATAAAAATCCTAAGATTCGGACACCTTGAGGACTTGCTGTAATTCTCCCAAAATTTCAACACACTTGTTTCATGATCCAGCAAGGGGTAAAAAAGTGCCAACAGAATGACAGTGTAGTGAAGGAGCAGTCTGATCAGGGTCTGCACTGTTTAGTTAGGTCTATCTGTCCCAATACTTAGGAACATTACGGTGCCTAATATTGTGTCTGGAAAATACTGGAGAAGAGGCAAACAGTGCTAAGAACCTGATGAGATTACACATTTTGGAGTGTCTCATTGTGGTCTACACTGCTGGTTCAGACCTGTCTGTCTGAAAATGTATCAGTAAATACAGTAATATTAACCCTTTTTGTACCAAATGGAATATTCCACCTTATATATGAGAAGCCTCCGTGGTGTAGCGGTTCTGCTACTCACCTTGTAAACCAGGGGTCGCAGGATTGATCCCGGGTTTCTCCAGACTTTCGGTCCCGTCTCCGTATGACCATAGCTGTCGGTGAGACGCAAAACTCAACACTCACTCACTCACTCCACCTTATATAGCAGGAGTCCATTTCGAAATTTAGGGGTGTCAGATTTAGTTTTCTTCAAAATTTATTTGGAAAATGGCTTAACTTTTTGCAAACAGTGTAGGCCCTGATTAGACGCCACATTCTACGCCTGATCTGGGCCTACAGTTTGCCAAGGTACCCCTTTAGCAGTTTCTAGTACTAAACAGGTTAATATCACACTGTGTTATACTCACAAGTTAAGAGCTTCAAAGGTCTTTACAGAGTAAAGTGGAGAGTTGGGATCTTTCTGTAGAATTTCCAGATCAGCTTTTGTTGAGACTAGTTTTGAATGGATAAGCTTCCGCAAGAGAGATTCATCTTCTTTTGTTGTGGCTGTAAGAGAATTTTGCAAATTACACTAGTTCCAAGGAGATTAGCCACACCTGTAGGGGAAGCAATTCTTTCAAAAGTATTTTTGTCTCCCTTATCCATACGAGTTCACTCTTAAAGGAAAGAATTTGCTTTTTAGAGGCAAATTCCTTCATTCAGGAGAAGGTCAATGTCACTTCCTTTACAAGTACATGTATCATATTTACTTATACGTACAATACAGTTAAAAACTTAACAAGATGTGTTTTCGGCCCCCACCCATCAGGGCTTGAAGAACTAGAGAAAGCGACCAGTGGGTCACGTATACCCCCGGCCAGGGCCATACTCTGATATAGCTTTCAAGCTTGTATGTAATATGAATGAAGATGTCAAGAAGCTATAAGAATCTATAAATGTGCTTGTAAAAGCTAAACTAAACATAAAATTTCTAAATGGACCAAGGGAATGAGAGCATCAAAGTTACTGAAGGAGTGGGGGTATCAATGTTACCGAAAAAGCAGGGTGGGTTATGCATCAATGAAATCTTTGGACTGGAATGCAATATGGATGCAAGTATCAAGTGAATTTGTCTTATAGTTTAGAACATACAGGCATCTATAAACTTTGTCATAAAACTTTAACCAATTGTAAAATAAGTCTGTGACCTTGAGGTCAAGGTCACCCTGGGTGGGGGAAGGGACATACATCACGAAATGTTGGAACTGGTACATTGATTCAAGTATAAACTGAATTTGTCTTAGAGTTTAGAACATACGGGCATCTATAAACTTTGGCATAAAACTTTAACCAAATATATAATTTCAAAGTAAGTGTCCTTGACCACAAGGTCATGGTGGGGGGGTAGGACATGCATCAATGAAATCTTAAGACCAGTATGTAACTTCAGTGTAAGTATCAACTAAATCTATCAAAGGGGTCAGAAGATACAATCTCTCAGAAACTTTGACGCAAAACTTTAACCAAATGTAAAATTTCTAAGTTTGTGACCTTGACATCAAGGTCACTGTGGGGGATGGGACATGCATCAATGAAATCTTTAGACCAGTATGTAACTTCAGTGTAAGTATCAACTAAATCTATCAAATGGTTCAGAAGATACAATCTCCTAGAAACTTTGACACAAAACTTTAACCAAAATGTTAACAGACGTTCTCACGGATGTATACTTATGTGGCTATTTTTGGCAGGATTGATACTTAAGTGGCTACTTTTAGCCACTGAAAAGAAGTATTTTCGGTGTCTAACGGAATAAATCCCATAGACTTACATTGATTCTGTCCATTTACATAGCCACCTAACTATACATTTGTTGGTGCGGACGGACAGACGTTCTCACGGATGTATACTTATGTGGCTATTTTTGGCAGGATTGATACTTAAGTGGCTACTTTTAGCCACAGAACAGAAGTATTTTCGGTGTCTAACGGAATAAATCCCATAGACTTACATTGATTCTGTCCATTTACATAGCCACCTAACTATACATTTGTTGGTGCAGATGGACAGACAGATGGAAAGACGGACACACGGATGGATGGACAGATGAACAGATGAATGGCAGGATAAAAACTATATACCCCCATAGCATACTTCGTATGCCGGGGGTATAAACAGGTGGGCTGCATGATGGTTCCACGCCGAGCTGATTCTGACCACACACGGGTACTGGTAAACCGCTTAGAGGATCTAAGCCTGCCCAGGAAAAGTGGTGTGAGTAAGACCGTCCAATGCTTACAAACCCTATTTCATTGGGTGACAGGGACTGAGATGTCATTTCATCTCAGTGTCGGGGCAAAGTCCCACAAAATTGGAAGCAATGTCTCCAAAATGACCTATACAGTGTTGACGGGGATGTTTAAACCTTTAATCAAACAAAACAAAAACTCTTGAAGGAACTCCATCCAGGAGTAGGTCATGTACCATATTTACCATATACATGTACAGTAAATATCTTAACAAGATGTGTTTGTGAAACACTGATGCCCCTGGACGTTGTCTGCAAGGTGAAGGTCACAAGTTAAAAAATAATGGTACCACTGGAAAGGTCTTGACATTATATTCCCAAAAAATCCCATGACAAAGTAGCCATTCCAAAGACCCTTATCCCGCTGAATAAATTAACTTAGCAACACCCATTTCTGAATATCAGCCAATCAGATTACATGATATAATGCTTTGTACAATTATTCACAAACTGAATGACAAACAGGGTAGATCCTGAAGCCATCTGATCTGGATCTACACTGTTTGTGGTTGTTGTGAACAGAGAGATAACTGCTTTATGTATAAGCCTGCCCAGGGCTTGTGTGGTTAGGAAAATCAATCAGCTCGTTGTGACCTCAATAGTGTTGACTGGGCCATTTTGCTCCAAAACAGCCAAACAAAACATATTCACCGTAACCACTTTAGAACATTTCTGTTGAAGCCAAAGCAGAAACTGTCAGTGTTAGTTTAACAATACAACTTCAATGGCTCGAACACCTTTGGGATCTCGAAAATCTGTTCGAGACTGGGGTAGTTCGAGCCACTGAGGTTACTGTCAGGAGGCATAACGATATACATTAGGGAAATCTTTTCGTTTTTCTATAATGAAAATGTATGCTGTGTGTACTCATTAGAATCGCCTCATCGAGGCGATTCTAATGAGTACACACAGCCTACATTTGCAAGATAAAAGTCTAAAATCTCCTTTATTATTCCCCACTATTACTTATGTAGAGGATTTCGCTAGGGGCTCAAGAATGGGTTCGACGCATCCATGGTAAACTAGCCATCGGTGTTCGAGCCATCGAAGTTCTACTGTTCATTAATATCCAAAAATGATCATTTATAAATCATTTTCTGCAAAGTCTATAATGTTTGGAACCATCTTTCTACCATGCTACATGCATATAGCAAAAACTGTAATATCATGAACAGTGATCAAAAGTAGTTAAGGTGTAAAGGTACAATTACCTTTTTCATCACTCTCCCCTGACGCCCCACCAGACTGTCCTGGCTCCGGATCCTTTGCACTTGTTGCATCTGGTGGTTTCCCACTAGCAGCATCTCCGCTGCCTACTTCCTTCTTCCCAGCATCAGAACTCGAACCACTCGCTGGTACTGCATCTTTTGGTTCTAATTTTAACTTTTCAACCTTTAACAATAAAAATACTGTATTTACCCTATGTTTCAGACAGACAGGCCTTAGCAAACAGTGTAGAACTAGATAAGACATCGCAAAAAGCAGCTTCTCATCAGTATTTACACTCTTTACCACACATCCAGCTGCAACACATGGTAATAAATTTTACTTGTTCAAATTTTAGAACAAATACAGTTCGCCCCCGCCCATAGGGGCTTGAAGAAATATATAGGTTGTACGATGCTTCAACGCAGAGCTGAATCCGGCCCGCACACTAGTACTGGTAAACCGCTTAGAGGATCTAAGCCTGTCAAGGAACCGCGGTGCGAGGTGGACCGTCCATGCTAATAAACCATATTGGTTTCATTGGGCAACAGGGCTTGAGATGTCATTTCATCTCAATGTTGGGTAAAAGTCCCACAAAATTGGAAGCAACGTCTCCAAAATGACCTTTACAGTGTTGACGGGGACGTTAAACCTCAAATCAAACAAACAAACAAAGAACAAATACAGCAAGGAGTTGAGGTGTCCGAATATTTAGAGTAAATACGGTAAAGCCGCATTTGAGTCAGCACAGATGAAACCTACAACCAGTGAAGACTCAGATTAGCCAGCACTTCTTGGCAATTTGATCAAACCCTTCACTGACTGCTAAAATCTTGTAATTATATTCTATGAAAGGGTTATCCTCTGGGAGCAAAAAATAATGGAGTGAATAAGTTTTTCTGTGCCAGACTAGCTAGTTTTAGCCAATTAGCCCTCATCAATGACCCTCAAATATTTTCAGAGGAAAAGAAAATATAAATTACATTATGATGAAGGGCAGGGAGACTTTCAGCCCCCGCCTATTGGGGCTTGAAGAAATAGATGGGCTGCATGATGCTTCCACGCAGAGCTGAAACCAACGCACACGAGAACTGGTAAACCATTTAGAGGATTAAAGCCTTCCCTGGCAAAGCGGTGCATGTCGGACCGTCCATGCTTATAAACCCCACTGGTTTCATTGGGTGGCAGGGCTTGAGATGTCATTCCATCTCAATGTCGGGTAAAAGTCCCAAAAATTGGAGACAATGTCTCCAAAATGATCTATACAGTGTTGACGGGGACGTTAAACCTCAATTCAAACAAACAAAGCAGAGAGACATTTTGGGGCCGATATACAGTTGAACTTGCCGGGGCGGCCACCTGTCTTAAGCGATTTTCTGTCTTGAAAGACTATCATGCAGTCCTCCTGAGCGTTTTTCAATGTTACATTACCTGTCCTGAGCGCCCACCTGCCCAACGCAACCAACGACCACTTAAAACTTGTCCAAATTGTAAAATTTCCCTGCCGTGTGCGACCAAATAAGTTTACTGTGACACCAGAAGACCGGTGCGCCAGTACAAAAAATTATCTCTCTTCATGTTGTCTTTGGAAACCGAAATTATGACACTGATTATGACAACTGAGGGGATTAAAATTAAATTAATTGTTTGCCAATTATAATCAATACATGCACTGATTGACACTAATTGGATTGTTTGGTCATAATGCGACTTAGCATTTGAATAGGCGCGAAAAAAGATTGAACGAATTACTGTCATCTCAGCAAACTATCATTGTGACTTGTATCGGTGGCCCATGACTTGTATCGGCGTCTCGGCAAACTACCACCGCAACTAAACGATATTCGTATAATCTTTGTTTTAATTGTTTCATTTTAAAACACACTTTTTTCCAAAATCTTTTGAATTCATTGTGTTCTCATCACATGTATTATACATTTAAATAAATATTCAGTTTTTTTATTCAGGTATACTTTACATTCATTCATCTGCTGAAGGAATGGAAAAAGGGGAGACCCTGATAAGACTGCAGTCCGATCTGGGTCTTCACTGTTTTTTCAGGCCTGTCTGTCCTAATACATGTACTTAGGATCATTAGGATATGAATACCGATAATAATAATTATCTAGAAACCATATAAAATGCAAATGGAGGTGTAACGAACTGATGGGCACATGTACAGAAATGCATAAACTATATTTATGTACAACATCACGAAAACACACCTATATGGTTTTGACCCCCTTGAACCCCACTTTTATATAGAAAATTGGGATTTACAGGGGTAAACCTTATTTTTTTCATTTCTGCCCTAAAGTATAAATTGTGGGCACTCGTTAGAACCGCCTTGATTAGGCAGTTCTAACAAGTACCCAAAATCTATATTTTGAGCAGAAATAAGAAAATTATCACAATTTTTTCAACTTAAAATTTTCGGGTTTTTTCGGAGGTAAAGTTTACAATGCATTTGTATAGGTGAGATTTTGTAATGACAAACAATACACAAATACAGTATTTACCATATGTATTTGGACAAACAACCTTGAACAAACACTGTAGACCCAGATGAGACGCTACATTCTGCATTGTCTCATCAGGGTCAGCACTGTTTGCCACTCTGACTCGTCCAGCTATTTTATGCACAACATCTGGCAGTAAATTGTACTTGTTCAAAATTTTAGAACAAGTATGTTAAGAAGTTGAGTGCCAGGGTCTGCAACATTCTTTCGTGGAGATTGATCATGAAATCTTTTCTATGGTCATTCTCTCCCTCCGCTGATTCACAAAGGGCAGTTGTCAGTTTCTGGTAAAAGAATGTGCACTGTACTGGTTAACTGCTTATGTATAAGCCTGCCCAGGAAACTGTGGATAGGTAAACTGACCAGCTCAAAAATGACCTAAAGTGTTGACTGGGCCATTAAACAAACAAGAAGTTGAGATGTCTGAAGTCTAAGGGTAAGTACGGTAAGTCACCTTAAAAATATCCTCATAACTTTTTATGCTCCAAACTTTGAAGAAGTTGGAGGGGCATATTGCTTCTGGGATATTCACGTCTGCTATACTTTTTGGTACATAGCATAACTTCTAGACTGTGCATGCTAGGATTTTGAAATTTCATACATAGATTCCTCATTAAAAAATAGCTGAAACGTATTTCATTACTTGTGAGAAGGCGTTTTTAATAAGTACCAACAACACTATTTTTCTTACAAGAAGTACAGAACATCACGTGAACATGTCTACGAAATGAACACCCCACTAAATCCCACTTTATTTAGGGAAAACTGGGGTTTACTGGGATATATATTATTTTTCTTATTTCTGCTCCAAGACATAGGTTGTGGGTACTCATTAGAACCACCTCAATGAGGGGTTCTAACAAGCACCCACAACCTGTGTTTGCAGTACAAACAAATAAGAAAAATGTCACACATTTTCATCAGAATAGAAGCCATTTTGGATATGCGATAAAATGCACTATGCCGCACGGGGTTTTGTCATAATGACATTATCTTTTAACCCATTTTGTACCAGAAACCCCAAAATGGGTAAATGGCAAACAGTGCAGGCCTAGATCAGACGCCGCGGAACACAGCATCTGATCAGGGCCTCCAGTGTTTGCTAAAACTTCAGTCATTCTCCAAGTAAATTTTGCAGAAAACACAACCTGACACGCCTATATTTTAAAATGGACTCCTGCTTTATATAAGAAGGAAGATTCCATTTAGTGCAAAAAGGGTTAATTATCCTTGTACTAATCTAGAGTTTTGTTTTTTTCTCAAAAAAGTGCCACCAGAGTGAGAGAAAACAGCACTACATGTTCCACACAAGACAATAATAGAGCAGGAAAGGCAAATATACAGGTAGTCTAACCATAGTGTAGTATGACTGAGTGACAAGAAAGGATGATATAAACATGAGATCACAAAATGCTGGAAACAGATAGTCCAAGAAACTGCTAAAGGAATTTGCATGAGAGCCATATCAGGAGAAAAAATTCCTTATCACCAATCACTAAAAAGCACAGTAACATAGCAACAGATAAGTGCAGTATTTTGTGATAATTGGAGAGGGGGCCGTGAGCAACAGCAAACTGTGAATGCTCTCATGAGATCATACAGATGTGGCAGTTACAGGTAAATGCCCATTAACATTTACCACTCTCTATGTTAACTCTTCTCTTGCTGAATATTCATTTAAGCCACACCCATTTCTGTCTATCAACCAATCAAATTACTTGATGTAATTTATTGCTACAAATTCATAAAATGAATGCCAAACAGTGTAGATCCTGATCAGATGGCTTCTTCAGAAGCCATCTGATCTGGATCTACACTGTTTGCAAAGATAGGGGTTGTCGTGAACAGCAAGATAAGGGTTAATTACGGCCCCTGCCCATCGCGGCTTGAAGAAATAGATAGGCTGCATGATGCTTCCACGCAGAGCTGAAACTGGCCTTCACACGAGTACTGGTAAACCGCTTAGTGGATCTAAGCCTGCCCAAGCAAAGCGATGCGAGTCGGACTGTCCGTGCTTATAAACCCTATTGGTTTCATTGGACGGCGGGGTTTGAGATGTCATTTCATCTTAATCAAAATGTCGGGTAAAAGTCCCACAAAATTGGAAGCAACGTCTCCAAAATGACCTTTACAGTGTTGACAGGGACGTTAAACATCACATTAAACAAACAAAACTATGCTTATTGAGTTACAAGTCGGCAAACTGTTGATTTTTTTCCTATTTTTCCTGTTTTCTTGGAAAAATAAGAAAAATATTTCAAAATGGCATCTGCTATAAAATACCTAGCATGCAAGAGCGTAAAAGACCATTTTCTCCTGATCTGGCTTATTCATAAAACAATAGTTGTCATGACAACAGAGTGTGTGGTTTTACTCACATCCTCACTGAGACCCTGCTCATGAGCCTCAACTATATCTGCCCAGTTCCCTGATAAGGGCTGGGAAAAAGTGTGTCTATTTATTCATCTTTAATCATCATGAAAAACTTACCCCTTCAATCCTTTTTGTACCAGAAACTCCTAAACAGGTAATTAGCAAACATTGCAGGCCCAGATCAGACGCCGCAGAACACGGCGTCTGATCAGGGCCTACACTGTTTGCAGAAAGTTCAGCCATTTCCCAAATAAACTTTGAAGAAACCAAGAACTTTGAAGAAACCAAAGGCAGTGGTTAGTGCGTTCGACTCATGATCGAGAGGTTGTGCGTTTGAATCCGGCCACCGGTATCGAGGTGTGTCCTTGGGCAAGACACTTAAATGACACTGCCCCACTCCAACCAGGTGTAAATGGGTAGCAGTGGTGTAAAAACCACTGCCTCTCTCTCTCGCGCACGTGAAAACACCCGGAATGAGGGTTCGAGAGCTATTCAATAAGCTTGAAGCTTTCATCACAATCGAACTAAAATAAATTAGTATAAACTAAGAAACCAAGACCTGACATCCCTAAATTTTGGAATGAACTCCTGGTATATATAAGGATGAAGATTCTATTTGGTACAAAAGGGTTAAAGTGGTATCCTAAGTAAACAGATATTTTTTTAAAGCTTTTCAACCCTGTTGACAAGTACAGATACAGAGTTGCAAAATTCCTAAAATTTTCACTCAGTCTCTTCCTGCCTGAAAAATGTATCTAGATTTTGAAACTTTCAATGGGACTGTCAGTCAGACTAAACAAAACTTTCGCTCGTCCTCCAAAATTTTTTGTCATGGCGAGCAGACGAGTGGAATTTTTCAGCCCTGAGACATCTATGCAAATAGTGTAGATCAGGATTAGATGCCTCATGATAAGCCATCTCACCAAAATCTACACTGTTTGACATCCTGTTAATGATTTTGACTAACTACCAAATTTAACCCATAAACTGCCAATCACGATAATTGTCGTCTGCTTTGTCATCTGCAAGTACTTTAAAATTAGTTATTGCAAACAGTGTGGACCCAGATCAGACTGCTCCTCTAGGAGCAGTCTGATCTGGGTCCAAACTGTTTGCCTGTAAGCAAAAATATTTTTAAAAAGTTTGCAAAAAGATTCAGCAGACAACATAAGCAGATGGCATTTTCAGATGTAGTTTTTCTCAGTGTCTTAAGGGTTAATAGAATGGATAGCAGCTAGATTCAAAGATAGAAGGCCAGAAACTCTGGGCTAAACCGGTTAAAATTAATAAAGGTTTATTTTTATCCACATTTTTCACTGTTTACATTCTCAACTGCATCTACATGAACAATTTATGTTTTGTTTGTTTTATCCTGCTGAATGAATTAATTAGGCCACAACCACTTTTGTCTATAAACCAATCAAATTACTTGATATAATGTATTATCATAAGGAGCAAATTCTTTCCTTTAAAGAGTTGACCCCTATTGACATGGGAGACAAAAATACTTCTGCAGAAGTTGCCTCCCCTGAAGGTGTAGCCATTCCCCTTAATGCATTCTGCCTTTGCTGTTGTGACTCAATATTTCACAAGCCACCGTCTAGCAACTAATATTACCACACTAACCATATATATTTGGACAGATACGCTTGAGCAACCAGTGTTGACACTGATGAGACAGTATATAAGACTCCACAGAATGCAGTGTCTTGTTTGCCACTCATTCAGCTATTTTTAGACACAACATCCTGATGTAAATTGTAGATGTTCAAAGAATGGTATGGAGTGGGGATGTCCAAATACTTAACCCATTTTGTACCGGAAACTCCTTAAAACGGGTACCCTGGCAAACAGTGCAGGCCCAAATCAGATGCCGCAGAACGTGGCGTCGGATCAGGGCCTACACTATTTGCTAAATGTTCAGCCATTTTTTCAAATATTTTTGAAGAAAACACAACCTGATACCCCTATATTTTGAAATGGACTCCTGCTATATTTAAGAAGGAAGATGCCATTTGGTACCAAAATGGTGAAGGTACATACTGTATTCACAATAATAGACAGAAGGAATAAATGAGCCAGCACATGACAAAACCTACAATAACACATGTGTGCCAAATGAAAACTCAGATCTGCGCAGTTTGATCAGAGTCTGCATTGTGTGCTCTATGGTTTGCTATGGGCCCAATGCTCCTTCAAGCATCAAGAGAGGTCTCTGATTGGACTATATGACTGCACAGGCTGATATGAGTCTTCGATGGGTGCACATGTCTTATTGTAGGTTTTTTCATGCCCTGGCTCAAATTACAGTCGACTCTCGTTATCTCGAACCTCACGGGACCGGATAAAAAAGAGCGAGTTATCCATAGTACGAGATAACCAAAGCGTGATGTCACATGTATGTCAGAACACATTGTTTGCCGTGATATGCTTGGTATTCTTGGTAATTCTTACATGAACAGTTTACTGAGTTTTTAAAACTTCTTTATGGAAGTACTGGAGCTTGTCAGAGTATAGTGTTTATGAACAAATTAATAAATAAATAAAACTGATAGTTTTCTCACGTATTTTGTTGTCTTTTAAATTCCTACAAATCTGGGTTTCCAAATACGCTAAAGTTAGATACTAAACAGACTGGTTCCCGCTTGTGAATGCACCGCTTATATTACTTCGGAGAGCAGTACATGCTATATAAGTCATACAGTAGTTTGACTCCTCTCCCCTCTAACTGGTTAACCGTCACTGTGGCAAACAGTTTAGGTCCTGCCGCGAAAGCTCTTTATGAGCCATCCCTTTTGGATCTACACTGTTTGTACATGGATTTGCATTGGTTAAGAAACAGACGGGTTAACAACGATACACATGAACTGTTCCGATCAACTGCGTTTTTAACACGCCGAGATTACCACAACTTTTGTCACTTTCTTTGACATTTCTGCAAGAAAGATAACACCACCTTTTATCACGGAAATGTTGCAAATCATTGACACGAGACGGTGTAAGATTAAAGGTTGAGCACCGTGTGTCAGTCTTTATTACACGCACATGATTTTCTTAGTAGCCGAAAAGGTATTGTGTGTGCTAATTTTAATTGCAAACACACCTGGACAAATTGGATAATTAACAGCATTGTGAGTATTGATGAATTGTTTCCTAAAGGCCTATTATAAAATTGAAGGACCGGACGCATGTTTTTTTTTTTGTTTTTTTTCGTTACGTCATGAATCCCGGTTCAAGATACGCAGTAGTAAAACCAGTGAAAAATACATTCAGGGACTGAAAATGATGGGCGAGATATATAGAATATTACACGGTTGTTTTGATATCGGCCCTGGTCTCGGCCCGAGTTGCCTGCGAGCCGGAACGGCGAGGGCTGAGACAGGCCGAGGGCCGAGACCAGGGTCGATATCAAAACAACCGTGTTATATTCTTTTTATCATATACTTATTCGCGTAAAATATTCTAAGATGAAAGAAACATCTCCGTTAAAGCAAGTTTATTTCTTAACTACTTGTTACTAATGATGAACACACTCTGTAGAGGCCCAAATACATACATGTAAATAAAATACAGACTTGCTGTTGAAAAAAAGCTTCATTAACTATATATTGCATGCATAACGAAGAAATGTCACAATTTCTCATTGAATTAAAAATGATCATCACCTCTGACCTAAGATGATTTATTTCCTCTAAGGAAATAAATCCCTGTAGCCGGTCATACTTGTTCAATGCAATCATTTTATTTAGACGCGGGAAAGTTTAATTCACGTCGACGCGTGTTCTTGACTTGACGTCAATGGCGTCTCAGAAGATGTAAACAATGTACAAAATGTATGACGTTAGAATCGGGGGCAGCGTTGAAATACAGATTACGCGGACATAATCGTTGAATAAGGTGTAAGTTTGGTTATTGTAATCTCGCATTTTCACTGTTTTATCACGATAATTATTTTTGTTTTTCTATTTTTATTCTTCTGTCCCGGCCCTTGTCCCGGCCCTTGTCCCAGCCCTCGAGTCAGCTAGTCTGACTGCGTAGGCGAGATGTCTGTCACTAGCATGGCTGGGATAGGGGGTGCAAAATCTGTTGTCTCAAGGGCAATACAAGAATAAGTATATGATAAAGCCAAAGTGTCGACTTAAAAGTAGTTCGACACATGCGAAGTTGAAATACAATAAATATATAGGGGAAATGTACGGGACTTACAGTTTAGAAATCGGTTCGACATAAGCGATAGGGTCGAGATAAGCGGGGTCGAGATAACGAGAGTCAACTGTATATTTCCACTTAGTTTTCACTTACAGTTTCTGTCAGGCCTTTCTCTTGCTCATCCACTGATGCTCCCCAATCGTCTCCCATTATGAACTCTGAAAGACAGACAGACACATTTCATTTTCTTCTAAACAACTACATGTACAGTAAAATTTTGCTAATAAGACCACCAAAAATTGAGACTAATTCTGCTTTTAATAGCTTATTTTGAAGGGTGAACTTAATCTTCCTTTGTGTTTTCTGACCATAGTGTCCTCTGGTCAGGGACCATCTTTGGGACTGTTCAAAAGTGGTCTTAAAGACCACTTTTGAACAGTCCCAAAGGTGGTCTTAATATTGGAATTTCACTGTATTTCATGCACAGTTTTAGCCACAGTTTTAGCTCGGGATGGAAATTCTGTTCTAACCCTGTTATTCTTACCCAAAATTGAATATTCTCGCATGTTTAATAAATGCACTGGTTGAATACTACCTCATGTGCGCCGTCGTGAAGGTTGACATCACGGCACCTAAGTGACGTCAATAAATGAAACTGTGCGTCATCACAATATGGTGGATGTTGGCAATCGAAGAGACTGCAGATTAAACTCTATGCTCAGAAATGGAAGGTATGCAAGAAAAAGGATCCCATTTGGATTTGAGGGGTGGATAGAAAAATCTGTCCCTCTGGATCACTGTCCTGCATCACTCGGTAAGCCTCGTGATGCCGCACAGTGACCCTCGAAACAGATTTTTCTATCCACCCCTCACATCCATATGAGATTCTTATATTCTTCTGAACAACTATTTCTATCATTTGGAAAACAAATCATATCATTATCTGCAACATAGTGCTTGTTTCTTAGCTTAAAACAGGACCATTTTCAGGTGAAAACATTTCCTATATTTCTTGTTTCTGCTACTTCAAGGCTTCTGTGTCATCCCTGGATTACTAGACAGCAAAATTGTACATGTATACATCATCTTAATAAGTCTGTGAAATGAAGACCCCCTAAACACCACTTCATATAGAGAAAAGTGTGGTTTACGCGACATCATATATATTTCTTATTTCTGCTCCAGGACATACATGTAGATTGTGGGTACTTGTTAGAACTACCTCAGTGAGGCAGTTCTAACATGCACTCAAAACCTATGTTTGGAGTAAAAATAAGAAAAAAAAAACAAGAAAGCAGTCTTAGGGACAGCCAAATCTCCAGCAGCATTTTGTATCAAAGCTCAACTTTGTGACCTTCAACTGTGACCATGACCATGAGTTTGCATTGTTTATTTATGGGTACTGCACAACAGCTCACTGAGGGGGTATATTTCACAAAAGTTTAATGAAAATCCTTCCAGAGGTAAAGGAGATATGGAACGGGCACAAAATTTCAAGTTTCAAACTTGTGACCTTCACCTGTGACCTTATATATTTCCTTCTTTATGTTTGTAAGTTACGTTGGGAGAAAATGTGCCCCAGATTTTTGCTTGTTATGTAATGAAGACATGTCCAAGAATATCCTCGTTACGCTCGTTACAGTCCAAATGAGGTGCAGTGTGTTTTTTCCCTATGTATTTCCTTCGTTACGTTCGTTATGTTACGTTGGGAGAAAATGTGCCCCAGATTTTTGCTTGTTATGTAATGAAGACATGTCCAAGAATATCCTCATTACGCTCGTTATGGTCCAAATGAGGTGCAGAGTGTTTTTTCCCTATGTATTTCCTTCGTTACATTTGTTATGTTACGTTGGGAGAAAATGTGCCCCAGATTTTTGCTCGTTACGCAACGAAGACATGTCCAAGAATATCCTCGTTACAGTCCAAAATGAGGTGCAGAGTGTTTTTTCCCTATATATTTCCTTCGTTACGTTATGTTGGGAGAAAATGTGCCCCAGATTTTTGCTTGTTACGCTCCTTACGTAACAAAGATGTGTCCAAGAATATCCTCATTACGCTCGTTACAGTCCAAATGAGGTGCAGAGTGTTTTTTCCCTATATATTCCGTTTGTTACATTTGTAACGTTACGTTGGGAGAAAATGTGCCCCAGATTTTTGCTCGTTACGTAACGAAGACATGTCCAAGAATATCCTCGTTATGCTCCAAAATGAGGTGCAGAGTGTTTTTTCCCTATATATTTCCTTCGTTACATTTGTTGCGTTACATTGAGAGAAAATGTGCTCCAGATTTTTTTCTGGTTTTCCTTGTTATAATGGAGACAAGTCAAAGAATATTCATGTTTTGCTCGTTATGGTACAATTATGATGCTGAGTGTTTTCCACTATATATTTTATTTGTTACGTTTGTTACATGTAACGTAGCTTGCCTCTGGAACATTTTACATACTTATTGTGAAGTATCTAGCCTAAGCGAGGCTTTTCTTACGAACACGCACAATCTATGTTTTGAGCAGATTTTGAAAAAAGTCAGGTTTTTGCATCTGAAAATTTTCAATTTTTTTTTTTTTGTAAAATTTTCAATATATTTGAAGACACTTGTTTTCGTATTAACAAAGCATACCCCTGTAAAATAGAAGTAGAGGCAATGATCAGGAATCAATACAATTAACCCACAGCTCCCATCAGAGACACCAAAGGGAAAGAAACACAAACATGAAGCAACAGACACCAACGGAAACACCAACAGCGGAAAGCCAAAAGGACAGTTACTTTGCCACAAAATGGCCAAAAGGCTACTCAAAATAAAATAATATAAGCGACACAAACACCCAAAGACAAAGCATAACAAAAATAAACTGCGACAGAAGAACCGCCCT
Source organism: Lucinisca nassula (assembly GCA_963580285.1). Taxonomy (NCBI): domain Eukaryota; kingdom Metazoa; phylum Mollusca; class Bivalvia; order Lucinida; family Lucinidae; genus Lucinisca; species Lucinisca nassula. The sequence continues at coordinate 90,602,824 of OY757023.1, forward strand.
GGAACGGTCAGCAGAAACGAATTCCACTGGGGGGCTTAAATCGATTTTACATGGCCACAATCCTCGCCCTTACTTCCGTCGCGATTAATACAAATAATTTGTTCAGTCCTCATGAAGGCCTCCTAGCCTAGTTTTCTCTGTACAAAGTGGGTTCAGAGGGGTGTTCATTACATGGACGTGTCATGATGAGATTTCCCCTCTTTATACACAATAAATAAAACGATCACTAGCCTAAATATAGCTAAAATATTAAATTTGTATTTCATTTCCCGCCAACGGTCGCAGATATCGCAACTTACGGCATGCTGACGTCCACCAACAACCATACCACATGCATTTGACCATAAAAAATCCTGCTTGCCAAACCAAAAACTGCCTCTCACCGACAAAAATGTTCCTCCATTCCGAATCCATGTGGCAGTTTCAGGGTTCTAGCTCAAGAAGTCTAGGAGTTGTGTGACAATTGAAAAAGGATTAAAAAAACCCACTTTTTGATCTCTGGTTACCCCCCAGACATGCACCCGGGACAATTTTTTTGCACATCTCTATTCTACTCTTCATTACCTTCAATTTGATATTTGATATGCAACTTAACTATGTTTGAACAAAATGAATTTGAACCACCGTGCAGTGTTGGGCCCCACTACCTGCCAGGGCGGGGGTTGGGGAGTGATATATCAAAATTCTGAATAGCTTCCTGTAGTCATCAGCCATAGACAGTTGAGAGAGTCTAGCCTAATTGGTCTAGGACCAATGGTGGGACATTACAGACGGATGGTGGTTCGTGCAGGTGATTCTCGATCCCCGCTTTTTGTTCTAAAAGCCTTTCTATCTATCCACTTTTACAAGTAACGAGTCCCAGGGGTTGGGGTGGGTTACTCTGAATTTTGCCAGCTACATAGGCTTTGACCCTGTATGTAGTGCTTGACCCCAAAATATTCCAAAACTGACAGTGTACCCAAAATAATATCCAGTATATCATCAATACCCCAAACAATATCTGCAAATTCTACTAATTTCTAGCATACCAAAAAAATATGTACATATATTTATCTCCAAATTATACTAGCTTCCTTTCTGTTATTAAAAAGGTGCCTTTTTACTTATTTATGCTGTATAATAATCCGATACGGGTGGAATAATGAGTCAAAATACGAACTACCTGTAGGCATTTAAAGCAAAAAAAAAAAAAAAAGAAGTGACCCCAACCTACGAACCCGGGAAGGGACATGATTTTTTTTTATTTTATAAGTTGTGCGCACAAGATAATATCTTGTGCGGACAAGATATTATCTTGTGCGGACAAGATATTATCTTGTGCGGACAAGATATTATCTTGTGCGGACAAAATATTATCTTGTGCGGACAAGATAATATCTTGTCCGCACAACATAATCCACCCCCTCAACAAAATATCTGCTAAATGGCCTGTACCCATACCCGCACCCAAAAAAAAAAAAACAACAAAAAAAAACGAAAATTTGAACAGTCCCAACCTAAGTAGCAGGCAAAATTAAGAGTATCCCACCCCAACCCCCACGGTACGAGTTAACCAAAATAGGTGCGAGTTGACTTGGGGGTATGAGTTGACCAAAGAGCAGGTACGAGTTGACCAAGGTACAAGTTGACCAGTTACCCAAAGAGTTTTCTTTTATGTTTTGATTCCCTGTATGAATGTTTTACATAATAAACCCATGCTTTATATTACGATTTTGCTTGTTAACTAACGTGATTTTCAGCTTCGACTTCTTCATCAGAACTAGTCCAAATGTGTGCTTTAGTATGCCTATGTGCGTTTTTACTAAAATAAATAAACAAAGCTGAAAATTATTGCCAAAAATAAAAATTGGACTCATTCCCTGTATTTTTAATAGTCTGTTCCGGTATTTCGGCTTCGTTCCGGTATTTTGGTTTCGTTTTGGTAATTTCCAGTACCCGATAATACTCTTATTTGCCGGCGTTTTGCCAACCTTGTTTTAAATTGATTCTATTAAAGACGAATAAAAATACTGCAGTGGAAATTAGTTTTACCTTGGAAGGTGGGTGAAACGACTAGGGGGACAAAAGACCAGGGATGAAAGGTCTTGGGGGTGAAACGACTAATGGAGGAAATGGTGGAAAAACTATTTGAATTCTAAGGAATGATGCAAATGGACATACATGTGATATCTCCTGATTTTGTCGGGATATCCCGATTTCGAACCCCATCTCCCGGTCTCCCGTCCGACGGCCCTAATCTCCCGACGCGACAATTTTCCTATAGTAGTTTTCTGCCGACCGACCATTTTAGTGTTTACCGCAGTAAAATACCTATGCGGTTAACTGTTAGTGTATTTACGCTAGGGCTGTCACGATAAACCTGTATACCGGTAAAATGCAATACACACCTGCACATTAAAATGCAACCATCAAACAAGCCGCAAACATGGTCATAAAAAGTGAGAAATTCAATAATGTTTCAAATAAAAGGAAGAAAAAGTGATGTTTGCATACATTTATTAATAATTATACTCCCCTGATCGCTGATTTGCTCAAGTTGCCAACACTATTAGAGGCGGGCCTTATTGATTAGCCGACAATTAACAATGTGACAAGGTGTGAAAACAGGGCATTTTCTGCCTGTTCAGCAGGGCCGAAATACGGCCCCATTCCCAATGCCAAAAAGCCTCAAATTTTCCCAATTTCACTATATTTTTCCCAATAATATGACAGAAAAAAAAATCTCAGCTGATTTTAACAAAAGGAAGCAGTGACAACATTACTTGGCTAGACTTTAGAATCTGTCCACCACTGTTTACTGAGTTAAGTGAGTTAGGAGTAGTTCACTGATGGTTAAAGTTAGATTAGGAGTAGGGCAATCATGGTAAGGATTAGGTAAGGGTAAGATTAAGGTAAGGATTTCTCTGATGAAATGTTTTCCCAATTTTGGTGTTTTGTCGATATTTTTTCCCAATTTTTCCCAGGGGCCTTTTCCCAAAATACCTGAATAACGCCCCGGAAAACTAGTCAACCAAGATATACCAGTTATACCTTATTTAATCCCTTTGTAATTGACACGTGTAGACGCTAAATAGTATTCCCACCAAAACAGAGTAAAGCAGACGCTGCTTCTACGTGTCTGTAAACCGTTATTCATTTATTAATCATAGAACTGGGGTATTACATAGTGACATTTTCTATTTAAACCAAGAAAATTTTTTTGGCATTTTTAACGGATGAAAGAAATATGCCCCACGTGACACCAATGAAAATTTGTGCATGCTTTTTGGCCCCTGACAGGTGAACGTGCTAAACATTTTTCCTGCCAAAACAGAGCAGAGCAGATGCTGGTATTTTCCAAGCATCTGTATGCAGTTTTTCATTTATTAATAAACACAGAACCGGAGTTTTGCAGGGGGACATTTTCTACTCAAACCTGTTTCATTTTTAGCTTGCGAGAAAACATATTTTTTGCCGTGTTTTTTAAAGAATCTTTAATAAAAGAAATATGCCCCCAAGTTAAATTAATAAAAATCATGCATGCTTATTAGTTCAGACTAAGTTCCGAGGCACGTTTTGGGGGAACGTGGCCATGGAAAAAGCATGGGCATTTAAAAATTTAGGCATTACAAAAACTTCCGTACTTCACGTTCTTTAGCTTTGTTTACCGATCTAAAGATGAAGTTATCCAAATTGCAAGACTATTGAAGTAAGTTCCCTAGATTTGGGGCACTTGATTGGTCATAAAATAACAACAAACATTTTGGAAGTTTACTAATTTATTATTCACTGGATAAAAATTAAGAAACGGAAATCAAGTAAGGTACATGCGCAATTTTCAACAATAAACAACATGCAATATAACTTATAAAATACTTACAGCATGTAACATTTCATAACGGCAATCATGCATGCACCCCCACAGGCACCCCCCCCCCCACCCCAAAAAAAAAAACTTAAGAGAAGGGGTGTAAGAGTGGGGGTAAATGTATGTCAGATTTTTTGCTTTTTATATATGCGGGTATTTTGAAAGTTGTTTTTTCTGCCAGGTGGGTATTTAACACGGATCTATTGGCCAGTGCTTGTTCTTTGATTGTTCCTCCGAGAAATTGTCTCTCTGTTCACCTTATTTGCATTATCTGCTGGTTCCTAGTCTGAAGGTTATCAGTGTTGGAAAAACAGGTAACCAGACCCCCCCTGACCTTAAAAGGTCAGGGGGGTCTGGTTACTTGTTTTTCCAATATTGACAATGTGCAAGTTGGGAGCCAGCAAATAATGCAAATATGGTGAATTAAAAGACAAAATGGAAGTTTGTTGTTTGCTTCATTTTCTTCTTCCAAGCATTTATAACTTATTTTTGCATAATGGCAAACAGTGTGGACCCTCATCAGACTGCTCTGCAGTCTGATCTGGGCCCACATTGTTTTCAAAAAATGATTTTTATGCAGATGACAGACGACAAAGCAGACTATCTATCTATCTATCTTCTGATACTGCATCGGTCACATTTGACCATTACCGCAGGTGTATATTACATAGGGCTGACTATCGATGCCAATTTTGACTATCGTGATAGTATTGCTATCGAGGAAACTACTATCACGATACTATCACTATCGTGGCATACTATCACGATACTATCGTGATACTATCGGGAACACTTATAAATGATTCATAGATGTAATATCACTCACATAAAATGGCTAAGAGTGACAGAACGAGTTAGGAAAATTCCAATGGCCTAAAATTGTATGTTTATTGTGTGTTTCAATATCAGCATTCATTCCCTCGGGGCTATTCCAGAAAAAACATCATGGGGAGACGGCTCTTTATATATATCCCCACCACCGCCTAAAAATAGTTTGCTGCTTCCAGTATATATGCCTGTAAGTGATGGTTATCATAGCTTTAATACCTTTGCAGTGTTTGAGATTTTCTGCTTGTGAAAACTGACACATGCTGATCGTTCTTCGATTCTTTGATGTTTGCCGCCTGTGTTAAATTAATCTGTGGATTCAGTTAATTAGGTAACCCGATTATTACATAGTATTACGTAATCACAGCACGCTATTTTAGCACCTCTTTAAGGGCGACATGAATCTAAAAAACTGCATTAAATCTTGAACTTACATATTTTTTATTTGAAGTTAGCATCAAAAGCTAGACTATCAAAATAGAAGTAAAGCAATTATCAAGTCGGTTTTTTCATTTAGCAATATGTACAGGGCTTGACCTAGGCTCTTTGACTCTGTGGACATTAAGTCCTTGCACAAAAGACAGCTAAGACAAGCAGCAATAATAAAACGTTTTCATGTAATGAAATTTGGCCGTTTCGACATGTTATTTTTTCTGGAATATCCCTCTATTATAATACAAAGACAACAAAAAATAGAATCAGAAAGACCCACGAAAAATAAAAATCCAATTTGTCCCAGGTTGTCCAGTGTCCACCATCAAAACGTCCAGAATCACCTTAAGAAAGTACTTGACAGACGGAGACCTAAGGCCTCGCGCTGCACGTTTTTTCCCCCTACAGGATGACGACAGGAAAATAAAACTTTGTCTGCTTAAATATTCCCCCAAGAATTCAATCCCAATCGGTCAGGCCAGCCGACTGATGACATCATCATCGATGCATTTGTGCATACTTGCCGACTTATCTGAGTCTATCATGTACTCGCATGCACATTCTGTGCATTTTTCGAGAAATGCATTTCTAATGAGACCACAAAAGTGCGGTTTTATAGTCTGGTCCTTATGCGCAAAAAGAGTCAAATATACAACACGTTAAACTGCATTATACCGTCATTTATTACGCATTTATTTACCTATATGAATAAGTCAGCACACAGCAAAAACAAACATTTCTTCATTCAAAAGATCAGCTTGTGCATCTTGCAAATGTCTTCGAAACTGAACAGGGAAATGGCGTTTGTCCCATGAAGTTATACTACGCAAGGATAGTACAAACAGCAAACATTTATATATGACTGCGCAGGCTGATCTGAGCCTTCACATGTCGCACAGGTTTCACTGTCATGTTTTCAAAAAGTTGCATGCAACAAACGCGTGATCAAACTATCATTGACGTTTTGTTATTGAAAAACGCGGGAAAATTTCTGACTGCACACAGCAAAAACAAACATTTCTTCATTCAAAAGATCAGCTTGTGCATCTTGCAAATGTCTTCGAAACTGAACAGGGAAATGGCGTTTGTCCCATGAAGTTATACTACGCAAGGATAGTACAAACAGCAAACATTTATATATGACTGCGCAGGCTGATCTGAGCCTTCACATGTCGCACAGGTTTCACTGTCATGTTTTCAAAAAGTTGCATGCAACAAACGCGTGATCAAACTATCATTGACGTTTTGTTATTGAAAAACGCGGGAAAATTTCTGACTGCCTCAACTGCACGTGCAAAAATGACGGCGGGAAATTAATCGCCGCGAGAAATTCACCACACGGCAAAAAACTATGATACACATGTGCGACCAGCGAAGACTCAGATCATCATGCACATATGTGAAGGCTTATCCAGTGATTTTTTTACAAATTTTCAACTATGCGTCCTGGGACTCGCTCAACCAAAAACCTGTGCGTCCCAAATCCGAAAGTATGAGTCCCAATATTTGGAGGGAAAAAAAGAAAGTACAAAAAAGATCGGTTCAGTATAAAATGCCATTATTCTTAGTAAAAAATAATGCGGTCTAGTATCTATTATTTGCAATGAACAGAATCAATCAACAACTTGTGTTGTTTACTAGCCCAAAGAAATCCTGTTTAAGTGTACGTTTTTTAGTCTATTTTCCGTAATGTTTTCTACTTTCGTTTTCGATAAATGCGCACTGCAACATGTGCGTGAAATTTACTTCATGCACAATGGAGATAATATTCCGAACCATTGTCGACAAATGTTTCCTCCCCTGATTGCGAAACCAGCTAGCTGACAAACCCATTGCCAGGCCGCCAGGTACAAGTCCCAAATCGCGCTGGGCAGGTGCACTTTGACCTTAGGACGCCCGGTCTTTTGAGTCCTTAAATACAGTAAAACTAGAGTAAGTAAATCACAATAATTGTGCTGCACTGTCTGGCTTTGTCGACAATTCAGAGTCAAACTGTCTGTGTATTTATAACAGTTCAATTATGACACTAATGTTAATCCCTGTCATATAATTGCCAAGTAAGCTTGATTGCCCTGCGGTGCGTGTCTTTCATTTCTGGCGATCAGCCAACTTGAACGAAGTGTGAAAATATGGCCAAGTTATGTCTCTAATTTGCGTTTATTCCCCAATCATAAAATTTAATCCACAATCAATGTGAAAATGATTTACTCGCACCTCAGACAATTAGCTACATCTAACGGTACATGTATGCATTATAAAAACGGATCGTGAATGGTTATGTTTTGGCGCCAAATAGCAGACGCTCGGCTTGGTGGGAAAAGTCGAAAGCTGTTGTTGGAGCTGCTGGGGATAATTCGGGGGCTGTGCAAAGCGCCGTTTTCTATCCACCCCATTCACAACCTTTTAGCTATCGAGAACATATTTTTTACCGGTTCCAAACATTTTTTAAGAACGGGATACAGCTCATTAAAATAAGACAATGGCATTAAACACGTGCGGGGTTGCTGGCATCGGATGACGTCATTGACACATTTACCGATCACATGCAAACAACTGGTAGAGTTGGTTTGTGGGCGGCGATTTGGATAGCGGAAAACTTTGATGTTCGCATTGAACGTGCTTGTGTGAAAGTTTGGGCTCATTTTGGATGTAGGGGATTCTCGTCTTTAGGTTGGATCATTAAATTGTAATTATTTTTCGATGACTCGTTGGGCAGTTGAAGGTTCGGTAAAAGTGCGGTATTTTATCACTTCCGCCGATATTTACGGCAGTGAAAACGAAAGTTGGATTTTTCGCCCATGAAATATTTGCGTCCTACGGACGCACATATTTTATGATCGTGCGTCCTCAGTCCTATTTGTGAGTCCTGGACGCAGGACGCAGGGGTAAAAAAATCACTGCTTATCAGTCTGTCCTGATTACAGCTGAATGGATTTCCTAAGCAAAAATACTTGCGTAATTACACAACAGTACAGGTATATTTTCAAAGTATATTAAAGAAAAATACAAAAACAATCGAAACTATCGATAGTTGAGTGAACTATCGGCGATAGCTATCGATAGTCCAAAGTACTATCGATGCATTGCTATCGAGGCAGTCCCTATCGCGATGCATCGAACTATCGATGCATCGTTACACCCCTAATATTACATACACCCCAGGTTTTGCAGGATGAAAGCCTACACAGTAATCATGTAATTACGGTAGGGACATTTGTTGTGTTGGCATGTTATGGGTGAAAAAGTGCTTCATAGAAAAATTTTAACCAAAAACAACATTACTTTTTACCGCAGAAAAATCTCCCTATTTGGGACCCCAATCTTCCTATCAGAAAATCAAAATCTCCCTATTTTGGTCCAAGAAAATATCACATGTATGAATGGACTGTGTTCTGACACCGAAATAATCACTGCCCTCCGGGATGAAACCGGGGGCCTCTAGCATCAAAGTCAAGTGCACAAACTGCTGAGCTATCAACTGTATATATCAGACAGGGGCCAATTTCCGAAGTATCACCTTTTTTTTTTTTTTTATTATTTTTTTATTTTTATGCATGACCATTGTAAATTTCAAAATAAATATTGATTCAATGGCCGATTTATACCATTCCCCACATAAATTGAAATGCTCGCGTTGCTGTCGTGGCAATATCGATGTCTGTATTTCTTATCTAGGGTATGTAATCAATAATTTTCACACCTTTTTCTCTCAGATTCAGTGTTTTTCACGCCGGGTACAGTCCGGAAGTTGTTTTCCTTATACAGAGCCATGTATTTTTATTTTCATTGAAATATTCGAATCGGTTAAAGACCAGAACGAACCAAATATTACAAGTTGATATTCAAATAAACAAACAATAAATGTAGCATCTACTGATTTCGTTTTCAGTTTATAGAAAATACACGTAGTAACGTCCCGTCCAGTGAGTATATCTTTCAGCCACAGTTGCGTATCTGTCAATGAACAGGGGAAACATGAGTGTAAGTGGTATTTTTACATCAGTTCTTTACGGTACATATACAGGCTCAGCATGATATTTTGGCCATGGCCATATATCCCCTATATATGGGCATATCTACAATTCTAAATACATTAAAGGAGCATGATAGCTCAGTGGTTAGTGCGGCCCCCGCCCATCGGGGCTTGAAGAAATATATGGGCTGCATGATGCTTCCACGCAGAGCTCACACAAGTACTGGTAAACCGCTAAGAGGATATAAGCCTGCCCAGGCAAAGCGGTGTGATGGACCCTCCATGCTTATAAACCCTATTGGTTTCATTGGGCAACAGGGCTTGAGATGTCATTTCGTCTCAATGTCGGGTAAAAGTCCCACAAAATTGGAAGCCACCAGATTCTGATTTTATCTTTTAACTATAATAACTTTCTTTTTGCACTGTACAAACTAATTTCACCTACATGGCTTACCTTTTTTTCAGCTAACCCCCTTTAGCTCTTGGTATACCGGATACCCTTCTGTTGTCCTCTTACGAGGTTTAGAAGCATTGGAAGAAAGAAGAAAGAAAAAACGTCTCCAAAATGACCTTTATAGTGTTGACCGGGACATTAAACCTCAAATAAAACAAACAAAATCGGTGGTTAGTGCACTTGCCTCTGAAGTCCAACCAGCCCCCGCCCATCGGGGCTTGAAGAAATAGATGGGTTGCATGATGCTTCCATGCAGAGCTGAAACTGTCCTGCACACGAGCACTGGTAAACTGCTTAAAGGATCTAAGCCTGCCCAGGCAAAGCGGTGCCACTGTCGGACCGTCCATGCTTATAAACCCTATTGGTTTCATTGGGCAGCAGGGCTTTAGAAGTCATTTCATCTCAATGTCGGGTTAAAGTCCCACAAAATTGGAAGCAACATCTCCAAAATGACCTTTACAGTGTTGATGGGGACGTTAAACCTCAAATCAAACAAACAAATCTGAAGTCCAACAAGTTAGTAGACATACGCATGCACTCATTTATAGATTTGTTTTTTATAATTGTGCACGCGTTCCGAAGAACAACAAAAACATAAAATATGAACATCTTGAACACAGAACTCTCATGTATGGGAGTATTGCCTCTAATGCTAGAGGTCCCGGGTTCGATCCCCAGCAGCGGCGATAAAATTTTGGTGTCCGAAAACGCTCCATTGGCATCATTTGCAGGGATAAATGTCATAAAGTGCACCGTATTTCAGATCGGGACAACTGGAGGCCCCAGTGCAGGAAGAACCATCCTCTGTGCAGGTTAAATAACCCTACGGTAATTACATGATTACTGTGTAGGCTTTCATCCTGCAAAACCTGGAGTATATGTAATTAGTACAACTGTGAGTAAGGACACGGGTCGTTTCAACCCTGAGTCGATTCGCCCGTGGGTCGTTTCGCCCTGTTTTGGTGGGTCGTTTCGCCATTTTTTTTCAACCCCTATGGATTGAGGTTGGATAGTTTTTGGTATATAAAGGGGTTTATGGGGGTATGGGGAGTCACGGAAAGTATGGTAATATTGTTTGATGAAGCTGGACGACCTACTGACAGCTTATATGTCAGGTTTGAGCAACTGAGCTAGCACCTTTTTGAGGGAGATATTTGAGCTCTCACTACGATGACAAATCTTTGCAATATTATGGGAATTAATGGCTTTGAAAATGTGTATGTAAAATGTGACATTTTTCTATTTTCTGCTCAAAATATAGATTGTGGGTTAGAACAATCTTATTGTCTATGTTTTAGAAACAAAAATAAGAAAAATAAAGTATCTATGTGAGAATCCACTTTTCGCTGTATAACGAAAGTAGGATTTTTATAGCAGGGGTGGTCTGCATTGCATAGATTTGCTAACATGATGTTTTTTAGCTCACCTGTCAGGTAGTGACAAGGTGAGCTTTTGGGATCACTTTTTGTCCGTCGTCCATCCTGCGTCCGTGGGTGCGTGCGTGCGTCCGTAAACTTTTCTTCAAACGACATCTCCTCCTAAACCACTGATCGTATTTTGACCAAACTTCACAGGAATGATCCTTAGGTGGTCCCCTTTCAAATTTGTTCAAATGGTTCCGGTCCGTTGCACATATAGGTCACAGTAGCCAAAAATAGATTTTTTTCACCAAAAACTTAAAAAATCTTCTTCTCTGAAACCGCAAGGCCCAGGTCTTTGATATTTGGTATGAAGCTTCATCTAGTGGACCCCTACCAAGATTGTTCAAATTATAGTGCTGGAGCCAAAAATGCCCCCACACGGGGGCCCTTTGGTTTTAAATGGGCTTATATAGGGAAAATCTTTAAAAATCTTCTTCTCTGAAACCGCAAAGCCCAGGTCTTTGATATTTGGTATGAAGCTTCATCTAGTGGACCCCTTCCAAGATTGTTCAAATTATAGTGCTGGAGCTAAAAATACCCCCGCATGGGGGCCCTTTTGGTTTTACATGGGCTTATATAGGGAAAATCTTGAAAAATCTTCTTCTCTGAAACCGCAAGGCCCAGGTCTTTGATATTTGGTATGTGGACCCCTACCAATATTGTTCAAATTATAGTGCTGGGGCCAAAAATGCCCCCGCACAGGGGCCCTTTGGTTTTACATGGGCTTATATAGGGAAAATCTTGAAAAATCTTCTTCTCTGAAACCGCAAGGTCCAGGTCTTTGATATTTGGTATGAAGCTTTATCTAAGGGACCCCTACCAAGATTGTTCAAATTATAGTGCTGGATCTAAAAATGCCCCCGCACGGGGGCCCTTTGGTTTTACATGGGCTTATATAGGGAAAATCTTGAAAAATCTTCTTCTCTGAAACCGCAAGGCCCAGGTCTTTGATATTTGGTATGAAGCTTCATCTAGTGGACCCCTACCAAGATTGTTCAAATTATAGTGCTGGACCTAAAAATGACCCCCACACGGGGGCCCTTTGGTTTTACATGGGCTTATATAGGGAAAATCTGGAAAAATCTTCTTCTCTGAAACCGCAAGGCGCAGGTCTTTGATATTTGGTATGAAGCTTCATGTAGTGGACCCCTACCAAGATTATTCAAATTATAGTGCTGGGGCTAAAAATGCCCCCGCACCAGGGCCCTTTTGTTTTACATAGGCTTATATAGGGAAAATCTTGAAAAATCTTCTTCTTTGAAAGGTCTTCGATATTTGGTATGAAGCTTCATCTTGTGGACCTCTACCAAGATTGTTCAAATTATAGCCCTGGGGCCAAAAATGCCCACGCTCCGGGGCCCTTTGGTTTTACATAGATGTATAAAGGGAAAATCTTGAAAAATCTTCTTTGAAACCACAAGGCTTAGGTCTTCGATATTTGTTATGAAGCTTCAGCTAGTGGGCCTCTATAAAGATTGTTCAAAATTATAGCCCTGAGACCAAAAATGCCTCCGCCATGTGGCCCTTTGGTTTTACATAGACTTATATAGGGAAAATCTTTAAAAATCATCTTCTCTGAAACACAAGGCTTAGGTCTTTGATATTTGTTATGAAGCTTCAGCTAGTGGACCTCTACCAAGATTGTTCAAATTATAGCCCTGGGGCCAAAAATGCCCCTGCTCCAGGGCCCTTTGGTTTAACATAGACTTATATAGGGAAAATCTTGTTTTACATAGACTTCTATATGCAGGGTAAACCTTTAAAATCTTCTCTGAAACCAGAAAGCCCAGGTCTTTCATATTCGATATGAAGCTTCATCTTGTGGACCTCTACCAAGATTGTTCAAATTATAGCCCTGGGGTCAAAATTGACCCTGCCCGGGGCCCACTTGTTATACATTGGATCAGGTGAGTGAACCAGGGCCCTCTGGGCCCTCTTGTATTTACTTAACAGCTGCTCTTTCCGCACAAATATGTAGTGACGTATGTCCGCGTGTATTGATACATAAATTAAGTGCTGACACACTCTCTCTCTCAGCCCATCCGTACATCACCCTCCGGAATATGAGTGTCATTTGATGTTTCACCATTAACAGTTCAGATTCAGATCCTTTCGTCCGTCCATCTACCAACACACCACTTACTCCATCCATCCACCCATTCGTTCGTCCCATCTACCCATGCACTCCATCCATACATTCATTAATTCACTTATCCATCTCAGTATATTCAACCGTTCATTTGTCCATCTACCAATGCACATCACTCATTCATCCATCTGACCATTTACCCACTCATTCCGTTTGTCACTCCCTTAAAAATATAATTTCGACGAAACGACCCACGGGCGAAACGACTCACCCGATAAGGGCGAAACGACCCACCTCGAAATCAGGGCGAAACGACTCAGGACGAAAAGACCAACGGGCGAAATGACCCAGGTTCGTGAGTAATGGTGTCATTAGGCGATACAAAGTCATGGCCATGAGAAATTCTCTGACATTGCCATTTTCAGACCTCTACTGCAAGAACTGACTTTTACAAAGGATCTGATGTGAGATCTGCCATACGTGCAGCAAGCCAGCTACCTGGAAGGGGGCCCTTATGTGGATGTTACCCCTGTACCTGCACGTTAATAAAAAATCTAATGATGATGATCCTTTTTTGCTTGAGCTATTAGAAATTTGAATGCCCTTTCTAATTCAATCATATCCTCAGCTGATGGGAAGACTCTCAAATTGACAGATTCCTTTTTTTTTACTACATAAAACAGTTTCTTGTTGTTAATGGTGAATCTTCAGTATGGGTTCCAGTCTTGTCTGGGGTCCCACAAGGGACTGTTCTTGGTCCCCTGTTATTATACCCCCGGCATACGAAGTATGCTATGGTCGTATATAGTTTTCGTCCGTGCATCCGTCAGTCCTTCCATGTGTCCGTCTTTCCGCACCAACAAATGTACAGTTAGGTGGCTATGTAAATGGACAGAATCATTGTAAGTCTATGGGATTTATTCCATTAGACACCGAAAATACTTCTTTTCTGTGGCTAAAAGTAGCCACTTAAGTAACAATCCTGCCAAAAATAGCCACATAAGTATACATCCATGAGAACGTCCGTCTGTCCATCAGTCTGTCCGCACTAACAAATGTATAGTTAGGTGGTTATGTAAATGGACAGAATCAATGTAAGTCAATGGGATTTATTCCGTTAGACACCGAAAATACTTCTTTTCTGTGGCTAAAAGTAGCCACTTAAGTATCGATCCTGCCAAAAATAGCCACATAAGTATACATCCGTGAGAACGTCCGTCCGTTAACATTTTGGTTAAAGTTTTGCGTCAAAGTTTCTAGGAAATTGTATCTTCTGAACCCTTTGATAGATTTAGTTGATACTTACACTGAAGTTACATACTGGTCTAAAGATTTCATTGATGCATGTCCCATCCCTCACAGTTACCTTGATGTCAAGGTCACAGACTTAGAAATTTTACATTTGGTTAAAGTTTTGCGTCAAAGTTTCTGAGAGATTGTATCTTCTGAACCCTTTGATAAATTTAGTTGATACTTTTATTGAAGTTACATACTGGTCTTAAGATTTCATTGATGCATGTCCCAATCCCCACAGTGACCTTGAGGTCAAGGACACAGACTTTGAAATTTTACATTTGGTTAAAGTTTTATAACAAAGTTTATAGATGCCAGTATGTTCTAAACTCTAAGACAAATTCAGTTGATACTTGCATCAATGTACCAGTCCCAACATTTTGTGATGTATGTCCCTTCCCCCACCCACTGCGACCTTGACCTCAAGGTCATGGACTTACAAATTTTACATTTGGTTAAAGTTTTATGACAAAGTTTATAGATGCCTGTATGTTCTAAACTCTAAGACAAATTCAGTTCATACTTGCATCAATGTTGCATACCAGTCCAAAGATTTCATTGATGCATAAGCCACCCTGCTGCTTCAGTAACATTGATACCCCCACTCCTTCAGTAACTTTGATGCCCTCACTCCCTTGGTCCATTTAGAAATCTTATGTTTAGTTTAGCTTTTACAAGCACATTTATAGATTCTTATAGCTTCTTGACATCTTCATTCATATTACATACAAGCTTGAAAGCTATATCAGAGTATGGCGCTGGCCGGGGGTATACGTGACCCACTGGTTGCTTTCTGTAGTTGTCCCTGTACATTACTGATATTTCCACTGACACTGATTCAGAAATAAGACTGTTCACACAGATGACTGTGTTTGCTATCAGGAAATTAGAGATACCGAGAACTCGCTGAAACTCTGGCAGAATGATTGAGATAGATAAGGATGTTGAGCACGAAAATGGGGCATGAGGTTTCAGGCTGTTAAATGCAATATTACATGTATGCAGGTAACTAGGAAGAGAACCAATAAGATTGAGGCTTCTTACACCTTAGAGGGTACGGTCCTCGAGAATGTGAAGTCCATTAAATACCTTGGTGTGACAGTCACACACAATTTGAGGTGGAATACACACATTAGCAACACATGTACTAAGGCGAATGGAATACTTGGTTTCCTGAGGCGAAATCTTCATCAGTTTCCTCAGGCTGTAAAAGAGGCAGCATATAGACACATCCAAACGCTACGTCATCACTCAATAATACTATTAGCCGGGACTTACCGGTGGTGGACAAAAACGTCTTTGGCCATTTATCGCCATAATGTAAATGACTTTGTGATGCTATTTTCTGTAAATTTGTATTTTGTTTGGAATCAAAACAACAAAATTGAACTTTCATAATAGACATGTCTTAGCTAGTAAATATCAGTTTCTAGAAGATTTTGAGGATGTTTTGATGATAATTACCTGTTAAGGAAACGAGGTGGGGTGGTCTTGATTATTTGTAATAAAAATGTGCAAAACGAATGACTAAACGCAGAAAATGCATGAATGAAAAATCTATTTGTCTACTCATTTTAAGTGTAATTCGATCGATTTTCTGTGCCAGTCAACTAAATTATGCCCTTTAATATTAAACCTATTTACATGTATATATATTTTCAAAAGGAAAAATAATTTTGCACATGAACAGTGACATGTAAACAAAGTCCCCTGTCAAAACATTGGATCCGTCTATAAAGGACTTGTTCGCCCAGTCTTAGAATATGGTAGTTGTATCTGGGACCATAGTGGAGTTCTTAACCCTTATCTTGCTGTTCACGACAGCCCCTATCTTTGCAAACAGTGTAGATCCAGATCAGATGGCTTCTGAAGAAACCATCTGATCAGGATCTACACTGTTTGGCATTCAGTTTATGAATTTGTAGCAATAAATTACATCAAGTAATTTGATTGGTTGATAGACAGAAATGGGTGTGGCTTAAATGGATATTCAGCAAGATAAGGGTTAATGAAGTAATTGAAAAAGTTCATAATAGCTAGAGCTGCTAGATTGGTAACAAGCAGTTACTGCTTTGAAACTGAGAGCATGATTGGAATACTACGAAAATTAAGATGGGACTACCCCCCCACCCCTAATGAAGTAATTGAAAAAGTTCATAATAGCTAGAGCTGCTAGATTGGTAACAAGCAGTTACTGCTTTGAAACTGAGAGCATGATTGGAATACTACGAAAATTAAGATGGGACTACCCCCCCCCCCAGGGAGTCTCTCAGGAGAGAGACTGTAGGCTCATACCACTATACAAAGGTGTGAAGGGTGCTGTCAGCATTCCAACAGTTGACCTTGTTCCCACTGCTAGGCACTGTAGAAATCATCATTCACTGGCATTTCAGGCCCCTACTGCAAGAACTGACATTATAAAGAATTGTTTTTCACTCGAACCATTAGAGGCTGGAATGCCCTTCCCGATTCGATCATTTCCACAGCTGAAGGTGCAGAGGATAGTGTATAGCTAAGTTTATCTCTTTGGTGAGAGCTAGGGACTAACTTCCCATTTCACAAACCCTGGTATATGAACATCATTGACGTGTAACCAGTAACAATTCTGATTCTGTCAAAAGAAAGCATAAACAGCCATCTAGCGCCACAATTAACCCATTTAGTACCGGAAACCCCTAAAGGGGTACCTTGGCAAACAGTCCAGGCCCAGATCAGATGCCGAGAACGGGGCGTCTGATCAGGGCCTCCACTGTTTGCTAAAAGTTCAGCCATTTTCCAAATAAATTTTGATAAAAAACAACCTGGCACCCCTATATTTTGGAATGGACTCTTGCTATATACATGTATAAGGAGGAAGATTCCATTTGGTACTAAAAGGGTTAATGTAGGTACATGTACTGTGGTACTATAAATACATTGTAACATACGAGCACTACATCATCACTTGATCCTACGACTTGCTGAAATTTATCGGTGATCATCATGATGGGCAAAAAAAGATATCCTTCCATTTGTCGCCATTGTAAATATGATGTTATTTTCCATGATATGAAAAGACAAAAATGACCTTTAAACTACCTGTATTTGTATAATGGATATATCAGAGGTAGTTAGTAATGATTTCTAGAAAAATTGAGGATATTTTCTATCAGCTTTACAAAGGTAACAAGGCAGAAAGGTCTTGATTATTTTACAATAATAATGTGCAAAATTTATGTCAAAAAGCAGAAAATGCCTAAGTAAACATTAAAATACATGTATATTCAACTATCCATTTATAGGGTAATGCATTAGATTTTACATGATAGTCAACTGAAATAGGCTGCAGCAGAACTTCAAATTCCATTGTGTTAAGAAGGAACCAAGTGCTTTCAACCAACCACCATGAACCATGTCAGATTTCACACGTGAAATAATTAGTGCATGCACAATCAATGAAATGTGAACAAAGTCATCAGTCAAAACATTGGATCCGTCTACGTACAGCCTTGGTCTTTGTCGGGGACAGTTTACCAATTTTCAGTTTAAATGACACCATACCTTATCCTCCCATGTAGTGCCCCAGGTGCTTAAAAATTGGAAAACAGAGGGGATGCTTATTAGAGACAAACATTTTTTTTACCAGAACAGAGAGTTTAAAACCCATTTATTATATATAACACACAAAAGTTTTCCATTAGAGTATGGTGAAGTCATGACATGTAAAGTACTAAGTGGTCAACTGTTGACAGACTCTCTGTGATAGCAGGGGATTTAGAAATACCTTGCATGATACGATCATTTATGATTTATCGGATATACATGTACTGAATTTCATTTGGACAAGTTTGAAAAGATAAAATTTCTTAACCTAAAATAGTCCATGTTGCCACTTATTTAACAATATTGATCCTGACAAAAATATTGATGTAAAGAAGAATCCAAAATTATTTCAGGTCATTTTGTCCAGAATGGCATGAAATCTTTTGGACAATCACAATTTTTAAGGATTATGGCCGATGTCCGGTCCCAAACAAAATCCCTGTGCATAAAAGTGAGGTGGTGCTTATAGGAGCAGAGGCACTTAATGGGAGGAATAGGGTATATATCTAATTTTCTGTGAAAAAAAAAAACATTAAACCACTTCAAGATTATGTTCTATACAATAGAATTGACTGTTTGTAATTTTCTCTGCCTGCTTTTGAGATTTTTCAATTGAAATCTATTTAAATATATTTAAATTGTAAGAATGACAAAGCATGTACAGTGTAGTGTCAAAGCAATCAAAATGACATCTGCTGACCTCAGCTCATTTGTCCCTATTCTCATGGGTACCTTGTTACCCATTACTCGGGGAAAAAATTATGAAACAACAGTCTTTCGAGACTTGTTCATGGACTTCAGCAACACAGTTTATTAACATCAATTTGCTTGCCTAGTGGTCCACTATACATGTATCAGCTCAGAAGGTATAGTGCATTTCTACTATTAATTTAGCGAGTCCTACTAAGGTTTGAATCTTGCTGAAAGCAGATTTCTTGCCAGCTACTGCAAAGAACCTTTCACTATCACCCAGCTCGCTACAGTCTGAAATACCATCCCCAAGGGTTTCTTAACCCATTCAGAACCAGAAACCTCAAAATGGGTAATTGGAAAACAGTGCAGGCCCAGATCAGACATCGCAGAATGCGATGTCTGATCAGGGCCTACACTGTTTGCAAAAAGTTCAACCATTTTCCAAATACATTTTGAAGAAAACACAACCAAGACCTAACACCCCTAAATTTTTAAATGGACTCCTGCAGTCTGCAATATAAAAGGAGGAAGATTCCATTTGGTACAAAAAGGACTAAACCAAAACATCATCATCACCATCATTCTTGTATGAGTTAAAAGCATATTATATGGTAATACCTTTAAATTTTTATGGGTGTCGGGGAAAGAACAGGAACAATATTTACTTTGTGACATACACATACACAAAAATGTATGTACATTTTATTACATACGTTAACAAGGCTCTGTATTTAAATGAACACCCTTGCAAACTCCACATTATATACAGAAAACTGGGATTTACGACTGGGTAAACAATGTTTTGATTATTTCTGCTCTTAGACATAGGTTATTGGTACTCATTAGAACTCTAAATGAGGAGGTCTAAACGTGGAACTGCAACCTATGTTTAGAGTACAAATAAGAAAAATATCACAAGTTATCATCTTAAAAATAGGACCCTTAAAAATAACCATTTAGAGATATGAAAGTGCACTGCGTCACAGGGATATCGATTGTTAACGTAATGTGTACTCACTTGCCTATTGTTTTCTTATTTTGCAGGAAGTGTGTAAGATGAAGATCCAAGCCATCATTCTGACATTTATTCTCATCTCCTATCTAGCTGTATGCCAAGGTGTGGATGACCTGTATGGTATACTAAGGGTAAGACGGACTGCAAGCCAGAAAGAAATCAAGCAGGCCTACAAGAAACTTGCCAGGGAACTGTAAGTACATGTATGAGAAATACTTGATATAGAATTTAGTCATCACACTACAAGGTCTGTGAAATGAACAAGGCTGGTCGTTAAATACCGGTGGCGGGAATTCCCACTGGTATTTACCGGTAATTACCGTCCTGGGAAATATTCCAAATTTCAGCAAAAGTGGGAAATAGTGGGAAATATGATTTTTGTTAAGTTATCTCAGAGAAAAACACTGAAATTGAAATAATGAATAGTTAGCTATTTTGCAATATCATACCTCTGATACCTCCCTCATCAGGAGTGAGACTCCCTCATTTTGATGCTAATCTGGCTCAATTAATGCTGAAATTTAGTTTAATTTTGGAGTATCCCTCATTTGAACAGATAATTTCCCTATATATTCTTTACATCTTCCTCATCACAATGGCAAATTTCCCTCATACAGTTCAAAAAAATTATCACAGGTGAGATATGCAATATGCCTCCCCATACATGTTGTTATTAAAATCACTCCCATGCTTAAGAAGATAAAATACCATAATGATCCTAATATTTGGGACAGACATGCTTTGGCAAACCGTGCAGACCCAGATCAGAATCACTTAGCTACTTTTAAGAGAGTTTGCCATGGGGTCAAACTACATGTTTTGTATGCTTTAGTAACACACTAAACCACACGGTTCATTTTTTATGCCCCCGATCAGGGGGGCATATAGTATTTGCCCTGTCTGTCTGTCACCTCTGTCTGTCTGTCCGTCACAAAAACTTTAACCTTGATTATACCTTCAAAAGTATTTGACCTAGCCCCATGAAACTTAACACACTTAGTCACCATCACTAGGGCTACATTCTGACCAAAGCTCATAACGCTGTTGTCATTTTTGGCTGAATTATCTCCCCTTGAAATTTTGCAAAAACTCAGAAATTGGCTCCCACGGGGGGCATTGGTCACCTATAGTGACAGCTCTTGTTTAGATTTACAACAGCTTTTTGGATGTTTGAATTTTAAGGATGTTTACACTAGAAAAGGTTTGTTTGCAAGTTTGCCAAGTAGCCATACTCCAAATGCTAAAAGGTGTTATAATTTAATTGTTTGTTTGTGACAGGTATTAAAAGAACACAGTTAATTTAAGCATAAAAGTTTTCTTAAATTATCTACAGATATTTACCCAAGTATTAAAATTAGATGCATTTGCAAGTCAAGGGAAATAGCTGAAAATTAAAAAGTTATATTTTAGAATCACATTTGAAAAGAAATTACATGTATATACATTTCTATGTGAAGGCAAGGGACTATTCAATTCATGTAGCTCTTCCAAGTTATTCAATATAAAAGGGCTGGAAAATTCTTCAAAATTTCACTTGTCCTACATGTCTAAGTGCATGTAAACTTTGGTAAATGTCATAAGGACTAGACAAACTTTTTATTTGTCCTTCTATTTTTTTCTGTAATTGCATTAGCAGACAAGTGGAATTTTTAAGCCCTGCATGAACTTGAAATAATTTTGCTTTCAAATAGCTTGGTAGTTGGGGTATATTAAGCCATCTCAGTTGGTATATTTCCCAGTATTTTCCGGGAATTCCCTGTATTTCCCGGGAATTCCCGCCGTCCAGGGAAATATGAGTATTTCCCGCTATTTTGCCAACCTTGGAAATGAAGACCCCTGTTTTGTTTGTATTGTTTGTATTGGAGTTTAACAGCCCAGTCAACACTATTTTAGGTCATTTTTGAGCCGGTCAGTTTACCTATCCACATTTCTCCTGGGCAGGCTTATACATAAGCGGCTTACCAGTACAGTGCACATCCTAACTCCAGAAACTGACAACTGCCCTTCTTGAATCAGCGGAAGGTAGAGTATGACCGTAGAAAAAAATTTCATGATCAATCTCCATGAAAGAATGTTGCCGACCCCGGCAGGTATCGAACCTGCGACCTCCTGATCACGAGTCAGACGTACATCCAACTGAACTACAAAGGCCTGCACATGAAGACCCCTGTATACCCCACCTTATATAGACAGAAAAAGGGGATTTGCTCAAACATATTATAAGTACTCATTAGAACCGGCTCAATGAGGCAGTTCTAATGAATACTGTAATGATCCTAAGTATTGGGACAGATAGGCCCTAGCAAACAGTGCAGACCCGCTGGCCTCAGTAGCTCAGTCCGATGCGCGTCTGACTGGTAAAAATGTTGTCATAATGTTAACTGTCCTAGCATGTACATGTAAACTATATGATACAGTACTATTTTGCTGAAAAATGTGAGTAGCTTTTGCATTTGCAAAAGCTACTCACATTTTTCAGCAAAAATAGTATATTTGCCACTCTAAACAATATGTAAACTAACAACATCATTAATTTTGAACATAGCCCCCCGCCCATTGGGGCTTGAAGAAAATAATAGGCTGCATGTTGCCTCCACGCAGAGCTGAATCCGGCCCGCACACAAGTACTGGTAAACCGCTTAGAGGATCTAAGCCTGCCCAGGCAATGCGATGCGATGCGAGTCGGACCGTCCATGCTTATACACCCTATTGGTTTCATTGGGTGACAGGGCTTGAGATGTCATTTCATCTCAATGTCGGGTAAAAGTCCCACAAAATTGGAGGCAACTTCTCCAAAGTGACCTACATAGTGTTGACGGGGACGTTAAACATCAAGTCAAACAAACAAAAACAAACAAATTAATTTTGAACGACCATGTTTGTGCAATCAGCACCCCTGTTTTGTTTGTTTGTTTGATTTGAGGTTTAATATCCCTGTCAACACCATTTAGGTCATTTTGGAGACATTTTGTGGGACTTTTACCCGACATTCAGATGAAATGACATCTCAATCCCTGCCCTCCAGTGAAACCAATAGAGTTTATATGCACAGGCTGGCTTAGACCTTCTAAGCCATTTACCAGTACTCATGTGTTGTCGGTTTCAGCTCTGTGTGGAAGCATCATGCAGCACAATCTATTTCTCCTAGCCCCGATGGGTGGGAATGGATGAGCACCCCTGTAAACCCCACATTATATTATATAGAGAAAATTGGGGTGTACATGGGTATACATTCATTTTCCTTCTTGCTCAGAAACATAGATTGTGAGTACTTATAGAGCTGCCTCAATGATATGGTTCAAATGCTACAAACTATGTTTGGATTAAAAATAAGAAAAATATGAGAATTTTTTTATACGAAAAATACTAGTTCTGGGATGTGAAAGATGCCATTTTAGGCACACGTGAATGTTGTTATAATGAGTCAGCCTTCAATCTGAAAAATAACTTTCTCCAGAAGCAAGTATGGGAAACAACTACATGTAGAACTTCACAGGTGGAACCACTCATGTTTTGCCAAATCAGTGTTTGTTGGACCATGTACTGTTGTGTATGTTTTTTTGTTTTTTTTTTATATAAATTTAAGTTCCTAATCTGAACAGATCTGTTTTTAAATTAAAAATACATGTACATGTTTTTGCATGCAACTGAACCAGCTTAAGCAGTTATATGTGGGGAAACCCCTAAATGGGTACCTTGGCAAACAGTGCAAGCCCAGATCAGACGTTGCAGAATGTGGCATCTGATCAGGGTCTACATTGTTTGCAATAAGTTCAGCCATTTTCCAAATAAATTTTGAAGAAAACACAACCTGTGACGCCTAAATTTTGAAAGGGACTCCTGTTATATATAAGGAGGAAGATTCCATTTGGTTCAAAACAGGTCAAGATGCTAGTTAGGTCTCGAAACTTGCGTGGTAAAAAATCCAATACTGACCACATCATGGGGGGTTATTTGCAAGTGACAATTGCAAAATCTTACATAATTCATGGGGCCCTCTTGCGAGAAAATTATGTTTACCACCCATACTACTCGCAAAACGCTTCATATTTTTATGGATTAATTGCTTTTACAAAATGCATGATAGATAGAATCTTCTCGGGACCTGTACTGTACAGGAACTTGAGGATTAACCCATTGTATGCCGGAAACCCCTAAAGGGGTACCTTGGTAACAGCGCAGTCCCAGATCAGACGCCTACCCATAGGGGCTTGAAGAAATATATGGGCTGCATGATGCTTCCACGCAGAGCTGAATCCGGCCCGCACACTAGTACTGGTAAACCGCTTAGAGGATCTAAGCCTGTCCAGGAACCGCGGTGCGAGGCGGACCGTCTATGCTAATAAACCCTATTGGTTTCATTGGGCGACAGGGCTTGAGATGTCATTTCATCTCAATGTCGGGTAAAAGTCCCACAAAATTGGAAGCAACGTCTCCAAAATGACCTTTACAGTGTTGACGGGGACGTTAAACCTCAAATCAAACAAACAAAGATCAGACGCCTGCACTATTTACTAACAGAATTTTTCATCAAAAATAGAATAAAAACGGAATAGTCCTGGCACCCCTTATATGATAAATGGACTTGTCTGACATACAGCAATGGAAGAGTTCACTAGCATAAAGTGGGTTAAATGAAACGGTTTAACCCATTTTGTACCTGAAACCCCAAAACGGGTAATTGACAAACAGTGCATGCCCAGATCAGATGCCACAGAATGTGGCATCTGATCAGGGCCTACATTGTTTGCAATAAGTTCAGCCATTTTCCAAATAAATTTTGAAGAAAACACCAACTGTGACCACTAAATTTTGAAATGGACTCCTTCTATATATAAGGAGGAAGATAATGCAAAGATTCCAATTGGTATAAAAAGGGTTAAAAATTCAAAGAAATGTCATGCATGTTAGGTCTCGAAACTCTCGTGGTAAAATTCCAATATTGACCACATCATGGGGGGATATTTGTGAGTGACAACTGTAAAATGTTACATAATTCACAAGACCCTGGTCCCTCTTGCAAGAAACTTGTGTGTACCACCCATACTACTCGCAAAATGGATCACATTTTTATGGATTAATTGCTTTTGCAAATTTGTTTGATTTGTGGTTTAACATCCTCGTCAACACTGTATAGGTCATTTTGGAGATGTTGCTTCCAATTTTGTGGGACTTTTACCCGACATTGAGATGAAATGACATCTCAAGCCCTGTCACCCAGTGAAACCAATAGGGTTTATAAACAGACAAATGCATGATAGATAGAATCTTCT
Organism: Lucinisca nassula; assembly: GCA_963580285.1. Lineage (NCBI taxonomy): Eukaryota > Metazoa > Mollusca > Bivalvia > Lucinida > Lucinidae > Lucinisca > Lucinisca nassula. The sequence goes on from OY757023.1 coordinate 90,627,724, forward strand.
CAGGATCTTTACTGTAAAGGAATTTAAGGATTAATTGAAACAGTGTAAGTCCCTGCTCAGGACCATTTTTCCAAGCCTATTCACAGAGACAATCAACCTTCTAGTGCTGTTGATGATTTGAGTCAGCGCACGACAAAATCTACATATAGATATACAACCTTCAGATACCTGGATCAGCCTCCTCTTTTACTCACTAAGACAGGATGCCATGCATTACTCTTTAAATAGGCTGTAGAAGGTACGTGATCAGCAGAGGCTCTGATTAGATTGCATGAATGTGCAGACTGAGTCTTCATTGGTTGCACAAGCCTTAACGTAGGTTTTGTTGTTTGCTAGATTATTTGTTTATGTTTGTTTGTTATTTATGGCTTACTTTCAGGCATCCAGACAAAACTGATGATCCAGATGCAACAGACAAATTTACAAAAATTAATGAAGCATATGAGGTAATCCTTCCTTCCTTCCTTCCTTCCTTCCTTCCTTCCTTCCTTCCTTCCTTCCTTCCTTCCTTCCTTCCTTCCTTCCTTCCTTCCTTCCTTCCTTCCTTCCTTCCTTCCTTCCTTCCTTCCTTCCTTCCTTCCTTCCTTCCAACTGTGATTTATTATTCAACAATTAACTGCTAGAGCTGATCTGCTTTTTGCTCACCTGAGCACAAAGTGCTCGACGTTCGTGCTCAAGGTGAGCTATTGTGATCGCTTTTTGTCTGTTATCTGTCCATCCATCCATCTGTCTGCCCATCCATCCATCAACAATTTCTTCAAATGACATCACCTCTGAAACAACAATGTCAATTTTAAGATAATTTCACCTCCTCCTAGGCTAATAGTCCAATTTCAAAATAATTTCACAGGAATGTTCCTTGGTTGACCCTCTACCAAAATTGCTAAAATAGTTCTGCTCCATTGAACAAAATGGCCACCAGAGCTAAAAATAGAAAAACCTTTAAACAATATCTTCTCCTAGGCTAATGGTCCAATTTCAAAATAATTTCACAGGAATATTTCTTATGTTACCCTCAACCAAAATTGCTTAAATGGTTCCGCTCGACTGAACAAAATGGCCACCAGTGCTAAGAATAGAAAAAACCTTTAAACGACGTCTCCTCCTAGACTAATGGTCTGATTTCAAAATAATTTCACTCAAATTTTTCTTGGGTGACCCTCTACAAGAATTGCTAAAATGGGACCGCTCTGCTGAACAAAATGGCCACCAGAGCTAAAAATAGAAATACCTTAGAAAAACCTTTAAACAACATCTTCTCCCAGGCTAATAAAAAATGGCTGCCAGAGCCGAAAATAGAAAAAAAAAAAAACCATTTAACCAATGTCATTATCCTAGGCTAATGGTCTGATTTCAAAATAATTTCACAGGAATGTTACTTGTGTGACCCCTTACCAGAATTGCTAAAATGGTTCTGCTTTGCTGAACAAAATGGCAACAAGAGCTAAAAATAGAAAAAAAAAACTTTAAATGACATCTCCTAGGCTAATGGTTTGACTTCAAAATAATTTCACAGAAATGATCCTTTGGTGACCCTCTACTAAAATTGTTAAAACAGTTCCACTTCACTGAAGAAAATGGCCACCAGTGTTAGAAATAGAAAAACCTTTAAATTACATATAATCCAATTTCAAAATTATTTCACAGAAATGTTCCTTTGTTGACACTCTACCAATATTGCTAAAATGGTTTAACTACTGAAAAATGGCTGCAAGAGCTAAAAATAGAAAAACCTCTAAATGACATATCCCCCCAGGTCATGGCGCAATTTCAAACCCAGTTCACAGGAATGTTTCTCTTTTATTTTTGTACCAAATATGATTAAACGGTATGGCTCAGCTTAGATCTGTTCCAGTGAAACTTCTCATCTCAAAGTAGGTATTATTGTTCTGACGATTTGGAGGTGGTTGGTTGAGGCAAAGGTGACATGTATCTTGCATCACTGGGGCGTCCAATTGATATTTGCTTACAGTATGGCAAGGCCTTCTGTCATTGCAGCAGGAAAGGGTAGAGGGGGTGTGCTATTATTCTGTTTCAACACTTTCATTCATTTTTGTCTTTCTCCATTATCCCTCAGTTTCATCTCCTCTACTGTCTCTGCTATCTCTTTTCTCCCTTTCTCTGGGAGACAACACAAAATGACCCACAAGGGTTGATGTTTCATTAAACCCAAAACAATCAGTCAATCATGTCCTGATGATTGCTTAAATTGCTGAAATGTGTTTGCTCTGCTGAACAAAATGTCCATATGACTGCAGAGGTAAATATAGAAAAATCTTCAAAAAACATCTTCTCCAATGGCTCAGTTTCAAAATAACTTTGACAGAAATGTTTCCTGAGTGACCCCTCTACCAAAAGTGCTTAACTGGCTCCTCTGTACAAAATGGCTGTCTCAGAGATAAATCTAGAGAAAAAAACTGTAAACAATAGTGTCATCATAACTCGGGTGAGTTAATTAGGTCCATCATGGACCTCTTGTTGTGTGGAAGTTTCTATGATGCTATTTCTATCATTATGCCCCCGCCTATTTGAAGAATAGCGGAAGGGCATTAAGTTTTACCCCTGTCCGTCCGTTCGTCTGTTTGTTCGTCCGTTCTGACATTGTGTCCTGGCCATAACTCCTAAACCGTATGAAATATATTCATGAAACTTCACAGGCGCATTCATCACACTGAGACGATGTGTCATGAACAAGGAAGACAACTCTTGCATTTTTGGTTTTTGAATTATCTGCCTTTGACTTAGTACCATATAGTAAACCGTGTCCGGACCATAACTCCTAAACCGTTTGGAACATATTCATGAAACTTCACAGGTGCATTCATCACACTGAGATGATTTGTCATGAACAAAGATGACAACTCTTGCATTTTTGGTTTTTGAATTATCTGCCCTTGACTTATTACCATATAGTAAACCGTGTCCGGGCCATAACTCCTGAACCGTATGGAATATATTCATGAAACTTCACAGGTGCATTCATCACACTGAGACGATGTGTCATGAACAAGAAAGACAACTCTTGCATTTTCGGTTTTTGAATTATCTGCCCTTGACTTAGTACCATATAGTAAACCGTGTCCAGGCCATAACTCCTTAACCGTATGGAATATAATCATGAAACTTCACAGGTGCATCCATCATACTTGGACGATGTGTCATGAACAAGGAAGACAACTCCTGCTTGTTTAGTTTTTGAACTATCTGCCCTTGACTTACAGCCATATATATTCAAATGGTATGTCGTGTCCGGGCCACAACTCCTAAACCGTATGGAATATATTCATGAAACTTCACAGGTGCATTCATCACACTTAGACGATGTGTCATGAACAAGGAAGACAACTCTTGCATTTTTAGCTCGTCTGTTTTTTGAAAAAAAACTTTCGAGCTATTGTCATCACTTCGGTGTCTTCATTGTCGTCTGGCGTCGTCCTTAACCGAAAACCTTAACCTTGACCATATTTCCAAAAGTATTTGGCCTACCTTCATGAAACTTCATACACATACTCACCATCACAAGAGCTACATTCCCTACAAGTTTTATAACTCCATCTTACAATTTGATTGCTCTTGTTTGACTTAGAACTTTGGTTTTCTAAAAGAAACTGCAGACAAGCGTTGGCACCCGCATGCGGTGCTCTTGTTGGTTTTTGAATTATCTGCCCTTGACTTAGTACCATATAGTAAACCGTTTTTGGATTTTTGGTTTTATAATTATCTGCCCTTGATTTAGTACCATATAGTAAACTGTGTCCGGGCCATAACTCCTAAACCGTATGGAATATATTCATGAAACTTCACAGGTGCATTCATCACACTGAGATGATTTGTCATGAACAAAGATGACAACTCTTGCATTTTTGGTTTGTTGAATTATCTGCCCTTGACTTATTACCATATAGTAAACCGTGTCCGGGCCATAACTCCTGAACCGTATGGAATATATTCATGAAACTTCACAGGTGCATTCATCACACTGAGACGATGTGTCATGAACAAGAAAGACAACTCTTGCATTTTCGGTTTTTGAATTATCTGCCCTTGACATAGTACCATATAGTAAACCGTGTCCAGGCCATAACTCCTTAACCGTATGGAATATAATCATGAAACTTCACAGGTGCATCCATCATACTTGGACGATGTGTCATGAACAAGGAAGACAACTCCTGCTTGTTTAGTTTTTGAACTATCTGCCCTTGACTTACAGCCATATATATTCAAATGGTATGTCGTGTCCGGGCCATAACTCCTAAACCGTATGGAATAATTTCATGAAACTTCACAGGTGCATTCATCACACTTAGGCGATGTGCCATGAACAAGGAAGACAACTTTTGCATTTTTAGCTCGTCTGTTTTTTGAAAAAAAACTTTCGAGCTATTGTCATCACTCCGGCGTCTTCGTTGTCGTCTGGCGTCGTCCTTAACCGAAAACCTTAACCTTGACCATATTTCCAAAAGTATTTGGCCTACCTTCATGAAACTTCATACACATACTCACCATCACAAGAGCTACATTCCCTACAAGTTTTATAACTCCATCTTGCAATTTGATTGCTCTTGTTTGACTTAGAACTTTGGTTTTCTAAAAGAAACTGCAGACGAGCGTTGGCACCCGCATGCGGTGCTCTTGTTGGTTTTTGAATTATCTGCCCTTGACTTAGTACCATATAGTAAACCGTTTTTGGATTTTTGGTTTTTTAATTATCTGCCCTTGATTTAGTACCATATAGTAAACTGTTTCCGGGCCATAACTCCAAAACTGTATGGAATATATTCATGAAACTTCACAGGTGCGTCCACCATACTTGGACGATGTGTCATGAACAAGGAAGACAACTCCTGCTTGTTTAGTTTTTGAATTATCTGCCATATATATTACATCCATATATAGTCAAATGGTATGTAGTGTGCGGGCCATAACTCCTAAACTGTATGGAATATATTCATGAAACTTCACAGTTGCATTCATCACACTTAGACGATGTGTCATGAACAAGGAAGACAACTCTTGCATTTTTGGTTTTTGAATTATCTGCCCTTGACTTAGTACCATATAGTAAACCGTGTCCAGGCCATAACTCCTAAACCGTATGGAATATATTCATGAAACTCCACAGGTGCATTCATCACACTAAGACGATGTGTCATGAACAAGGAAGACAACTCTTGCATTTTTGGTTTTTGGATTATCTGCCCTTGATGCATATATTTTGTGATTGATTTGAAGTACATTTGTAATATTTTTTATGAATGGCATTTGGTGGGGGCATCTCGCCTGCTGAGTGCAATAACGTTGTAAGTGCAAAATGGCAACTTTTCAGGAGAGACAAAAAACTGTTTTATTAAAGAATGGCATAGAAAACAAAACGTTAAGCTGGTTCCTTAACTTCATGGCGATTTCTTTGATTTGTGTGTGATGTTTATTGTTGAATAAATGACATTTGAAAAGAAATATTTAGCATTTAAGGGTTGATACACCATTTCTGCGCCAAGTGTTTTTGGTGCAAAAACGGTGTAAGTGCATCCAGCGCTAAAACAGTGTAACTGTACAAACCTTATTTCTTTGCCTTTTACATGGTAAAGCAGTAAATTAAAGACACTTGGTAGGTAATAGGTCACATTTTATACATTCTGCATGGTACTTACATGCTTATTCTGAAATATCAAGCAGCAGGATTCAATATTTTTGAGGTATTAAAAAACTTTGCGCAAAAATGGGGTAAGTGCACTTACACTGTTTTTGCACCAACTTTTTTTCTAAAAGTCAGAGCAAAAACGGTGTAACTGACAAAAAAAATCCAAAATGCTGAATTAAATCATGATTGAGACAGAATTTAGCTGTAGAACTTATTTACCAAGTGTGTCAAGTCCTGAGGCACCCATTTATGCAAAAAAACTATTTTGGCCAAAATGTCAGTTACACCGTTATTGCACTCAGCAGACGATCTGTGTCCTATGGACACTTTTTCTAGTTTATATCAAGCCTTGGCATTGGCATTTGTGTCCTATTGACACAGTTCTAGTTCATATAATTATGTATCTATGTAAATTTCTTTTTAAGACCCTTTCTGACCCAGAAAAACGGAGACAGTATGACGACTTTGGCTACACGGCTGCTGATGCAGGGGCAGGACAACAGAGGGGTCGTGGGCATGGTTTCCAAGGATTTGATAACTTCTTTGGTGGTGGAGGGGGTTTCCAGTTCAAGTTTAACTTTGATGACTTGGGTGGATTCGGTGGAGGGGAGTCTCTCATTGATAAATACAATGTTAATATGAGGTTTGTAGCATGTTTTCCACATTTCTGGGGAGTCGTTTTGGCATGCCTTCTATAAGCATTGCACAGTATAGGTGTCTTATTACATCAACCCTTGCGTCCATTTCTCATGAGCTACAATCACAAGTCTGCGGAATTCTTGAATGAATCTTAAAGTCTAAGTCAAGCAATTATTGCCGACAGCATTTTCAAGTTATTTTATTTTATTTATTTTTTTTTTCAAAGAAAATCAGCCTTGGCATTTCATATAAATCAGCTAGGCAGATGATTCATATGAAATGTCAAGCCACAAAAAAAAGAAAAAATAGGATGTTGTGTGCTATGCCAGTATGGAGTGATGGAAGAGAAATTGGATTCACATTCAGGTCCTGAAATCTGGGCTTGACATTTCATGTGAATACTCTGCTGGACAGATGACTCAAATATGGAGCCAGATTTTCAAAACAAAAGACAAGAAATAGAATATTTTCTGTCATTCACATGTGTTAAAGGGGTTAAATCATATGTATTGAATGGGGTAATTCACTTTTCATCTGAGTCATGACTTGGTCATCTTTCAATTTCTGGAGAACACCACAGTCTGATTTTTTAAAAATATTTTTCATAGTAAATAAGGCTTGGCATTACATGAGAATCGTTTGCTGGGCAGACGATTCTCATGTAATGTAAAGTAGAAGTAAAACAAAGATCAGGAATCAATACAATTAACTTACTCCACCCATCAAAGACACCAAAGGGAAAGAAACACAAACATCAAGCGACCAGACCATAATGCTGGAAACCTAAATAAAGGAAGGCCATAAGGACAGATACTTTCCCACAAAATGGCCATATGGCCATCTAAAATAAAAAGACACAAGTGATACACACAGTAAGTAACAAACAACAACATAAATAAATCGCCACAGAAGAACCGCCTTGGAACGGTCAGTGGAAAGATTTCCACTGGGGGGCTTAAATCGATTTTACGTGGCCACAATCCTCGCCTTTACTTCCATCGCGATTTAGACAAATAATTTGTTCAGTCCGCATGAAGGCCTCCTAACTCATCAATGCAACATCTCCGTGAACACAAATAATCAAAGAACCACAGAGGTGAGACAACAGTGAGGACTCGACAGCAAGAAACCACTGAAATGCTGGAGCAAAAGAAAACCAACATTTAGACTCCGATGGGGCCGACCAGAGACACAGCATCAGGCACCAACCAACATTACTCTGAATTAAAGCCTTATTTTCGCTGAAAAAAAAAGAAAAATGCACTTAAAAAAATTCCGTCTGCTTGTCGTTACTAGCAGTTGAAGAGTTAACATTTTTTCCCTGTGATTTTAGACAGTACGAGACCTCAATTCTCCCGAACAGTAACAAGAAACCTTGTATCATCTATAGCTATTCCGATTTCTGTTTCACCTGTATGAGGATAGAGGGAATGATTGAGAAGTTCTTCCAGGAGCTCCGAAATGTTGGTAAGTTCTTATCAGTGTGGTATTTCAGATTTGACGGAACTGGAACTGGAAGTATCGAGAAGGGCAAAAATTGTGTCATCGGTGTATAGTAGTTGTTAAGGCTGGCACGATTAATCGTATATAGAGGATCTTACATGAGTGCTCATGTATTATTGAATTTATTAAACGAGTTTAGGAAAAGGGATAAAATGCGAGGCTTTGCCAAGCATTTTATCCCTGTTCCTCAACGAGTTTAATGAATTCAGTAATACATGAGCACGAATGCAAATTTCTATTTATCATATGACATTTAAAAACATTTTATTCACGATTGTTTACAAAAATGTTAATTTTTCGACGTTAGTAAACGCGACGTCTTTAAGGACGATGTACATGTAACGTTACGGGAGGTATGTAGCTAATTTGCATATTTAATCCACTAGTGGATTATAGAAAACAATACATGACGTTATTACACTATCAGACGCGACGTCATATGATAAAATTGATTAATTGATTGCTGGATTCCATAAAAAAGATTATCGTTACTAGTTTGTTAGCAGTCGATTATTTTATTACTTTATTTCCCAATGCTGTGTCTAAAATAACTTGGTGAGTAGCAAACAGTGCAGACCCTGATGAGATGCCACATTCTGCGGCATCTCATCTGGGTCTACACTGTTTGCTCAGGTCTGATTGTCTGAAATCATGCAGTACAGTATAATTTATGCTAAGAGTCATGCTCGGACAGAAAGCCAGATAGGTAAAATAATGATACAATCGTCGGTGATTACGAATCCATTGTCGATCACAATGGCACCACTGATAATCGATTATCTTTTCAGCTCCGATAAGCCAGCACTAGTAGTTGTCCAGCTACTTGCCAGTAAACCAGGGGCCAGTTGTTCAAAGCATCTGTAGCTTAACGAGATCGTTTTTGGTCAAATTGTTAACTGTTCCAGCAAGTACAATATCTGATATAGTGTTATTTTTGCTGAAAAAATGAGAGCAGCTTTTGCAGTTGCAAAAGCTGCTCTCATTTCTTCAGCAAAAATATTAGCAGATTTGCCTTACTGAATGATCGACGTTTTAACGATACGTTACCTTACAACATCGTCAGTTTTGAACAACTGTCCCCAGGAATTGTGGGTCCAATTCCATGACTTATAATTTGTTGGTGAGACACAGAACTCAAACAGTAACAGACAATGTGTCCATGCTTATAAACCCTATTTGTTTCATTGGGCGACAGGGCTTGAGATATCATTTCATCTCAATGTCGAGTAAAAGTCCCACAAAATTGGAAGCAACATCTCCAAAATGACCTTTACATTGTTGTCGAAGACGTTAAACCTCAAATAAACAAACAAATGTAAAAAAAGAGGGTTCTCATTATAACCACAGTATATGGTCTCTATCAGTTTGCTGCTATAGCGAATTTGCCGCCATAAAAATCCCAGTAAGGATTATTATGATAGGTTGTCACGATATCACACCCGTGCGATATAGTGCATTTTTTTTCACATCTCTAAAATAGCTTCTTTTCTAATGAAAACCAGTGATATTCTTCCATTGTTATATCTTCGACAAGTCATTCAAGGGATGTTGGGTCTATTAGTCCTGTTAGCAAACAGTGCAGACCCTGATCAGATCCTCCATTATGCCACATCTGATCTGGGCCTTCACTGTTTGCCCATGTCCCCTTTACAGGTTTCCAGGTAAGAATGGGCTATTATTACTATTACCTAAAAATTATACACCACAACCTCTTTATAAAACTATTGTTGTGGTCCAAAGCAGAAACCGTGTTAGTTTAACAACCATGTTATATCCAAACAAAAATGTACAGATTATATAGAGAAATAACCATTTATGGTCATTTTTGTTGCACCTGCTTGTAGCAGGATGCGACATAGGCGTCCGATTTCCCGTCCGTTCGTCTGTTAACATTTACGTCGAAGTTCGACATTTACGTCAAAGTTTTTATTTTTTCAAACCTCAGCTACCATCAAACCTTACATGAAACATCTCATAGCCCTTCTCACTTTGTAAGCACCTTGACCTGGTGATTTTGACCTATATTTTGCGCTCCAGTGACTTTGACCATCACGTCGAAGTTCGACATTTACGTCGAAGTTTGATATTTACGTCAAAGATTTTATTTTACAAACCTTATCTACCATCAAACCTTACATGAAACATCTTATAGACCTTCTCACTTTGTAAGCACCTTGACCTGGTGACTTTGACCTATATTTTGCGCTCCAGTGACTTTGACCATTACTTCGAAGTTTGACATTTACGTCAAAGTTCGACATTTACGTCAAAGTTTTTATTTTACAAACCTTATCTACCATCAAACCTTACATGAAACATCTCCTACACCTTCTCAGCTTTGTAAGCACCTTGACCTGTTGAATTTGACCTATATTTTGCGCTCCAGTGACTTTTACCATTACGTCGAAGTTCGACATTTACGTCGAAGTTTGTATTGTAATCAACTATAAGACTAAACAACCATCAAACCTTTCATGAAACATCACCCTGAGCTCCTGACTAGGCAAGCACCTTGACCCGGTGACCATGACCTATATTTTACGCTTCGGTGAGTTTGACACAAATTGAGTCAATGTTCCAGATCTTCTCAAATAAAAGGCCTACACCAATAAAATCTTGAATAGTGTTTCTCCTGGATGTATTGACTCTGCAGGTACCTTTACATGGTGACCTTGACCTATATTTTACGCTCCACTGACTTTGACACATTTTACATCGAAGTTCCAGATCTCTTCAAATCAAAGGCCCACAACCATCTAATCTTGCAAAGTGCTTCTCCTAGATGTACTGACTCTGCAGGTACCTTGACCCCGTGACCTTGACCTATATTTTACGCTCCAGTGACTTTGACAAATTTTTATGTCGAAGTTCCAGATCTCTGCAAATAAAAGGCCTACAACCATCAAAGCTTGCATAATGCTGCTCCTGGATGTACTGATTCTGCAGGTACCTTGACCTGGTGACCTTGACCTATATTTTACACTCCATTGACTTTGACACAATTTGCGTCAATGTTCCAGATCTTCTCAAATAAAAGGCCTGCAACCACCAAATCTTGAATAGTGGTTCTCCTAGATTTACTGACTATGCAGGTACCTTGACTTGGTGACCTTGACCTATTTTTTGCACTCCTTTGACTTTAACACATTTTACTTTAGGATGACATTCCATATCTTCTTAACTGTAAGGCCTACAACCTCCAGACCTTGCATAGTGCTTCTCCTACATTTACTGACTCTGTGGGAACCTTGACCTGGTGACCTTAACCTATATTATGCACTCCAGCGACTTTTAGGTCAATGTTCAATATGTCCTAAAATAAATGGCCTACAGCCACCAAACTTTGCATAGTACTTCTCCTCATTGTACTGATTTGGCACTTACCTTGACCTGGTGACCATGGCCTATATTTTTGGTCCAGTGACTTTGACACATTTTACATCAGCTATCAACTGCTATGAAAATTACTTAATTAATAACAACATTCTGATTGTGGCTTCTATGACTTTTGCCCCCAGCAGGTGCGACGCCTCCTTCTGCGGAATTCTTGTCTATATCCATCTTGAACTGTGTTGTATTCAAACTAGTGTTATAGAACAGTGTTATTATGAGTTTGTGGTGTATTAAATAAAATTTACTTATCATATAACACTGTGAATGGATAACTTCATGTCATAAAAATAATATGACCATAGCTGTAATAACACCGGCCACCGGTGCATTATATTAGGACTCCGCCCGTGACAGCCGTATATTTTCTATTGATATTCTTTCAAAATCTTTTGACAATAAATTCTTGTTCAAACTGGTATAAGTTAAACAGAATCTAACACTCATTGTCACGAAATGACCACTTGTGTAAGATCCTCTATTTATGGCACTTGGCATCCTCTCACTTGGTTCATGGGTCTCCATAGCTGGAACAGAGCACTGACTCTTAATCATTAGGTCTCTTACTGCTGTGGGTTTGAGTCTTCCATGGGTATCATGACTGTTAGACGCCAAATTCTGCAGAAGAACAGATGGTTTTCCTCCAGGTCCTTCGGTTTTTGTCCATCATCCATCTCTGAGTAGCTATTGGCTCAAAATAAGCAAAATAATCTTGAAAGGGCCATAAAACTAAAACAAAAAACAAAACAAAACAAAAAAAAACTAGGGATGAAGGAGATAAAGTATGTTTGGTAATCTGTCAGTCATATGTCTTCTTCTTAATTTGTAATGTGTATGCAACTGCATTTTTGATTAAAGAGTGCTATGCATCTGCTATATGTAGTAATATGGTGTTTATATTTTATATTCCAGGTTTCTGTGTAGCAACTGTCCATGTGGGAAGGTCGGGTGACTTGGCATCACATCTTCGAATAATGAGTGTTCCATCAATCATGGGAGTCATCAATGAACGGCTTACGTATTTCAAGGGACCAGTCAGTATTCAGAGTCTGAGGGACTTTGCCAGAAACATGTTCCCCTCAAACTTTTTGACTAAGGTGGGTTGGCTTTATTGCAATGACTGAGTTTATATACTAGTAGATTTTTCCATTGCTATATGTTGGACAAGTCCATTTGTCATATAAGGGGTTTCAGGCCTATTTTCTTTTGGGATCACTTCATGCCCATCATGCATCCATGGGTGTGTCCGTGCATGCATCCGTGCAAAAAACAATTTCTTCAAACGACATCTTCTAAACCACTAATCTGATTTTGACCAACTTCACAGGAATGATCCTTAGGTGGTCCCCTTTCCCCGTTCCGGTTTTCGATATTTGTTGTGTAGCTTCATCTAGTGGACCTCTACCAAGATTGTTCAAATAATAATCCTTGGACCAAAAATTCCCCCACCCCTGGGCCCTTTGGTTTTACATAGACTTACGTAGGGAAAAGCTTTAAAAATCTTCTTGTCAGCAACCAGAAGGCTCAGGTGTTTGATATTTGGAATGAAGCTTCATCTTATGGACCTCAATCAAGATTGTTAAAATTATAGCCCTGGGGCCAAAAATGTCCCCTCCCCGGGGCCCCTTGGTTTTACATTGTCTTATATAGGGAAAACCTTTAAAAATCTTCTTGTCTGAAACCAGAAGGCTCAGTTCCTTGATATTTAGTATGAAGCTTTGTCTAGTGGTACAAGACCAAGATTGTTCAAATTATAGACCTGGGGCTGAAAATGGCCCTGCCCCGGGGCCCACAGGTTTTATTGAGACTTATATAAGGATAACCTTTAAAAATCATCTTGTTTGAAGGCTCAGGTCTTTGATATTTGGTATGGAGCTTCACCTTTTAGACCTCCCTCAAGATAATGCAAATTATAGTCCTGGGGCCAATAATGGCCCTCCCTATGGCCCATTTGTTACACTTATGATCAGGTGAGCGATCCAGGGTCATCATGGCCCTCTTGTATTCTCTTTTTGACAGAAAATTCTGTTAGCAAATATTGTAGGCCCTGATCAAATGCCGCATTCTGCGGCATCTGATCTGGGCCTGCACTGTTTGCCAAGGTATCCCTTTAGGAGTTTTCCGCATACAGTGGGTTGTACATTGAAACTTCAGTGGCACCAATACTGATGGCTCCTTTGCCATGTGTGATTCGAATTTCGTTCTGAGTTCCCAGAGAAGTTTTCCCATAGTCATAGCTCCCAATTTCCATATATTTAAGGTTAGTTTATAGAGGTTTTTTCTGATTTTATCTGAAAAAGGTATGATGTGTTTACTCATTTACTCTGTAGGTATCAGGGAAGGCCAGAGGGCATCAGTTTGCTTATGGGGTACATGCGAAGAAATTGCCTTTGAGCTATTCAATTAAAAACAGAAGTGAAGGCAATGATCAGGAATCAATACAATTAACCCACAGCTCCCATCAGAGACATCAAAGGGAAAGAAGCACAAAGATGAAATAACTAGACACTAATAGGAACATGAAAAGCGGAAAGCCAAAAGGACAGTTACTTTCCCACAAAATGGCCAAATGGCTATCCAAAACAAAAAAAATACAAGCGATACACTTACTCAAAGATAAACCATAACAAAAATAAACCATGACAGAAGAACTGCCTTGGAACGGTCTGTGAAACAAATTCCACTGGGGGGCATAAATCGATTTTACTCGGCTGGAACCCTCGCCATACAAATTTATTTGCAGTATAACAGCTTTATACGTATTTTTGTTCAATTAGAAGCCTCTGTGGTGTAGTGGTTATGCCACTAGCCTTGTAAACCAGTGGTCACATGATTGATCCCCGGCTTCTCCAGACTTTTGGGCGAGTCTTTAAACCAAGGGACCGTCTCCTTAGCTGTTGGTGAGACGTAAAACTCAAACACTCACTCATTTTGTTCAATTGACAGGTGACAGACTCCAATCTTCATGCATTTCTAGATGCCTGGACAGACAACCGGGTCCGAGCAATCTTCTTCACCCAGAAAGAGACTTTATCAGCAAGATTTATGGCTCCAGGTTTCTATTATCGAGACAATGTGGCCTTTGGCTACATTAGCACCCATGACCCTGCGGCAAGGGGAATCATTACAAAATACAGCATCAATAAGTATAGAGAGACACTGTTGATGTTTAATGAGGAGACAAATTCTCCTGTGGCCACAGTCAGTGTAAGTATCAATAAATAAATGTTACTACCGCTGAGCAGAACCTAGGCTATGCCGAAGTTCCACTCAGCATGGTCATCCCAAGGGTTGGAAACGCACATCTGCAACCGAACACCATATCAGATTCTTCTTCTTACACAACACCACCGAAAATTTTCATTTCACTTTATTGAACATTTTATTTTTTGCACACTATACTTGGGTAGTTTGCCTGGGTAAGAACAGAATTTCACAATTTCTGTCCCAGACTAAAACCATGGATTTCCTTTTCTGGTGTGGAAGAAAATATTTTCTACAGTCATTCCCTTGCTTTCCCTGGTTCAAGAAGGGCAGTTGTCAGTAATGTGCACTATACTGATTAACCACTTACACAGCATGTATAATGTTCTGAGTAATGGGTAATCCTTTTAAAGCAAGAACTACAGCACTGAACTGAAAACTGTGGAGTGAACAAGACATTTCTGGGCCAGACTAGCTAGTATCAGCCAGTTAGGCCTCATCAGTGACCCTCAAATATTTCCTAAATTCTGCAGTGAAATCAATGATTCCCAAAGGACTAGAAAATATGTTACCCACACTATGATGAAGGCAGGGAGACATTTTACAGCCGCCACACATTCCCTTAACACCAGCTGGTGTGAAGTTAAATACTCTGAGTAAAGGGTAATCCTTTGGAAGCAAGAGTACAGCACAGAACTAACTGCCCAGGAAAGTGTGGTTAGGTAATCTGGTGGGCTCAGTATGACCTTAATAGTTATGAAGGGGCAGTAAAACTCCAAACCAACAAACTTGTCACTGACTACTGTTGTTCTTCATTCTCTCAAACACCTTTGGGACTATGAACAGTTGTTTGAGGGGAATGGATACACCCAGGGGAGGCAACTCTTGCAAAATTATTTTTGTCTTCCATGTCAATAGGGGTTAACTCTTAAAAGAAAGAATTTGCTCCTTGGGAGCAAATTCTTTCGTTTAAGAGTTGACCCCATTTTCCGTTAGACAGAGTTTACAGAAAAGCGAAAAGGTTGTCACAAAAGTTGTCTCCCTCTGAAAAATGGCGGAAAAATCTGACAAGTGTTCCCATTCCCCTAAAGATACCGCCCCTGCCCATAGGGGCTTGAAGAAATATATGGGCTGCATGATCCGGCCCGCACACTAGTACTGGTAAACCGCTTAGAGGACCTAAGCCTGTCCAGGAACCGCTGTATGAGGCGGACTGTCCATGCTAATAAACCCTATTGGTTTCATTGGGCGACAGGGCTTGAGATGTCATTTCATCTCAATGTCGGGTAAAAGTCCCACAAAATTGGAAGCAACGTCTCCAAAATGACCTTTACAGTGTTGACGGGGGCGTTAAACCTCAAATCAAACAAACAAAACCACTGAAGGTTTAATCATAGCTCCAGGTCAGGGGCCAGTTGTTCAAAGCATTGTTATCTTAACGAGCTCATTAGTGGTCAAATTGTTAACTGTTCTAGTAAGTACAATACCTAATACAGTGGTAATTTGGCTGAAAAAACTGTGCAAAAGCTGCTCTGACACACGTTTACAGGAAAAATATCAATATATTTGCTTCGATTCCTGCCAGGGTCGGCAACATTCTTTCATGAAGATTGATAATAAAATCTTTTCTACGATCATTTTCTCTCTTCCGCTGATTCAAGAAGGGCAGTTGTCAGTTTGTGGCGAAAGAATGTGCACTTTACTGGTTAGCCGCTTATGTATAAGCCTGCCCAGGAAAAGTGTGGATAGGTTAACTGACCGACTCAAAAATGACCTAAACAGTGTTGACTGGGCCGTTAAACTCCAATACAAACAAACAAACAAAATCAATATATTTGCCATATTAAATTATTGAAGTTTTAACGATATGTTGAATAACGACATTGTTAATTTTGAACAACTGGCCCTGGAGGAATGATGGGAATAATTTAAGGATAAGTTTTCAATATTTTATAAAATACAGCTGTGTTTTGTGTACTCATCACCTGCTGCCTTGCTTTCAAACAACTTCCTTGGGACCCAGCAAATGTTAATCCTTCGACTGCTAGTAACGACTAGCAGATATCATTCTCAAAGTGTATCTCACTTCTCTTTGTAAATAAGGCTTGACATTGCATGTGAATCGTTTGCTAGTCGGACAATTCACATGCAATGTCAAGCCTTATTACAATGAGAAATAATCTAAAAATCAGTGTGTTGTCTGCTCCAGGAATTTATTTAGCAGTTAAAGGGAATATAAGAATCTTATATGGATGTGAGGGGTTGATGGAAAAATCCGTCCCAAGCGACACTGTCCGGCATCACGAGGCTTGCCGAGTGATGCCGGACAGTGATCCCGAGGGACGGATTTTTCTGTCCACCCCTCACACCCATATTGGATTCTTTTTCTTGCACACCTTCCATTTCTTAAAGCGGATTTTTAATGCTGCAGTCACTTCCGTTACCAACGTCTGCCATATTGTGTTGACACTGCAGGAATGTTTAGTGACGTTGCTGTGATGTCAACCTTAACGACGGCGCATACAAGGATTTATCAAACACGCGATTATATTCGATTTGGGGTAGGAACACCAGGGTCAGAACATAAATTTATATCCCAGGGTAAAATCACAGATTTCCTTGTCTGGTGTGCAAGAATAACCCTTATCATGCTGTACACAACAACCCCTATCTTTGCAAACGGTGTAGATTCAGATCAGAAGCCATCTGATCAGGATCTACACTGTTTGGCATTCAGTTTATGAATTTGTAGCAATCAATTACATCAAGTAATTTGATTGGTTGACAGACAGAAATGGGTGTGGCTTAAATGAATTTTCGGCAAGATAAGGGTTATTACATTAAAAAACATAAATGAGCCTTATTGTCTCATATATTTAACAGATGCAGCAACTACCAAGGTCCACATTGGATGAAGTGATAGAAGGAAATAGGTATCTGATGTTACCGAGAATATCCTCGAAGAAATTCTTTGATGAACTTTGTCCTGAAGAGTATAAAGTGAAAAACAGAAAGTAAGTGTTTAAAAGCAAAAAATAAATCAGATTTTAATAAAGCTGAAAATAGAATTAAGGGGAATGGGAACACCTGTCAGATATTTCCGCCATTTTTCAAAGGGAGACAACTTTCGGGACTTCCTGTTCGCTTTTCTCTAAGCCCTGTCCCACTGAAAAAGGGGTCTACTCTTAAAGGAAAGAATTTGCTCCTTAGGAGCAAATTCTTTCCTTTAAGGGTTGACCCCTATTGACATGGGAGATAAAAATACTTTTGCAGGAGTTACCTCCCCTGAAGGTGTTCCCATTCCCCTTAAATGTTCTATTAAAGGGTAATCCCTTGCAAGCAAGGCCTACAACACAGAACTGAAAACCATAGAGTGTACAAGTTTTCCCTTGGCAAGACTAGCTAGTTTCGGCCAATTAGGCCTCATCAGTGACTCTCAAATATTTGAAATTCATCAGTGGAATCAGTGCATCCCAAAGGGCTGGAAAATACAACCTACACAATTCTATGAAGGGCAGGAGAATTTTTATGGCCACCATATATTCCCTTAAAGGTGCATTATTGAGCTATCGGTAAAAAATGCTTCCAAAAATAAAATACATATAGCCGGTATTTTTCTTTAAAACAATACAAATGAATGCATTTTATGCAAAAATGCGAACAATTATGATGACAGGTAAATGAGTTTGAGAGGGATTCCCTAACTAGGTTTCGAACACTAGTTAGATCTATTTTTAGTTCGTGACAAAAATAGAATCCCCATATATGACCTTATGCGACGTTCACTTTTGGCCTTGTTTGCTTAGGCCATGCCTGAATCCGAAAAAAATATATCCCTGAATACCATGCCATAAGTAATGACACTTAGAGACGATACTGTCGCCATGTATGTGTAAAGTGAGTGACAGATTTATTTTTAGAACAGAAATTCCGAAAACATGTTCAGAGCGAAGAGTAAACACGAATGAAAACGACCATTTTCACAAAGTTCTGAAGCTGTATTTGGCTCCAAAAGTGTACACATTACAAAGGAGTATGAATTGAAGATAAAAACCAGAAAAAAAATTTTGAGACCCGGTAGCTCAATAATGCACCTTTAACAACAGCTGTGGTCAAGTTATATGTTCTATTAAAGTCAGAAATAATTTTAATTTGGTATCAAATACAGATACTCATTAATGGAGATTGTTAGGATAACATGGATAATATTGACAAAGACCATTGTTTCGAGTGATGCCCTCTGGTGATAGACAGCTGGAGTTAGCTTGCTGCAAATTACCCATTATTTGGGGTTTCCTGTATGGAATAGGTTACTGTATTTTCTGTACCGGTAAGTAAAAAAAAGCTATAGATTCTATGAAAATCACATATCTAGTTAAGGAACTGAGGAATTAACACCAGGTATGATAAAATGAAAAGGTGCCACACTACTAGCTGCCTACCGGTCCCGATAGCTCAGTTGGTAGAGTGTCCGCTCCGGGGAACGGGAGGTCACGGGTTTGATCCCTGGCCGCGTCATACCAAAGTCGTTAAAAATGGTACTAGCTGCTCCTCGCTTGGCACTCAGATTTACGGGGTAGAGCTAGGACTGGTCGACCCAGTGTCAGGATAATGTGACTTGGTGTGGTATCATGTAATGTGTCTGGGACATGATACTTCAGTGAGGCAGCACTATATAAGTGAGCATTGAGCTCCCTGTCGCAACCAGACACCATTGTGATATGACTGAAAAATTGTTGAAAGCGACGTTACACCCGAATTCACACACACACACACACACACACACACACACACACACACACACACACACACACACACACACACACACACACACACACACACACACACACACACACACACACACACACTACTAGCTGCCACATCATCCAGCCACTCTGCTGCCACTACAGTCATCTACTGCCACTAACAGCTCTCTGCTGTAGTTCTGCCACCAAAGATCAATGCATATAGTACATAGCTTCAGATATGGGTGGAAAAAATATTAGTATAATTGCCATATTTAAGGGGAATGGGATCACCTGGCCAATTTTTCTGCCATTTTTCAAAGGGTGACAACTTTCGGGACTATTTGTTTGCTTTTCTGTAAGCCTTGTTGCACCGAAAAAGGGGCTACTCTTAAAGGAAAGAATTTGCTCCTCAGGAGCAAATTCTTTCCTTTAAGAGTTGACCCCTATTGACATGGGAGACAAAAATACTTTTGCAGGAGTTGCCTCCCCTGAAGGTGTTCCCATTCCCCTTAATGTTAAAGTTTTAAAAAATTTGTCAATTAACAACATTGTTATTTTTGAACAACTGGCCTTTGGCATTTTAGAGATATTGCTTCCTATTTTGTGGGATTTTTACCTGACATTGAGATGAAATGACATCTCAAGCCCTGTCACCCAATGAAACCATTTGGGTTTATATGTATGCGATTTTTACCCGACATTGAGATGAAATGACATCTCAAGCCCTGTCACCCAATGAAACCATTTGGGTTTATATGTATGGCTGGTCCGACTCACATCACTTTGACTTGGTAGGCTTAGACCTCCTAAGTGATTTACCAGTACTCATGTGCAGTCGGTTTCAGCTCAGCATGGAAGCAACATGCAGCCCAATCTATTTCTTCAAGCCCTTGATGGCCAGGGGCCATAAATTCTTGTGGCACCCTAACAGATGAGGTGGAGCATGGGCTCTTTTTTGCATGGGTTAACATATTTAATCTTTTTTAATACATATAGATTGTGTGTGATTCTGTTCACCAAAGAGTCTGCAGAGCATGACGCTCATCGAGACAGATTTAGAAAGTACAGTCAAAGGACACCTCTGGCCGGCAATGAAAGAGTCAAGTTTACATACCTGTATCAAGAGGTGCAGCATGACTTTGTGAAGACCCTAACCAGAGGGAAATCAACAACAGAGCAAGAGGAACTGAAAGTAAGTTTCAAATAGAGCCAGCACATGACAAATCTTACAATACGATTAATGTGACCAGGGAAGACTCACATCAGTCTGCACTTCCACGCAGTGTGATCCGTGCCTTTGCTAATGGCATGAGCCTCATGAATATAAATGAGACAGTCAGTTATAATAAGTGGCTCTATTTTAATGAAATAGTTCCATCTTCAAATTATAATAAGTGGCTGTATTTTAATGAAATATTTCCATCTTCAAATTTTAAGAAGCCGCTCTATTTTAATGAAATAGTTCCAGCTTCAAATTGTAAGAAGCTGCTCTATTTTCATGAAATATTTCCATCTTCAAATTGTAAGAAGCTGCTCTATTTTATAAATGAAATATTTCCATCTTCAAATTATAATAAGTGGCTGTATTTTAATGAAATATTTCCATCTTCAAATTGTAAGAAGCCGCTCTATTTTAATGAAATAGTTCCAGCTTCAAATTGTAAGAAGCCGCTCTATTTTAATGAAATATTTCCATCTTCAAATTGTAAGAAGCTGCTCTATTTTCATGAAATATTTCCATCTTCAAATTATAATAAGTTAATCTATTTTCATGAAATATTTCAAGCTTCATATTGTGATATCTTGGATACACCTTCCATTAAATTGTCTTAATGCCATTTTAAACTTATTAGATTTCTATACCTTTGTATAGAACCTTTAATGATAAATTAAAATAGTTAATTTTCCACCCTTTTCAGGGCAATGCTCAACAGGAATAGCACATTGTATTAACTGTTCTCTTGTTTAGAACAGGGTTTTTTTAATTCCATTTATTCAAAATTAAGAGTCTATTCTAATGCACTAGCGTATGTAACGCGAAGTTTGATTAGATAACGTCAAAAATTTGCAACAGTATATTCTGCGATATACTATCAGAAATCCGACGTCATCATGTAACGTCACTTTTCATTCATTGTCATTTGGTTTTAAGCAGCGCACTGTACAAAAACAACATTTTTAAAACAAAACAAGTGAATAAGTGCATTAGAATGGGGATAACTGTATTGAAAATTGTCATTTTGGGAGGTGAATCCTCGGTTTTACGGTCGCAAATTCCGCTAACGCGTCGCCGTAAAACGAAATTTCCGACCGTAAAACCTCCGATTTACCTCCCCAAATGACAGTTTTCAGTACAGTTATCCCCTAATTGATTAACATATTGTTAAATCTTTGATCATTAAATATAGCATATGCACTAATAGTTTGCTTAAAAAGGGGATAGCTTTTGCATTGCATTTTTTGCAGCAAAAATACCAGAGTATAACATATTGTATTATACAGTAGAACTTCGATGGCTCGAACACCGATGGCTAGTTTACCATGGATGTGTCGAATCCATTCTTGAGCCCCTAGCGAAATCCTCTACATAAGAAATAGTGGGGGATAATTAAGGAGGTTTTAGTCTTTTATCTTGCAAATGTATGCTGTGTGTACTCATTAGAATCGCCTCGATGAGGCGATTCTAATGAGTACACACAGCATACATTTTCATTATATAACACCGAAAAGACGTCTAAAAGTATCTCGTTATGCCTCCTGACAGTAACCTCAGTGGCTCGAACTATCCCTGTCTCGAACAGATTTTCGAGGTCCCAAAGGTGTTCAAGCCATTGAAGTTCGACTGTATTTCATACATGCTAAATCAGTTAACAATTTGACATTTGCAAAAGCTACTTGCATGTTTCCAGCAAAAATACCAGAGTATAACGTATTGTATTACATTTTGTACTTGCTAAACTGACCGCACTTGAGTGCTGGTAAATTGCTTAGAGGGTCTAAGCGTGCCTAGGCAAAATTGTGCGAGTCATAGAGGATCTTACACGAGTGGTCATTTCATATGAAATTTATAAAACGAGCCTTCGGCGAGTTTCATAAATTTCATATCAAATGACCAGGAGTGTAAGATTCTGTTTATCGTATGACCACTTTAAATTGGATTTTATCACCTTTAAATTTGACAATTTTTGAAACAAAAATGCATGGTTGACATTGACGTCGTCATGACGTTACTTAATCCCGCCAAAGTGTTATTACATGTGTGGTCATACGATATTTATTACACGACGTTATCTGCTGCTTATCAACAATGTCATATGATAAAGACTGTTCTTGCATATTAACCCTATTGGTTTCATGGGACGACATGGCTCGAGATGTCATTTCATCTCAATGTCAAGTAAAAGTCCCACAAAATTGGAAGCAACGTCTCCAAAATGTTGTCTGGGATGTTAAACGTCAAATCAAACAAACAAACAAAACTTGCTAGATCAGTTTAACAATTTGATATTTGCAAAGGCTACTCGCATTTTTCCAGCAAAAATACCAGAGTATTTCGTATTGTTAACAATTTGACCACTGGTGAGCTCATTAAGCTAACGATGCTTTGGACAACAGGGCTATGGGCTAATTAGTAGTCAAAATGTTAGCCTTTACCCTGCTGTTCATTACAACCCCCTTTTGTTGCAAACAGAGTAGATCCAGATCAGATGGCTTCTGAAGAAGCCATCTGATCAGGATCTTCCCTGTTTGACATTCAGTTTGTGAATTTGCAAGAATAAATAACATGAAGTAATCTGATTGGTTCAAAGCCAGAAATGGGTATGTCTAAATTAATTATTCAGGGGGATAAGGGTTAAACAGTCTAGCAAGTTGAATATCTAATGCACAGGTGTTTTGCGGAAAAAAAATATGAGTCGCTTCTCAAAATTTCTTTTTCAGCAAAAATGTTTATGTATGACTGGGTTATATTAAATGATCCAAGTTTTAACGATATGTCAACTAACTACATCACTACTTTTGAACAACTGGACCAATTCCTTTCTATAAAGATTGTCTCCCTTTAACACTTTGCATTCTGGGTAAGAAAAACTCAGCAGACGACATTTTGAAATATTTCTCTTACCTTTCCCTGAAAACAGATTTTGATATTTCATGCAAATTGTCTCCAATGGAGACAATTTGCATGAAATGTCAGAATCTGTTTGCAGGGAAAAATGGAAAAAAAAATCATCAACTTGTTGTCTGCTGGATTAGTCTATAGTGTTATAAAGGTTAAAACATGGCTGCAATTTTCAATCAGATGAAAACTAGAGGTAACTTTACCTTTACTTCAGATCGCAATAGTTTGGCGTAGAGAGAAGCTACATCTCAGGTACGAGTGGCTTGAGGCGGGCTGGAATATACAACAGGATAAAGAAAGACATTGTGCTGAATCTCTTGACAATAGGCTCAATGTGCTTCTCACAACAGATAGCATTTTGCCCTACAAGGCTGAGCTGCCATCTTTCTATAATGAACATGGATATGTAAGTTGTTTTTCTATGCCCACCCCCTTCACCCAACCCCCCTCCACCCCACCACCATTTCCAATGGAGGCTGGGTCATATAGCATCACTGGTGCCCATACATACATCCATCGGTACATCCCTTCATGTCCATACATGCAAAAAATGGTTTTCGAAAAGATTATTATATTTAATTTTATACACAGATATATAAAATTATAGTCATAAATTACAGTTCAAGTTCGATTTAGGGTAAAATCCAACACTTATTAACCCATGTATTGAATGGTGTCAGTTTCAAAAGGAGATTGCATGCTATGGATTTTACCCACATCTTGTTAATAGTTGGCTAGAAATAAGTGAAATAATCTTGAAAGGGCCATACAACCAAAACAAAACAAAACAAAAAAAAATAATAATCTCAAATACTTTCTCAAACAGGAAGTGTCTTCTGTCTGTCTCAAAATAGGGTTTCATAGTTTCATATGATATTGAGACTGTATTACATGTTTATCTGTAATAGAACAAATGAGCTCAAACATCGAGACTGTATTACATGTTTATCTGTAATAGAACAAATGAGCTCAAACATTGAGACTGTATTACATGTTTATCTGTAATAGAACAAATGAGCTCAAACATTGAGACTGTATTACATGTTTATCTGTAATAGAACAAATGAGCTCAAACATTGAGACTGTATTACATGTTTATCTGTAATAGAACAAATGAGCTCAAACACTTGAAACCTGATAGACCACTTTACTCTTAAGATACAGAGAAAAACTACATCTGAAAATGTTGTCTGCTTACGTCGTCTGCTGGATCTTCTTGCAATTTTTTTAAAAATATTTTTGCATATAGGCAAACAGTGTGAACCCAGATCAGACTGCTCCTCATCTGGGTCCACACTGTTTGCAAAAATGTCCTTTAAAACAGACGACAATTGTCGTGATTGGCATTTTATGCTCCTAAAGGAGCAGTCTGATCTGGGTCCACACTGTTTGCAAAAATGTCTTTTAAAACAGACGACAATTGTAGTGATTGGCATTTTATGCTCCTAGAGGAGCAGTCTGATCTGGGTCCACACTGTTTGCAAAAATGTCTTTTAAAACAGACGACAATTGTCGTGATTGGCATTTTATGAGTTAAGACACAAACTTGTCTGCTCAGCTCCACATACTAGCAATAACTTTTTTATTTTGAAAATGTATGGTGTATAATACAGGCCTCATATTTTTCAGGCATTTGCAGGATTTCAGGCTTTTAGAGCTTGATTTTTTTTCTTGATTTCAGGCTTTTAGATTTTGATTTTCCCTCCTGTATTTTGTTTAAAATGACTGTTTAACCCTTAATGTATTTAGCCACACCAATTTCTGACTGTCAGCCAGTCAACTTACTTGATATGATGTATTCATTCAATTCACAAACTGCACTACAAACAGTGTAGATCCTGATCAGATGGCTTCTTCAGAAGCCATCTGATCTGGATCTACACTGTTTGCAAAGGTAATAGTTGTTGTGTTCAGCAGGATAACGGTTAAGACTGTAAAATCTGGCCTTTCAGGCATGGAAAAGCTTGGTTAGTATGAGGCCTGATAATACTATATTCTCATTAGAATTGCCTTGTAGAAGTGATTCTAATGACTACACACAACATACTTTTATTTTGAAGAAAATTAGAAAGATGACCTCCTCGATGACCTAGTCGGTAGGCACACTGACTCTTAATTGTTAGGTCTCTCACTTCTGTAGTTAGAGCCTCGCTCTGGTCACATTTGAAACGCCAAGTTCTCCAATGGAAAGTCAGGTGTTGTTTTCTTCGAGATACTCCAGCTTTTGCACACCTGATTAACAATCGACCCGAAATAAGTGAAATCTTGAAAGGGCTGTTAAACGAAAAAAAAAAAAAAAGATGACCTAATTATGCCGCCTGAATTGGCTTTATACTCAATCCTCAGTAACTCAAACATTTCATGTCTCAAACAACGGGTTAATCCTAATCCTGCTGAATATTTTAATCTGCCATGCCCACTACCAATTATTAACCAATCAGATTACTTGATGCAAATTATTGCAACCAATTCAGAATCTGAATGACAATGTAGATCCTGATCTTCAGAAGCCATCTGATCTGGATCTACATTGTTTGAAAGATAAGGCATATCGGAGCTCAGCAGGACAAGGGTTAAAATTTGACTATTTTTATATTTCTAGGGTCTTTTGAAACGGATAGGACTAAGATTGTGGAGTTGGTGTGAGAAATTATATTCATATGCATCCAGGTGAGTCTTTTGATTATTTTCTTTTTATGATATACACATTTCTTATACCACAAAGAAATTTATTCACCTTTTTTGCATTATCTGCTGGTTCCTAGTCTGAAAGTTATCAGTGTTGGAAAAACAGGTAACCAGACCCCCCTGACCTTGAAAGGTCAGGGGGATCTGGTTACCTGTTTTTCCAATATTGACAATGTGCAAGCTGGGAGCCAGCAAATAATGCAAATATGGTGAACAGGCTTTTGATTGGACAGCTCAAAGGCAATTACTTTCCAAATACGGTACTCCAAAATTTTGCTGTGCTTGTGCTTTCCTTTGATAATGTCACTTGTTAACACGTAGTTCTCATGTTAGATGTCCACTACAAAAGAATTCTTTGGAAAACATTGCGTCAATGTACAAAATGTTGTGAAAAAGCTTTGCAGTGTAACAAATTCATTATTTTGAGTCTTGACAGAGAACATGCGATCACGTTTCCCTATCTGAAAGCGATACATATTTACTCCCTCCAAACGGCTCAGGCAAATATTCCTATCAGGTGGAGAACTGGATCCCACGCCGATCAAAATAATTAATAGTATCAGCCATGTCCTGAGAAAACTTGTCCTTGCCATTTGCAAACATCTCACTGAGGCAGTTCTAACGTGTGTCTACAACCTATAACTAGGAGCCGAAATAAGGGAAATCATCACAAAAACAAGCCTATATAATTTTGACCCCCTCGAACCCCACTTTTATATTGTAAAACTGGGGTCTATAGGGGTAAACCTATTTTTCTAATTTCTGCTCTAAAGTATAGATTGTGGGTACTCGTTAGAACCGCCTCAATGAGGCAGTTCTAATGAGTACTCACAATCTATATTTTGAGCAGAAATAAGAAAATATATCACAATTTTTTATCTTAAAATTTTCATTTTTTCGGCGATAAAGGTTACAATGTATTGGTATAGGCATGTTTTCGTAATGTAATGTATACCCCTGTAAATCCCATTTTTCTCTATAAAAACTGGGGTTTAGAGGGGTGTTCATTTCACCGACTAATTCCCTAAATAGAAGAATCCTTGCATAAAATCCTATGAACATAGCTGTTTGAAGCTATTCTTGAATGGGCTACATTACGCAAACACGCCTATACAAATACATTGCCACCTTTATCACAGAAAAAAATGAAAATTTTATGCTGAAAAATTGTGATATTTTTCTTATTTCTGCATGAAATATAGATTGTGGGCACTCGTTAGAACCGCCTCATCCAGGCGGTTCTAACGAGTACCCACAATCTATATTTTAGAGCAGAAATAAGAAAAATAAGGTATACCCCCTGAAACCCCAGTTTTACTATATAAAAGTGGGGTTCAAGGGGGTCAAAATGATATAGGCGTGTTTTCCGGATGAGAAGCCATGTTCAAACAACAAAACCAATGTTCAAACCATGAAATTCACGTGCGACCGTGCAAATGTTAATGCATGAAAAACTATGAGTCATCCCCCTTTATCAAAACTTTGTCCCTCTTTATCAAAAAAAAAGAGGAATAATAGTTTTTGTTGGAGTGGTGATTTTATAGCACTGTTTCAACTTTAACAGACTGCAAATTAAAATCCTGTGCTCTTTAATTGCTGTCAAATATACTTCTTATAAAATGTATTGGTGTGCACTTATTTGAGCATGTGGGGTGATTACGATAAATATGGTAGTGTGCATATCTTAGAATATTTCACAGATACATGTATGAGCGTGTTGCTCTTTTTTAAGTACATCACTTGAACAAGTCCGTGATATGAACACCCCTTAAACCCCACTTCATATAGAGAAAACTAAGTTACGGGGGTTCGCATTATTTTCTTATTTTTGCTCAGCCCCCGCCCTTCGGGGCTTGAAGAAATATATGGGCTGCATGATGCTTCCACGCAGAGCTGAAACCGACCCACACATGAGTACTGGTAAACCGCTTAGAGGATCTAAGCCTGCCGAGGCAAAGCAGTGCGAGTCGGCCCTTTCATGCTAATAAACCCTATTGGTGTCATTGAGCGGCAGGGCTTGAGAAGTCATTACATCTAATCACGGGTAAAAGTCCCACAAAATTGGAAGCAACGTCTCCAAAATGACCTTTACAGTGTTGACGGGGACGTTAAACATCAAATCAAACAATTCTTATTTTTGCTCCAAGACATAGGTTGTTGGTACTCGTTAGAACGGCCTCAATGTGGTGGTTCTAACGAGCACCCACAACCTATGTTCGCAGTATAAATAAGAAAAATATCACAGATTTTCTTCAGAAAAGTAGCCATTATGTAGATGTGAAAAATGCACTATGTCACACGGGTGTGTTATCGTAATGACATGTATAAATTTAGTTGTCTTATAAAATTGTTGAAGATAATGTGTCTTGTGGTTAAGGGTGCTGACACTTGATAATTAGGTCTCTTACTGCTGTGGGTTCACATGTGGGATGCCAAGGTCAGATGTTTTTTATGTAGGCCTCATATTTTTTAACAGACTGCAAATCCTGTGGCCACGTAAAATCGATTTAAGCCCCCCAGTAGAAATCTTTCCACTGACCGTTCCAAGGCAGTTCTTCTGTGGCGATTTATTTATGTTGTTGTTTGTTACTTACTGTGTGTATCACTTGTGTCTTTTAATTTTGGATGGCCATATGGCCATTTTGTCTGAAAGTAACTGTCCTTATGGCCTTCCTTTGTTTAAGTTTCCATTATGGTCTGGTCGCTTAATGTTTGTATTTCTTTCCCTTTGGTGTCTTTGATGGGTGGAGTAAGTTAATTGTATCGATTCCTGATCTTTGTTTTACTTCTACTTCTCATATTTTTGAGGCATTTGCAGGATTTCAGGCTTTCAGAGCTTGATTTTTTCTTGATTTCAGGCTTTTAGATTTAGATCCAGCTGGGAAAAACATATTTAGCCACACCCATTTCTGACCATTCACCAGTCAAATTACTTGATATAATGCATTTGTTCAATTCACAAACTGCATTACAAACAGTGTTTGAAAAGGTAGTGGTTGTCGTGTTCAGCAGGATAAGTGTTAAGGCTGCAAATTTGGGTCTTTCAGGCAAAGGTAGTGGTTGTCGTGTTCAGCAGGATAAGGGTTAAGGCTGCAAATTGGGGCCTTTCAGGCAAAGGTCATGGTTGTCCTGCTCAGCAGGATAAGGGTTAAGGTTGCAAATTATGGCCTTTCAGGCAAAGGTCATAGTTGTCGTGTTCAGCAGGATAAGGGTTAAGACTACAAATTTGGGCCCTTCAGGCAAAGGTCATAGTTGTCGTGTTCAGCAGGATAAGGGTTAAGGCTGCAAATTGGGGCCTTTCAGGCCAAGGTTGTGGTTATCGTGTTCAACAGGATAAGGGTTAAGGCTGCCAATTGGGGCCTTTCATGCAAAGGTAATGGTTGTTGTGTTCAACAGGATAAGGGTTAAGGCTGCAAATTTGGGCCTTTCAGGCAAAGGTCATAGTTGTCGTGTTCAGCAGGATAAGGGTTAAGGCTGCAAATTTGGGCCTTTCAGGCAAAGGTAGTGGTTGTCGTGTTCAGCAGGATAAGGGTTAAGGCTGCAAATTGGGGCCTTTCAGGCAAAGGTAGTGGTTGTTGTGTTCAGCAGGATAAGGTTTAAGGCTGCATATTAGGGCCTTTCAGGCAAAGGTAGTGGTTGTTGTGTTCAGCAGGATAAGGGTTAAGACTACAAATTGGGGCCTTTCAGGCAAAGGTAGTGGTTGTCGCTTTCAGCAGGATAAGGGTTAAGGCTGCAAATTGGGGCCTTTCAGGCAAAGGTAGTGGTTGTCGTGTTCAGCAGGATAAGGGTTAAGGCTGCAAATTGGGGCCTTTCAGGCAAAGGTCATGGTTGTCCTGCTCAGCAGGATAAGGGTTAAGGTTGCAAATTATGGCCTTTCAGGCAAAGGTCATAGTTGTCGTGTTCAGCAGGATAAGGGTTAAGACTACAAATTTGGGCCCTTCAGGCAAAGGTCATAGTTGTCGTGTTCAGCAGGATAAGGGTTAAGGCTGCAAATTGGGGCCCTTCAGGCAAAGGTAGTGGTTGTCGTGTTCAGCAGGAAAAGGGTTAAGGCTGCAAATTTGGGCCTTTCAGGCAAAGGTAGTGGTTGTCATGTTCAGCAGGATAAGGGTTAAGGCTACAAAGTGGGGCCCTTCAGGCAAAGGTAGTGGTTGTTGTGTTAAGCAGGATAAGGGTTAAGGCTGCAGAGTAGGGCCTTTCAGGCAAAGGTAGTGGTTGTCGTGTTCAGCAGGATAAGGGTTAAGGCCGCAAATTGGGGCCTTTCAGGCAAAGATAGTGGTTGTCGTGTTTAGCAGGATAAGGGTTAAGGCTGCTAAGTGGGGCCCTTCAGGCAAAGGTAGTGGTTGTCGTGTTTAGCAGGATAAGGGTTAAGGCTGCAAAGTGGGGCCTTTCAGGCAAAGGTAGTGGTTGTCGTGTTCAGCAGGATAAGGGTTAAGGCCGCAAATTGGGGCCTTTCAGGCAAAGATAGTGGTTGTCGTGTTAAGCAGGATAAGGGTTAAGGCTGCAAAGTGGGGCCCTTCAGGCAAAGGTAGTGGTTGTCGTGTTTAGCAGGATAAGGGTTAAGGCTGCAAATTTGGGCCTTTCAGGCAAAGGTAGTGGTTGTCGTGTTCAGCAGGATAAGGGTTAAGGCTGCAAATTTGGGCCTTTCAGGCAAAGGTAGTGGTTGTCGTGTTCAGCAGGATAAGGGTTAAGGCTGCAAATTGGGGCCTTTCAGGCAAAGGTAGTGGTTGTTGTGTTCAGCAGGATAAGGTTTAAGGCTGCATATTGGGGCCTTTCAGGCAAAGGTAGTGGTTGTTGTGTTCAGCAGGATAAGGGTTAAGACTACAAATTGGGGCCTTTCAGGCAAAGTTAGTGGTTGTCGTGTTCAGCAGGATAAGGGTTAAGGCTGCAAATTGGGGCCTTCCAGGCAAAGGTAGTGGTTGTCGTGTTCAGCAGGATAAGGGTTAAGGCTGCAAATTGGGGCCTTTCAGGCAAAGGTCATGGTTGTCCTGCTCAGCAGGATAAGGGTTAAGGTTGCAAATTATGGCCTTTCAGGCAAAGGTCATAGTTGTCGTGTTCAGCAGGATAAGGGTTAAGACTACAAATTTGGGCCCTTCAGGCAAAGGTCATAGTTGTCGTGTTCAGCAGGATAAGGGTTAAGGCTGCAAATTGGGGCCCTTCAGGCAAAGGTAGTGGTTGTCGTGTTCAGCAGGATAAGGGTTAAGGCTGCAAATTTGGGCCTTTCAGGCAAAGGTAGTGGTTGTCATGTTCAGCAGGATAAGGGTTAAGGCTACAAAGTGGGGCCCTTCAGGCAAAGGTAGTGGTTGTTGTGTTTAGCAGGATAAGGGTAAGGCTGCAGAGTGGGGCCTTTCAGGCAAAGGTAGTGGTTGTCGTGTTCAGCAGGATAAGGGTTAAGGCCGCAAATTGGGGCCTTTCAGGCAAAGATAGTGGTTGTCGTGTTTAGCAGGATAAGGGTTAAGGCTGCTAAGTGGGGCCCTTCAGCAGGATAAGGGTTAAGGCTGCAAATTGGGGCCTTTCAGGCAAAGGTAGTGGTTGTTGTGTTCAGCAGGATAAGGTTTAAGGCTGCATATTGGGGCCTTTCAGGCAAAGGTAGTGGTTGTTGTGTTCAGCAGGATAAGGGTTAAGACTACAAATTGGGGCCTTTCAGGCAAAGGTAGTGGTTGTCGTGTTCAGCAGGATAAGGGTTAAGGCTGCAAATTGGGGCCTTTCAGGCAAAGGTAGTGGTTGTCGTGTTCAGCAGGATAAGGGTTAAGGCTGCAAATTGGGGCCTTTCAGGCAAAGGTCATGGTTGTCCTGCTCAGCAGGATAAGGGTTAAGGTTGCAAATTATGGCCTTTCAGGCAAAGGTCATAGTTGTCGTGTTCAGCAGGATAAGGGTTAAGACTACAAATTTGGGCCCTTCAGGCAAAGGTCATAGTTGTCGTGTTCAGCAGGATAAGGGTTAAGGCTGCAAATTGGGGCCTTTCAGGCCAAGGTTGTGGTTATCGTGTTCAACAGGATAAGGGTTAAGGCTGCCAATTGGGGCCTTTCATGCAAAGGTAATGGTTGTTGTGTT
The DNA here is from genome assembly GCA_963580285.1 of Lucinisca nassula. Lineage (NCBI taxonomy): Eukaryota > Metazoa > Mollusca > Bivalvia > Lucinida > Lucinidae > Lucinisca > Lucinisca nassula. The sequence goes on from OY757023.1 coordinate 90,659,711, forward strand.
CAACAGGATAAGGGTTAAGGCTGCAAATTTGGGCCTTTCAGGCAAAGGTCATAGTTGTCGTGTTCAGCAGGATAAGGGTTAAGGCTGCAAATTTGGGCCTTTCAGGCAAAGGTAGTGGTTGTCGTGTTCAGCAGGATAAGGGTTAAGGCTGCAAATTGGGGCCTTTCAGGCAAAGGTAGTGGTTGTTGTGTTCAGCAGGATAAGGTTTAAGGCTGCATATTAGGGCCTTTCAGGCAAAGGTAGTGGTTGTTGTGTTCAGCAGGATAAGGGTTAAGACTACAAATTGGGGCCTTTCAGGCAAAGGTAGTGGTTGTCGCTTTCAGCAGGATAAGGGTTAAGGCTGCAAATTGGGGCCTTTCAGGCAAAGGTAGTGGTTGTCGTGTTCAGCAGGATAAGGGTTAAGGCTGCAAATTGGGGCCTTTCAGGCAAAGGTCATGGTTGTCCTGCTCAGCAGGATAAGGGTTAAGGTTGCAAATTATGGCCTTTCAGGCAAAGGTCATAGTTGTCGTGTTCAGCAGGATAAGGGTTAAGACTACAAATTTGGGCCCTTCAGGCAAAGGTCATAGTTGTCGTGTTCAGCAGGATAAGGGTTAAGGCTGCAAATTGGGGCCCTTCAGGCAAAGGTAGTGGTTGTCGTGTTCAGCAGGAAAAGGGTTAAGGCTGCAAATTTGGGCCTTTCAGGCAAAGGTAGTGGTTGTCATGTTCAGCAGGATAAGGGTTAAGGCTACAAAGTGGGGCCCTTCAGGCAAAGGTAGTGGTTGTTGTGTTAAGCAGGATAAGGGTTAAGGCTGCAGAGTAGGGCCTTTCAGGCAAAGGTAGTGGTTGTCGTGTTCAGCAGGATAAGGGTTAAGGCCGCAAATTGGGGCCTTTCAGGCAAAGATAGTGGTTGTCGTGTTTAGCAGGATAAGGGTTAAGGCTGCTAAGTGGGGCCCTTCAGGCAAAGGTAGTGGTTGTCGTGTTTAGCAGGATAAGGGTTAAGGCTGCAAAGTGGGGCCTTTCAGGCAAAGGTAGTGGTTGTCGTGTTCAGCAGGATAAGGGTTAAGGCCGCAAATTGGGGCCTTTCAGGCAAAGATAGTGGTTGTCGTGTTAAGCAGGATAAGGGTTAAGGCTGCAAAGTGGGGCCCTTCAGGCAAAGGTAGTGGTTGTCGTGTTTAGCAGGATAAGGGTTAAGGCTGCAAATTTGGGCCTTTCAGGCAAAGGTAGTGGTTGTCGTGTTCAGCAGGATAAGGGTTAAGGCTGCAAATTTGGGCCTTTCAGGCAAAGGTAGTGGTTGTCGTGTTCAGCAGGATAAGGGTTAAGGCTGCAAATTGGGGCCTTTCAGGCAAAGGTAGTGGTTGTTGTGTTCAGCAGGATAAGGTTTAAGGCTGCATATTGGGGCCTTTCAGGCAAAGGTAGTGGTTGTTGTGTTCAGCAGGATAAGGGTTAAGACTACAAATTGGGGCCTTTCAGGCAAAGGTAGTGGTTGTCGTGTTCAGCAGGATAAGGGTTAAGGCTGCAAATTGGGGCCTTTCAGGCAAAGGTAGTGGTTGTCGTGTTCAGCAGGATAAGGGTTAAGGCTGCAAATTGGGGCCTTTCAGGCAAAGGTCATGGTTGTCCTGCTCAGCAGGATAAGGGTTAAGGTTGCAAATTATGGCCTTTCAGGCAAAGGTCATAGTTGTCGTGTTCAGCAGGATAAGGGTTAAGACTACAAATTTGGGCCCTTCAGGCAAAGGTCATAGTTGTCGTGTTCAGCAGGATAAGGGTTAAGGCTGCAAATTGGGGCCCTTCAGGCAAAGGTAGTGGTTGTCGTGTTCAGCAGGATAAGGGTTAAGGCTGCAAATTTGGGCCTTTCAGGCAAAGGTAGTGGTTGTCATGTTCAGCAGGATAAGGGTTAAGGCTACAAAGTGGGGCCCTTCAGGCAAAGGTAGTGGTTGTTGTGTTTAGCAGGATAAGGGTAAGGCTGCAGAGTGGGGCCTTTCAGGCAAAGGTAGTGGTTGTCGTGTTCAGCAGGATAAGGGTTAAGGCCGCAAATTGGGGCCTTTCAGGCAAAGATAGTGGTTGTCGTGTTTAGCAGGATAAGGGTTAAGGCTGCTAAGTGGGGCCCTTCAGGCAAAGGTAGTGGTTGTCGTGTTTAGCAGGATAAGGGTTAAGGCTGCAAAGTGGGGCCTTTCAGGCAAAGGTAGTGGTTGTCGTGTTCAGCAGGATAAGGGTTAAGGCCGCAAATTGGGGCCTTTCAGGCAAAGATAGTGGTTGTCGTGTTTAGCAGGATAAGGGTTAAGGCTGCAAAGTGGGGCCTTTCAGGCAAAGGTAGTGGTTGTCGTGTTTAGCAGGATAAGGGTTAAGGCTGCAAAGTGGGGCCTTTCAGGCAAAGATAGTGGTTGTCGTGTTCAGCAGGATAAGGGTTAAGGCAGCAAATTGGGGCCTTTCAGGCAAAGATAGTGGTTGTTGTGTTTAGCAGGATAAGGGTTAAGGCTGCAAAGTGGGGCCTTTCAGGCAAAGGTAGTGGTTGACCTGTTCAGCAGGATAAGGGTTAAGGCCGCAAATTGGGGCCTTTCAGGCCAAGGTTGTGGTTATCGTGTTCAGCAGGATAACGGTTAAGGCTGCCAATTGGGGCCTTTCATGCAAAGGTAATGGTTGTTGTGTTCAACAGGATAAGGGTTAAGGCTGCAAATTTGGGCCTTTCAGGCAAAGGTCATAGTTGTCGTGTTCAGCAGGATAAGGGTTAAGGCTGCAAATTTGGGCCTTTCAGGCAAAGGTAGTGGTTGTCGTGTTCAGCAGGATAAGGGTTAAGGCTGCAAATTTGGGCCTTTCAGGCAAAGGTAGTGGTTGTTGTGTTCAGCAGGATAAGGGTTAAGGCTGCAAATTTGGGCCTTTCAGGCAAATGTCATAGTTGTCGTGTTCAGCAGGATAAGGGTTAAGGCTGCAAATTTGGGCCTTTCAGGCAAAGGTAGTGGTTGTCGTGTTCAGCAGGATAAGGGTTAAGGCTGCAAATTGGGGCCTTTCAGGCAAAGGTAGTGGTTGTCGTGTTCAGCAGGATAAGGGTTAAGGCTGCAAATTTGGGCCTTTCAGGCAAAGGTCATAGTTGTCGTGTTCAGCAGGATAAGGGTTAAGGTTGCAAATTATGGCCTTTCAGGCAAAGGTCATAGTTGTCGTGTTCAGCAGGATAAGGGTTAAGGCTGCAAATTGGGGCCTTTCAGGCAAAGGTAGTGGTTGTCGTGTTCAGCAGGATAAGGCTGCAAATTGGGGCCTTTCAGGCAAAGGTAGTGTTGTCGTGTTCAGCATGATAAGGGTTAAGGCTGCAAATTTGGGCCTTTCAGGCAAAGGTAGTAGTTGTTGTGTTCAGCAGGATAAGGGTTAAGTCTGCAAATTTTGGCCTTTCAGGTATGGAAAAGCTTGGTCAGTATGAGGCCTGTATAATAAATTATGTTGGTACTCTGTTTATTCCCCATGCTTCTGATTAATGATAGGCTCAAAATAAGTGAAATAATTTTGTAACAGCTGTAAAATCTTGTAACAGCTAAAATACAAACAAAATTAACACATTGGTATCATCCTGATTTGTTTTAATTAAAGGTATTGATCATGTGCTCTTTATTCTATTGACTACACACAACATATGTTTTCAAGATAAAATAAACAAAAAACTCTCTAAATTATCCCGAATAGATAAATATTTGCAGTTATGCAATTTTTTTCCGAGGAACTTCAGAACAAATTTGAAACAGCCTTGGTGATTAAGCCATCAAAGTTCAACTACACGTACCTATGTATAGATGTGCATTCATAGCCCCTGCCACACATCTGAACAGGATCTACACTGTCTGCTTACAGTACAGGAATTTAAGAGTTACTTGAAACAAAATCCCCATTCAGGACCATTTTGAAACATATGTTGTGGGTACTCATTAGAAGCGCCTTGGTGAGGCGCTTCTAACGAGTACCCACAACATACGTTTTCGTGCAGGAATACGAAAAATATCAATACTTTACGGATGAAAAATGTGCCTTTACTGGAGCTATGGACAGTGAAGTGGAGGTTTTACAGTATGTAGATGTGCCTTATACTTTATTTTTTCAGATATGACAATGTGACATGGACAACCATTGCCCTCACTGTGATATTTGTGTCAGGTATGGGGTTCTTCATGCACAGACTAGCCACTCTTGAAGAAGAGCAGGTTCTCAACAACATGCCACAGAAAACTCATCCTAGGCCCTCGTCACTGTACGTACAGTAATCATATCTAATTGCGAATGTATTTACCTTAATTATTTGAACAAAAATGTTCAAAAATGGTTAAAAAATTTGACATTCTAGTTCACAATGTTTAGTCTAAAATAGCTTAATGAGTGGCAAACAGTGTTGTCCCTGATGACATGCCACCTTGTGTGGCATCTCATCTGGGTCTACACTGTTTGCTTAGGCCTGTCCAAAAATGGAAACTGTCACCTTATATATATAAGAGGTGTCCATTTCGAAATTTAGGGGTACCAGGTAAATATGATACACCTTGTAGAAGCCTCTGTGATGTAATGGTAAAGCTGCATACCTAATAAACCAGATTGTAGGTTTGATTCTGGAATTCTCCCCACTTTCCGATGAGGCTGATCAGGGCCTGAGAAATTGAAGTTTCAACATGTGCCTGGCAGTCCACAGCATCTTCAGCATGGCCAGAGTAACAACATACCCTATTTATTCTATTCAATACATTTTATGGGCAAGTAAAGTAAGAAAAATCACTTTACATCACATGAACAAGTCTGTGAAATGAACACCCTCCTAAACCCCATTTTATATAGAGAAAAAAGGGGTTTATGGGGGTATACATTATTATAGCCCCGCGGGGACTTTATTTGATTTGCCTTGTCCTTCTGTGATTCCGTAATTCTGTAATTCCGTAATTCATCGTAACTCAAAAACCTTTTGAGATATTTTCATGAAACTTCACACAAATGTAAAGCACCATGAGACGATGTGCAGAGCATAGAACCATAACTCTGGATTGCCTACTTTTGGAGTTATTGCCCTTTGAACATTGAAAAAATTCCGTTATTCATCATAACTAGAAAACCGTTTGAGGTATTTTCATGAAACTTCACACAAATGTGAAGCACTATGAAACGATGTGCAGAGCGCATAAACCATAACTCTGGATTGTCAACTTTTGGATTTATCGCCCTTTGAACATTGATTGGGTGCGCATGCGCGCGAGTGACTTCTTCCTGTTTTCCGGGAAACAATTTTTGGAAAATTTTGGAATTTAAGGAATACCCTGGATGAGTCCTTTAACTTGTTCTCCTTAACTTTGTTTAAATATTTAGTTACTTGTTTATTTTGCAGGTTTAGTTAGGTTTTTACGACTTTTCATATTTATCACATCCCGGATAATTTGGCTTGGTATTTTTTTACTTTTGCACCAAAACAAAACTAGTTCCGGTTTCGCGGCGGATTGACATTAAGGTAAACAATTAAGTTTAAATGTGATTTTTGATGATATTGCCCAACAGAGGAGACTTTCCCAGACACCACTTTATATTTATTGCCCTTCAGTAACCAAAGAGTCACCAGAAAACCAACAATAATTTTGCATTTTACCTCCTTTTTGGAGTATGTTGCATGTTGCTGGCAACAAGACTTGCATCTCTTCTCAGTTGCAGTGGACAGGATCTACAGGAAATCCCAGTTAACTTCTTCCCAGTTTATGCGGACACACGTGGTACAACAGCAATCGACCGTAACTTTGCATTTCATTTGCCCCATGTTTGTACAATATCAATCATAAAAAAATCTCTAAGAATGAAGGGGTTTCCTGGTTCAAATAAACTTTTCTACTTGTATATATTTACAGTTGTTATAGGTAATGCTTGGGATGTTGAATCAAATCCTGGTCCAGACTCCCGAAATGACAGTTCACACTTCCCTTGTGGACTCTGTCAAAAAAGTGTTGGTTGGGAAGACCGGGGAATTTGTTGCGACACCTGCAATGTCTGGTATCACATAGGATGTCAAGGCATGTCATCAACTATGTATAGTTTTTACAACAGATCATTGAATAAAAATGTTGCATGGGAGTGTTTGAAATGTGGAATGCCAAACTTTTCCACATCTCTGTTTGACACCTCATCTTCTATAGACACCTACAACCACTTTGAACCTTTATCTACCCTATCCGAGCCTGATAGTCCGATACCAGACAACATCGGCCCACCCACGGCAGCTTCATCGCCCATTGTGCAGCAGTCACAAGAAGCTAAACGAAAGACCAAAAAGGCGGTCCTTAACCATCCCCTCAGAATATTGATCATGAATTGTCAGTCAATAAAGAATAAAAGGGCTGAACTTCATACAATTATCGACTCGGCGAAACCAGATATCATTTTGGGCAATGAGTCTTGGTTAACCCCAGAAATTAAAAACTCGGAAATTTTCCCTGAATCCTTTGAGGCCATCCGGAAAGACAGAGTTGGGGATGCACATGGAGGTGTCTTCGTGGCTTTCAAGCGAGACCTACTCTGTACAGAAACTCCGGAGTTGGACACCAACTGTGAACTAGTTTGGTGTAAATTGAACATCATTGGATGTAGGACTTTGTACCTTGGATCTTTTTATCGCCCACCAGATCAGATTGACCCAGAATATCTTGAGGTTTTTAATTCATCTTTGTCTAGGATAATGTCAAATGCAAATGCCCATATTTTGGTTGGCGGAGACTTTAATTGTGGTGACACTGAATGGAGCAGCATGCAGGTGCCCCATGGGGTGCCTAAAAGGCAGACACAGCAACAACTTTTGGATATAATTAAAGAACACTGCCTGGCCCAAGTTGTTAACATACCCACCCGACAAGAAAAGACCCTTGATTTATTGTTTACAAATTCTCCATCCCCAGTAAGCCGAGTTAAGGGGATGCCCCCGATTGGCAAAGCTGATCATGACATAGTCCTTGTTGAGTATGACATAAAAGCTAAACGAATCAGACAAGTCCCGCGTAAAGTTTTTCTCTACAAACGTGCGGATATGGATGGTCTGCGAGACCATATGGCGCGATTTAAGGATTCTTTCCTTTCCTCTGACCTCTCACACATGTCAGTTAATGACCTGTGGGTCAGTTTTAAGTCCGAATTAACCACGGCAATGGAAAGGTTTATACCAACTAAAATGACCAAAACAAAATATAGGGCACCATGGATCGATAACAGGATCAAGCATCTCATCAGAAGACGGAACAGAATGTATTTTCGTGCTCGCAAGTCTAGCAGCCCTGACGTTAAGAACCATTACAAACGGTTCAGAGCACATGTGCAAAAGTTTTGGTCATTTGTAAAGTCCCCGAAAAAGGATGCGTTTGGGATCACTTCGCTAAGGGAAAATGGAATTCTAAAAACAGATGCGCGCGATAAGGCTAATATTTGCAATAAACAGTTTCAATCAGCATTTACGCGTGAAACTGATGGTGAGCTACCATCTAAAGGTGCAAGTCCGTTCCCCTCTATGGGGGACATAACAGTTGACCCCAATGGGGTCGCTAAACTGTTAGGTAAGCTCAAGATACATAAGGCATCTGGGCCCGATGACCTGAATGCCAGGGTACTTAAGGAATGTAGTGCTGAAATATCTCCTGTGTTGGCCTTTATCTTCAATCAATCACTTGCCCAGGGCACTGTACCAGATGACTGGCGACAAGCAAATGTAACCCCGGTCTATAAAAAAGGGGAAAAATATGATGCAGCAAATTATAGACCAGTGTCGCTAACATGCATCTGTTGCAAAACCCTGGAGCATATATTAGTAAGCAACATCAACAAGCACTTAGCCTTTGAGAGCATTCTTGCTGACTGTCAACATGGTTTCCGGAGTCAAAGGTCTTGCAAAACGCAGCTTGTTCAATTTTACCATGACATTGTGAGCAATCTGGATGGGGCCATAAATCGTGGCCACAAACAGACTGACTTGATCATCATGGACTTTGCTAAGGCCTTTGACAAGGTACCTCACAGAAGGCTATTACATAAACTGGAGTACTATGGGATAAGAGGATCCACGCATAGGTGGATTAGCTCATGGCTCTCTGGGCGCTCACAACAAGTTGTACTTGATGGCCAAGCGTCTGATCCAGTCCCTGTTTTATCTGGAGTCCCCAAGGTTCGGTCCTTGGACCGGTCCTTTTCTTGGTTTTCATTAATGATCTCCCCGATAATATCAGGTCATCGGTCCGTTTGTTTGCTGATGATTGTGTCCTGTATAGGAACATATATTCTCCTTCTGACTGTCTTATTTTACAAGATGACCTGGATCAACTTGCACAGTGGGAGGCCGATTGGCAAATGAAGTTCAATGTGGCCAAATGTCACTCAATGAGAGTGTCACGACACCCTCCGGACAAGCAAATTAAGTTTGACTATACTCTTCACCAGCAAGTTTTGGAGCATGTTCAATCCGCCAAATATCTTGGTATCACCATCACTGACGATCTTGATTGGGGTCAACATATTTCAGAGATTACATCTAAAGCAACTAGGACTTTGGGATTCCTTAGACGGAACTTGGCTTTTGCACCTAGGCAGACAAAGGATGTTGCATATAAAACATTGGTTCGCCCTCAACTCGAATATGCATCACCCATTTGGCACCCCTATGTTAAAACTCAGACTCAGCAGGTGGAGAAGGTGCAGAGGACAGCTGCTCGATGGACCTGTAGGCGATGGCGAAATAGAAGTAGCGTCGGTGACATGCTTAATGAGCTAGAGTGGCCGTCCCTGGAGGCCCGTCGTGAGCAGTCCTCTTTAACCTTCTTCTACAAGATACACTCTGATTCAGTGTCTATTGATAAAGATAGGTACTTGACCCCTGTAACACTGTCAACCCAAACAAGGGCATCAAAAGTAAACGACTCACAATATCGTAGATACCAGTCCTATAGTGATGCCCTGAAGAACTCGTTTTTTCCTAGAACTATTCCCACATGGAATAGTCTTCCCTCCTCTGCGGTGAATGCCAAGTCCGCAGAAGAGTTCAAAGCCCGCACAGTGTAAGATTGGGTCTCAGAGGTATGCGTTTTAGGATACCTCTGTTATGCAGATTGTAAATAGTTTTAAGGACGCATCCAGTGCCTCTCTTTTTTTTTTTTTCCCAGCTAAATTCTAAATTTAGCCACCCAATCAACTGAGGTAATGGCCAGATATGACCGACTCAGTATAAGAAGATAGATAGATAGATAGAAAAATGGCAATTTTAACCTTGTCCACTCCATAACTCAAAAACCGTTTAAGGTATTTTCATGAAACTTCACACAAATGTAAAGCACTATAAGACAATATGCATAGTGCATGAACCATAACTCTGGATTGCGTACTTTTGGAGTTATTGCCCTTTGAACATTGAAAAATTTAATCAGAGGCTGAAAGCTGAAAACAATTTTTTTTCTTGTTAGCTCACCTGTCACGTAGTGACAAGGTGAGCTTTTATGATCACTTTTTGTCCGCCATCCGTGCGTGCTTCCGTGCGTGCGTCCATGCATCCGTAAACTTTTTCTTCAAACAACATCGCCTCCAAAACCACTGATCAGATTTTGACCAAACTTCACAGGAATGATCCTCAGGTGGTCCCCTTTCAAAGTTGTTCAAATGGTTCCGGTCTGTTGCACATCTAGGTCACAGGAGCTCAAAATAGATTTTTTTACTGAAAATCTTTAAAAATCTTCTTCTCTGAAACCCCAAGGCCCAGGTCTTTAATATTTGGTATGAAGCTTCATCTAGTGGACCCCTATCAAGATTGTTCAAATTATAGCCCTGGGGCAAAAAATGCCCCTGCCCCGAGGGCCTTTGTTTTACATAGGCTTATATAGGGAAAATATTTAAAAATCTTCTGCTCTGAAACCACAAGGCCCAGGTCTTTGATATTTGGTATGAAGTTTCATCTAGTGGACCTCTACCAAGATTGTTCAAATTATATTCCTGGGGCCAAAAATGCCCCCGCTCCGGGGGCCTTTGGTTTTACATAGGCTTATATAGGGAAAATCTTTATAATCTTCTTCTCTTTTACCGCAAGGCCCAAGTCTTTGATATTTGGTGTGAATCTTCATCTAGTGGACCTCTATCAAGATTGTTCAAATTACAGCCCTAGGGCCAAAAATGTCCCGCCCCGGGGCCGTTCAGTATTACAAAGGCTTATATAAGGAAAATATTTAAAAATCTTCTTCTCTGCATCCAAGAGGCCCAGGTCTTTAATATTTGCAATGAAGCTTCATCTAGTGGACCTCTACCAAGATTGTTCAAATTATAGCCCTTGGGCCAAAAATGCCCCAGCCCGGGGGGCCTTTGGTTTTACATAGGCTTATATAGGGAAAATCTTTAAAAATCTTCTTCTCTGAAACTGCTAGGCCCAAGTCTTTGATATTTGGTGTGAAGCTTCATCTAGTGGACCTCTATCAAGATTGTTCAAATTATAGCCCTGGTGCCAAAAATGCCTCTGCCCCAAGGGCCTTTGGTTTTCTTTAAAAATCTTCTTCTCTGAAACCACAAGGCCAAGGTCTTTGATATTTGGTATGAAGCTTCATCTAGTGGACCTTTACCAAGATTGTTCAAATTATAGCCCTGGGGCCAAAAATACCCCCGCCCCGGGGGCCTTTGGTTTTACATAGACTTATATAGGGAAAATCTTTAAAAATCTTCTTCTCTGAAACCACAAGGCCAAGGTCTTTGATATTTGGTGTGAAGCTTCATCTAGTTGACCTCTATCAAGATTGTACAAATTATAGGCCTAGGGCGAAAAATGCCCCCACCTGCAGGCCCTTTGGTTTTACATTGGCTTATACGGGGAAAATCTTTAAAAATCTTTTTCTCCAAAACTTCATGGCCCAGTTCTTTGAATTTGGTGTGTAGCTTCAACTAGTGGACTTCTACCAAGATTGTTCAAATCATAGCCCTTGGGTCAAAAATGCCCCCGCCCTTGGGCCCTTTGTTTTTACATTGACTTATATAGGGAAATTTAAAAAGAAATCTTCTACTCTGAAACTGCAAGGTCCAGGTCTTTGAAATTTGGTGTGAAGCTTCATCTAAATTGTTCAAATTATAGCCCTAGGAAATAGAAGTCAAGGCAATGAAAACCTTTGAAAATCTTCTTGTCTAAAAGCAGAAGGCCAAGGTCTTTGATATTTGGTATGAAGCTTTGTCTTGTGGATTTCTACCATGATGGTTCAAATTATAGCCCTGGGGGCAAAAATGGCCCGCCCCGGGGACCCAAAAGTTTATATAGACTTATATAAGGAAAACGTTTAAAAATCTTGTCTGAAACCAGAAGTATCCATTCTTTGATATTTGGTATGAAGCTTCACCTTTTAGACCACTACCAAGATTAATCATATTATAGCCCGGGGCCAATAATGGCTCTCCCAGGGGCCCACTTGATACCCTATGGATCAGGTGAGCGATCCAGGGCCATCATGGCCCTCTTGTATTTTTCTTTTTAGCTCACCTGTCACGTAGTGACAAGGTGAGCTTTTGGGATCACTTTTTGTCCGTCGTGCGTCCGTCAGTGCCTGTGTGCATGCGTCCATAAACTTTTTCTTCAAACAACATCTCCTCCTAAACCACTGATTGGATTTTGACCAAACTTCACAGGAATGATCCTTAGGTGGTCCCCTTTCAAAGTTGTTCAAATGGTTCCGGTCTGTTGCACATCTAGGTCACAGGAGCTAAAAATAGATTTTTTTTACTGAAAATCTTTAAAAATCTTCTCTGAACCGCAAGGCCCAGGTCTTTGATATTTGGTATGAAGCTTCATCTAGTGGACCTCTACCAAGATTGTTCAAATTATAGCCCTGGGGCCAAAAATGCCCCCGCCCTGGGGGCCTTTAATTTTACATAGGCTTATAAAGGGAAAATCTTTAAAAATCTTCTCCTCTGAAACCGCAAGGCCCAAGTCTTTGATATTTGGTGTGAAGCTTCATCTAGTGGACCTCTATCAAGATTGTTCAAATTATAGCCCTGGGGCCAAAAATGCCCCAGCCCAAGGGCCTTTGGTTTTACATAGGCCTAAGCCCCCGCCCATAGGGGCTTGAAGAAGTATATGGGCTGCATGATGCTTCCACGCAGAGCTGAATCCGGACTGCACATTACTACTGGTAAACCGCTTAAAGGATCTAAGCCTGCCCAGGAACCGCGGTGCGAGGCGGACCGTCCATGCTAATAAACCCTATTGGTTTCATTTGGCGACAGGGTTTGAGATGTCGTTTCATCTTAATGTCGGGTAAAAGTCCCACAAAATTGGAAGCAACGTCTCCAAAATGACCTTTACAGTGTTGATGGGGACGTTAAACCTCAAACAAACAAACAAACACTTACATAGGCTTATATAGGGAAAATCTTTAAAAATCTTCTTCTCTGAAACCACAAGGCCCAGGTCATTGATATTTGGTATGAAGCTTCATCTAGTGGACCTCTACCAATATTGTTCAAATTATAGCCCTGGGGCCAAAAATGCCCCAGCCCCGGGGGCCTTTGGTTTTACATAGGCTTATATAGGGAAAAATCTTTAAAAATCTTCTTCTCTTTTACCACAAGGCCCAAGTCTTTGATATGTGGTGTGAAGCTGCATCTAGTGGACCTCTATCAAGATTGTTCAAATTATAGCCCTAGGGCCAAAAATGCCCCCGCCGTGGGGCCCTTTGGTTTTACATAGGCTTATATATGGAAAATATTTAAAAATCTTCTTCTCTGAAACCACAAGGTCCAGGTCTTTAATATTTGGTATGAAGCTTCATCTAGTGGACCTCTACCAAGATTGTTCAAATTATAGCCCTGGGGCCAAAAATTGCAAGGCCCAAGTCTTTGATATTTGGTGTGAAGCTTCATCTAGTGGACCTCTATCAAGATTGTTCAAATTATAACCTTGGGGCCAAAAACGCCCCTGCCCCGAGGGCATATAGGGAAAATCTTTTAAAGTCTTCTTCTCTGAAACCACAAGGCCCAGGTCTTTGATATTTGGTATGAAGCTGCATCTAGTGGACCTCTACCAAGATTGTTCAAATTATAGCCCTGGGGCCAAAAATTGCAAGGCCCAAGTCTTTTATATTTGGTGTGAAGCTTCATCTAGTGGACCTATATCAAGATTGTTCAAATTATAACCTTGGGGCCAAAAATGCCCCTGCCCCGAGGGCATATAGGGAAAATCTTTTAAAGTCTTCTTCTCTGAAACCACAAGGCCCAGGTCTTCGATATTTGGTATGAAGCTTCATCTAGTGGACCTCTACCAAGATTGTTCAAACTATAGCCCTCGGGCCAAAAATGCCCCCGCCCCCGGGGCCTTTTGTTTTACATAGGCTTATATATATAGGGAAAATCTTTAAAAATCTTCTTCTCTAAAATCACAAGGCTCAGGTTTTGATATTTGGTATGAAGCTTCATCTAGTGGACCTCTACCAAGATTGTTCAAATTATAACCCTTGGGCTAAAAATGCCCCCGCCCTGGGGGCCTTTGGTTTTACATAGGCTTATGTAGGGAAAATCTTTAAAAATCTTCTTCTCTGAAACCACAAGGCTCAAGTCTTTGATATTTGGTATGAAGCTTCATCTAGTGGACCTCTATTAAGATTGTTCAAATTACATATAGCACTAGGGCCAAAAATGCCCCGCCCCGGGGCCCTTTGGTTTTACATAGGCTTATATAGGGAAAATATTTAAAAATCTTCTTCTCTGAAACCACAAGGCCCAGGTCTTTAATATTTGGTATGAAGCTTCATCTAGTGGACCTTTACCAAGATTGTTCAAATTATAGCCTGGGGCAAAAAATGCCGCCGCCCCGGGGGCCTTTGGTTTTTCATAGACTTATATAGGGAAAATCTTTAAAAATCTTCTTCTCTGAAACTGCAAGGCCCAATTCTTTGATATTTTATGTGAAGCTTCATCTAGTGGACCTCTATCAAGATTGTACAAATTATAGGCCTAGGACGAAAAATGCCCCCACCTTCACGCCCTTTGGCTTTACATTGGCTTATACAGGGAAAATCTTTAAAAATCTTCTTCTCCAAAATCTGATGGCCCAGTTCTTTGAATTTGGTGTGTAGCTTCATCTAGTGGACTTCTACCAAGATTGTTCAAATCATAGCCCTTGGGTCAAAAATGCTCCCGCCCCGGGGCCCTTCATTTTTACATTGACTTATATTGGGGGCAAAAATGGCCCGCCCCGGGGACCCCAAGGTTTATATAGACTTATATAAGGAAAACGTTTAAAAATCTTGTTCATTCTTTGATATTTGGTATGAAGCTTCACCTTTTAGACCACTACCAAGATTAATCATATTATAGCCTGTGGCCAATAATGGCTCTCCCAGGGGCCCACTTGATACCCTATGGATCAGGTGAGCGATCCAGGGCCATCATGGCCCTCTTGTCTGATAGCGCTATTTCTTGTATTTTTCTTTTCTGATAGTGCTATAGCGGGGCTATAGTCAGATCCTCTGACAGTTCTAGTTTTTCTAATTTCTGCTCCAAGATCCTATGTTTGTGGTATAAATAAGAAAAAAAAATCATGGATTATTGTCTGAAAGGTAGCCATTTTGGAAATACGATAAAATGTTCTATGTCACACGGGTGTGTTTTTTTATTGACAGAACATGGTTTATAGATGGATCCAAAACAAATGTATAGAGATTACACCGAAAAATTACCTACTATCTATACATTCTTGTCTTCGGATATAACATGGATGTTTAAGGGGAATGGGAACACCTTCAGGGGAGGCAACTCCTGCAAAAGTATTTTTGTCTCCCATTTCAATAAGGGTCAACTCTTAAAGGAAGAATTTGCTACTAAGGAGCAAATTCTTTCCCTTAAGAGTAGATCAATAGGGGTCATCTCTTAAGGGAAAGAATCCGCTCCTAAGGAGCAAATTCTTTCCTTTAAGAGTAGACCCCTTTTTCAATGAGTCAGGGCTTATAGAAAAGCAAACAGGAAGTTCTGAAAGTTGTCTCCCTTTGAAAAATGGCAGAAAAATCTGCCAGGTGTTCCCATTCCCCTTAAGTTACACAGATTTTTCTCCAAAAATAGTTTTGCAAAGAGGTTATGGTATTAACCTATTTTATACTGCATTAAATATATAGGAGGTGTCCATTACGAAATTTAGGGGTACCAGGCTAAATTGTTTGTGGGTTTGAGTTTTACGTCCCCCCAACAGCCTAGGTCATACGGAGATGGGACCTTTGTTTTAAGTCTGGAGAAGCCATCAGGCTTAGTTGATTTTAGAAATTAATTTAAAATAGTTGAATTTCCTACAAACAGTGAAGGCCCTGATAAGACACGACGTGGTGTGGTATAGTCTGATATGGGTCTGCACTGTTTTCCAAAGTCCCATTTTGGATTTTCCCATATAAAATGGGTTGATGAGTTAACGTAATTACCGTATGTATTCCAACAGACAGGCCTGAGCAAACTGTGTAGACCCAGATGAGATGCCACAGAATGTGACGTCTCACCAGGGTTTACACTGTTTGCCACTCATCCCGCTATTCTTAAACACAACATCGGGTTGTATATTATACATTTTCAAATTTTAGGACAAGGTTGGTTAGGTGTTGAGATGCCCTAATATTTAACCCATCTCTTGCTGAATATTCAGTTTAGCCACACCCATTTCTGACTTTGAACCAATCAGATTACTTGATGTAATTTATGCCTACAAATTCATAAATTGAATGTCAAACAGTGTAGATCCTGATCAGATGGCTTCTTCAGAAGCCATCTGATCTGGATCTACACTGTTTGCAAAGAAAAGTGTTGTCATGAACAGCAAGATAAGAGTTAAGGTAACTACAGTATTGTTCATTTTTGCAGAGCACTTGATGGGAAGAGTGTAAAATTGTATGAGCTTAGAAAACCGACATATACAGAGCTGGTTACTGAAGCAGACACAGGGCTCACCATTACAATACTTGTGGACAAGGATACAAAAGACCAACTTTTACGACAGTTTAGTCAGATTGTTCAAAATTATTCTAGGTAAATATTTCTAGAACAGTATAACTTCAGTGGCTAGAACCCCAATGGCTCGTTTACCATGGATGAGTTGAACCCGTTCTTGAGTCCACAGGAAATTCCTCCCAAAACGTTACAGGGATAATGTAGGAAGATTTTCTTTTTTTTTTGCAAATGTATGCTGTGTGTATTCATTAGAATCGCCTCGATTTATTTACAGAATTCAGCATCACCCTACTTGCCATATCAATATCCTTTGATTGAGTTTGAAACGAGGTTACCTATAAGGTCTGCCATTTGCGGCAACATTAACCCATTGTATACTAGTGGACTCTTTAATTGCTATATGTTGGACAAGTCCATTTGTCACAGGTGTGTCAGGCCTATTTTTTTGTTTTCATTCTATTTTTCACAGAAAATTCTGTTAGCAAATAGTGCAGGCCCTGATCAGACGCCGCATTTTGCGGCGTCTGATCTGGGCCTGCACTGTTTGCCAGGGCACCGGTTTTAGGGTTTTCAGTACAAAATGGGTTAAAAAGCAGACACACACGAGCACTGGTAAACCGCTTAGAGGATCTAAGCCTGCCCAGGCAAAGTGGTGCGAGTCGGACCGTCCATGCTTATAAACCCTATTGGTTTCATTGGGCGGCAGGTCTTGAGATGTCATTTCACCTCAATGTCGGGTAGAAGTCTCACGAAATTGGAAGCAGCGTCTCCAAAATGACCTTTACAGTGTTGACAGGGACATTAAACCTCAAATCAAACCAACCAACCAACAGAACATAACCTAACTTCAAAATCGCATGCTTTTTTTACGTTTGAATAGTGACATTATTGAAAGTTAAACTCATAATCATATCCGTTATCACAATAGTACCTTGATCTGCTACACACTACCACACCCAGATCTTATGCATCACCCTTGGCGCAGGTTTTTTGTGGTGTTTGATCTGGGAACATCCACTCAACATGATATGTCAAGCGATTTTGGTACTTATCGCCTGAACCTTCGCTGCTCGCTCATACAAGCAGTGAATCAAGAGGAACCTTCAGACAGAAAGCCATATCCCTGACCCTTCTGAATGGCTTGGCATGCACAGTTAAAATTTGTCATGACGGAATGCTCGAAGACACAAATTTGCTTGGCGGGGCTCATATAATGCGGCAGATCAAGTTATTATAATAATAATGCTTTTTATTTTATCAAGGTTCAGCTGCACAAACAGTTTTATGTTTATTCAATTTTGAACCACACTGGGTCACTAACTAAGTATATTCACCTCCTTTTGGGTTCATCCACTTTGTTAGCGATGGATGGATAGATGTGCATATGGTCTTACTTCATTAATTCCATTTCTCTATCACTATATACTTTTCGAGCGATTTGATTGGTTGAAATAAAAGTTTTATACTTAAGTAAATTCCATGAGCAAGAATCTCAGATCTGTTTCACATAGCGACTGGTAGTAATATGATGTGACGACAAATAGCAAGTTGAGAACATGTACGTTATGTCATTTTATATAAAAGATGTCAACAGCGTCAGATTAAAAGATGGAAAACTATTCAAACCGTAAATGTTAGAAGACAAATAAACTGAATTTAAAGACTTGACATTTTTCTGCTTGGGTTTCTTTCAACGCCGGCAGCCGCTAATGGAATAGTTATTTCGCTGTGGCCATTGGTGAGTTAATTCTTACACTTTTGAAAGAATTCTTAAACTTTTGGTGATTATTTTAACCCTTATCTTGCTGAATATTCATTTAAGCCACACCCACTTCTCTCTATCATCCAATCAAATCACTTGTTGTAATTTATTGCTACAAATTCATAAACTGAATGTCAAACAGTGTAGATCCTGATCAGATGGCTTCTTCAGAAGCCATCTGATCTGGATCTACACTTTTTCCAAAGATAGGGTTTGTCGTGAACAGCAAGATAAGGGTTAACATTTCCATGACAAAATAGGAATTATAAGGAATGGATTATTATTTCTGTGGATTTTATCGATGTGTAAACAATGATAAAATCCACAAAAATGAAATTTATTCCCATAATAAATGTACTTAATTCCTTGACTAAAAAGTCCCCATGATTGTTTGCTAGTGTGATAAAAATATCTTTTATTTTCACAGGTACAGTGCTTTAACTTTTGCCTATCTTCAATTAGAATACAATATTGAGTGGTACCGATCTCTGCTGGAAACCAGTATAGACGATGTTAAACTAGAAAATATTAATATCAAAAATTGTGTTGGCACAGTTCTAGCTCTTAACGGATACAGAAAATACTTCTATATATACAGTGCCAAAAGAGCACGTCAGTTTATACGGCAGAGGAATCACGTTTCAGAGGCACTCGGTTTAGACGATGTCGACGAAAATTCTGACAAGGAAACAGATGAATCTGTGAAAGATTTTTTCTTTTTGAGTGAGTTACTGGATGGGTTGGCGATATGGATGGATAAAATATTTGACGGATCTATTCGGAGAGTAAGATTAGATGCTTGGCCTGAGATGAAGGGAGTGTGAACATTACAATAGCACACCCATGCGACATAGTGCATTTTTTCACACCTCCAAAATGGCTACTTTTCTCCATGTTATTTTTCTCCACAACAATAACAATACTGCAAACATATGTTGTGGGTGTTGGTTAGAACTGCCTTTAAAACTGTCTTTAGAACCACCTCATTTCTAGTTAATAATAATAATGATAATAATCAACCTTATTTATAGAGGATAAAACATTTAGTACTTGTACTTATCTTCCATGTGGCCCTCAAGTTAATGGCTTAACTTACAGAAAATCAAAACTAGTAGGAATAGGTATCTCCTGAAAAACAGGAAGTTAGAATAGGTTATCTCCCCTGTAAAAAGAAGCCTCCGTGGTGTAGTGGTTATGCTACTCGCCTTGTAAACCAGGGGTCGCAGGATCGATCCTGGGCTTCTCCAGACTTACTGAGGAGTCTTTAAACCAAGGTACCGTCTCCATATGACCTTACCTGTTGGTGGGACGTAAAATTCAGAACACTCACTCCTGTGTAAAAGCAGGAAGTTAGAATAGATTATCTCCTTGTAAAAGTAGGAAGTTGGAATAGATTATCTACCCTGTAAAATACAGAGTTAGAATAGGCTATTTCCCCTGTAAACCCGGAAGTTAGAATAGGTTATCTCCCTGTAAACAACAGGAAGTTAGAAAAGGTTATCTCACCTGTAAAAACAGGAAGTTAGAATAGGTTATCTCCCTATAAAAACAGGAAGTTAAAATAGGTTATCTCCCCTGTAAAGTACAAAGTTAGAATAGGTTATCTCCCCTGTAAAACAGGTTATCTCCCCTGTAAAACAGATTATCTTCTCTGTAAAAACAGGAAGTTAGAATAGATATATCCTGTAAAACAGGCAGTTAGAATCGGTTATCTCCCTGTAAAAACAGGAAGTTAGAATAGGTTATCTCCCTGTAAAAACAGGAAGTTAGAATAGGTTATCTCACCTGTAAAATACAGGAAGTTAGAAAAAGTTATCTCCCATGTTAAAAACCTGGAATTTAGAATAGATTAGCTCCCCTGTAAAATACAGAGTTAGAGTATAGGTTAGCTCCCCTGTAAAATACAGGAAGTTAGAATAGGTTATCTCCCCTGTAAAATACAGGAAGTTAGAATAGGTTTTCTCCCCTGTAAAAAAAACAGGAAGTTAGAATAGGTTATCTCCCCTGTAAAATACTGGGTTAGAATAGGTTATCTTCCCTGTAAAATACTGGGTTAGAATAGGTTATCTTCCCTGTAAAACAGGAAGTTAGAATAGGTTATCTCACCTGTAAAAACAGGAAGTTAGAACAGGTTATCTCACCTGTAAAAACAGGAAGTTAGTATAGGTTATCTCCCCTGTAAAAATATTGGGGAAATATTCCTTACACAAAGGAAAGACAACTCAAGAGAAAGACATTTACCTACAGTTAGACAGCCAGTCCTAGTCATTATGGGCTGTCTCATCGGGATCAACACTGTTCACCATTCTGTTATTGA
Organism: Lucinisca nassula; assembly: GCA_963580285.1. NCBI lineage: Eukaryota > Metazoa > Mollusca > Bivalvia > Lucinida > Lucinidae > Lucinisca > Lucinisca nassula. The sequence goes on from OY757023.1 coordinate 90,679,684, forward strand.
TTTGGACTAAATGCTCTGTATTCATGAATAGACACATCCAAGCACTACGTAATCACCCAGTCATACTATTTGCCGGGACTTACCGGTGGTTGGCAAAAACACGTCTTTCGCCATTTATCATCATTGTAAACACGATTTTATTTTCTGTAAACATGTATTTTATTTGGATTTGAAAAGATGATCTTAGTTTATACTAATTTATTATAGCTCGATTGCGATGAAAGCTTCAAGCTTATTGGATCGCTCTCGAACACTCATTCCGGGTGTTTTCATGCGCACGCGAGAGAGAGGCAGTGGCTTTTTACACCACTGCTACCCATTTACACATGGGTGGAGTGGGGCAGTGTCATTACGTGTCTTGCCTAAGGACACACCTCGATACCGGTGGCCGGATTCGAATGCACAACCTCTCGATCATGAGTCGAACGCGCTAACCACTGTACTATCGAGGCTGACACGATGATCTTGACTTCAAACAATTAAAAATACATGTCTAGGATTTTAATTAATGATTTTTAGAAGAATCGGGACTGTTTTGATGATATTTACTTGTCATATTTACGGAGATAACAAGTAGAGATGGTCTTAGTTCTGTTTTCATAAAAATGCGTAAAACTAATGATCCAAAGCAGAAATTGCATGAATTAGTACTAAAATATATTACTGAATCCATTTATAGTTTAATCAATACATTATCTGTGATAATCAACTGAAATAAACATGGAACAGAACCCCTTTTTGCAGTGTGTATATATGGAACAAGACACTTTTCGCCAACCATGCTGAACAGTAATCCATGTCAGATTTCAAGGGGGAGTAATTCGCTTATGTGCATTGCAATGTAAACAAAGTTACCTGTCAAAACATTGGATCCGTCTATAGATGTGTCCAAAATCAAAAGTTGAGTCTACTTGACAAACTCAGGAGGCAGCATGATAACAACTTTGTGTAATGAACACCCCATGTAATATCCACTTTATAGACAAAACTTGGATTTATGGGGATATACATTATTTTTCTTACTTCTGCTCCGGGTACTTGTTAGAATTGCCTCAATGACTGTGGGTACTTGTTAGAACCTTCTCAATGAGGTGGTTAGAACTATGTTAGACCTATGTTTGCAGTATATTGTGGATACTGTTTAGAACCGCCTCAATGAGGTGGTTTAATCTAACGAGCTCCCACAACCTATATTTGGAGTACAAATAAGAAAAATATCACACATTTTCATCAGAAAGTTACCATTCTGAAGATATGAAAGAATGCACTTTCTTGCACACCAGACAAGGAAATCCCTGATTTTACCCTGGGATAGAAATTTATGTTCTGACCCTGGTGTTCCGACCCAAAATCGAATATAACCGCGTGTTTGATAAATGCACTGGTTGATTGCGACCTCGTATGTGCCGTCGTTAAGGTTGACGTCACAGCATGTTACGTGAGGTCACTAAACATTCCTGCAGTGTTAACACAATATGGCGGACGTTGGTAACCAAGGTGACTGCAGCATTAAAAGTCCGCGCTGAGAAATGGAAGGTATGCAAGAAAAAGAATCCAATATGGGTGTGAGGGGTGGATAGAAAAATCCTTCCCTCGGGATCACTGTCTGGCATCACTCGGCAAGCCTCGTGATGCCGGACAGTGTTTCTCGGGACGGATTTTTCCATCCAACCCTCACACCCATGTAAGATTCTTGTATTCATATCATAATGTGATGAGTAGAGAGTTGATCCTTATTGAATGATATGGGAGATAGAAATAGTTTTGAAGGAGTTGCTGGAGTTGCCTCCCTTAAGGTGTATCCAGTGCCCTTACTTAACCCATTTTATATCAGAAACCCCAAAACAGGTAGTTGGCAAACAGTGCAGGCCCAGATCAGACGCTGCAGAACGCGGCGTCTGATCAGGGCCTACACTGTTTGCAAAATTTTCAGCCAAGTTCCAAATAGTTTTTTGAAGAAAACATAACCTGACACCCCTAAATTTTGAAATGGACTCCTGCTATATATAAGGAGGAAGATTCCATTTGGTACAAAAAGGGTTAAGGTGTATCCATTGCCCTTACTTAAGTTCCTCAATGCATGTTTAACCCATTTCGTACTGAATGGAATCTTTCACCTTATATATAGCAGGAAGCCATTTCAAAATTAAGGGGTGACAGGTTGTGTTATCTTTGAAATTTATATGGAAAATGGCTGAACTTTTTGTAAACGGTGAAGGCCCTGATCAGATGCCGCGTTCTGCGGCGTCTGTTTTGGCTTGCACTTTTTGCCAGTATCCTGTTTTGGGGTTCCCATACAAAATGGGTTAAGGCAGATGATCTTAATAGCTATCTTGGTTTTCCATAATCAATTACAGTAAAATTCCACTATTAAGACCAACTTATATAAAGACCACCAGATATTAATCAGGACCATCCCACATTAAGACTACCTGATATTAAGACCACTCCACTGTGAAGAACCCCTTTTGCCAGGTCCAAATTGGGCTTCAAATTTTTATATCCATTGTTAAGATTACCCAACTAACAAGACCACTTCTGAACAGTCCCTAATCTATCTATCTATCTTCTGATACTGCGTCGGTCACATTTGACCATTACCGCAGGTGTATATTACATACACTACAGGTTTTGCAGGATGAAAGCCTACACAGTAATCATGTAATTATGGTAGGGATCTTTAACCTGCACAGGGGATGGTTCTCCCTGCACAGGGGGCCTCCAGTTAACGTCCCGATCCGAAGGACGGTGCACTTTATGATATTCATCCCTGCAAATGATGCCAATGGAGCGTGTTCGGACACCGAAATTTTATCGCCGCTGCCGGGGATCGAACCCGGGACCTCTAGCATCAGAGGCAAGTGCACTAACCACTGAGCTATCACGCTCCTAATGAGGTCTTAACCCCTGTCCTGCTGAACGCGGATATGTCTTAGCTTTCAAACATTGTAGATCCAGATCAGATGGCTTCTGAAGAAGCCATCTGATCAGGATCTTCATTGTTTGTCATTCAGTTTATGAATTTGTTGTAATGATTTGCATCAAGAAATCTGATTGGTTGATAATCAGTGGTGTGTGTGGCAAATTTAAATATTCAGCAGGTCAAGGGTTAATATATGAATTTTACTGTAATCTTTGTCTCGGTAAACATAACAAACACATTTAATGATAGCATCACGAAAACACGCCTATATAATTTTGACCCCCTTGAACCCCACTTTTATATATTAAAGCTGGGGTTTACAGGGGTAAACCTTATTTTTCGTATTTCTGCTCTAAAATATAGATTGTGGGTACTCGTCAGAACCGCCTCATCGAGGCGGTTCTAACGAGTACACACAATCTATATTTTGAGCACAAATAAGAAAACTATCGAATTTTTTCATCTAAAAGTATCGTTTTTCTGGCGGTAAAGTTTACTCTGTACTTTGATAGGTGTGTTTTCGTAAGGTGGTACTTTTGTGTTTAGCGGAATTTTATTGTATATTTCTGGATATTCTGGATTGGCCTGTCAGACTGAAATGCTCTTAACTATTGTTGGAGTGTCAGGGAAATGGTTTGTTATCAAATTTATGCTTGTCCATTTCATCACATTAACCCATTGTATGCTAGTGGACTCTTCCATTGCTATATGTTGGACAAGTCCATTGTCATATGATCGGTGTCAGGCCTATTTTTAGCTCACCTGTCACGTAGTGACAAGGTGAGCTTTTGTGATCACATTTCGTCCGTTGTGCGTGCGTCCGTGCATAAACAATTTCTTGTCCCCACGATAGCATCTTCATTTATGATTTGATTTTAAACAGACTTGCACACAACTTGTACCACCATGAGATCTGGGTTCCTTTCTTGAACCAGCCATATCCCATCATGTGTTACGGAGTTACGGCCCCTGAAAGGGCAAAAATTGCCTATTTTGGTCTTGTCCGCACAATAGCATCTTCATTTACATTTATGATTTGATTTTAACCAGACTTGCACACAGGTTGTACCACCATGAGATCTGGGTCCTTTCTTGAACCAGCCATATCCCATCATGTGTTACGGAGTTACAGCCCCAGAAAGGGCAAAAATTGCCTATTTTGGTCTTGTCTGCATGATAGATGTTTCATTTATGACTTGATTTTAACTAAACTTGCATACAATTTGTACCACCACAAAATCTCGGTCAAGTTCGAACATGGGTCATGTCGGGTCAAAAAGTAGGTCAGTTTGTCAAATCAGAAAAAAAACCTTGTGAAGACCATAGAGGCCACAGTTTTGGTCCAATCATCATCAAACTTGCCCAGAATGATCATCTTGACAATATCTCAGTCAAGTTCGAATATGGGTGTTGTCGGGTCAAAAAGTAGGTCAGTAGGTCAAATCATAGAAAAACCTTCTGATCACACTTGAGGCCACAATTTATGTCCAATCATCATCAAACTTGCTCAGAATGATCATCTTTATAATATCTTGGTCACATACGAATATGAGTCATGTTGGATCAAAAAGTAGGTCAGTAGGTCAAATCATAGAAAAACCTTGTGAATACACTAGAGGCCGCAGTTTTGGTCCAATCATTATCAAACTTGCCCAGAATGATCATCTTGACAATATCTCGGTCAAGTTTGAATACGGGTCATGTTGGGTTAACAAGTAGGTCAGTAGGTCAAATCACAGAAAAACCTTGTGAACACACTAGAGGCCACAGTTTTGGTCAAATCATCATCAGACTTGCGCAGATTGATCATTTTGACAATATCTTGGTCAAGTTCGAATATGGGTTATGTCAATTCACAAAGTAGGTCAGTAGGTCAAATCATAGAAAAACCTTGTGAATACACTAGAGGCCACAGTTTTGATCTGATCATCATGAAACTTGCTCAGAATGATTATCTTGACAATTTCTATGTCAAGTTCGAATATGGGTCATGTCGGGTCAAAAAGTAGGTCAGTAGGTCAAATCATAGAAAAACCTTCTGAACACACTAGAGGCGACAGTTTAGGTCCGATCATCATCAAACTTGCCCAAAATGATCATCTTGACAATATCCGGGTCAGGTTTGAATACGGGTCATGTCGGGTCAAAAAGTAGGTCAGTAGGTCAAATCATAGAAAAACCTTGTGACTACACTAGAGGTCACAGTTTTGGTCCGATCATCATCAAACTTGCCCAGATTGATCATCTTGACAATATCTCTATCAAGTTCAAATATGGGTCATGTTGGGTCAAAAAGTAGGTCAGTAGGTCAAATCATAGAAAAACCCTCTGAACACATTGGCGGCTACAGTTTTGGTCCGAAAGTCATCAAACTTTCTCAAAATGATCATTTGACAAAATCTCGATTAATTTCGAATATGGGTCATGTCTGGTCAAGATGTAGGTCAGTAGGTCAAATTGTTGAAAAACCTTGTGAACACACTAGAGGTCCAAGATTTTGTCCGATCATCATCAAAGCTCAGAATGATATTCTTGACAATATCTGTGTCAAGTTTGAATATGGGTCATGTCGGGTCAAAAAATAGGTCAGCAGGTCAAATCATAGAAAAACGTTTTGAACACTCTAAGAGGCCACAGTTTCAGTCAAATCATCATAAAACTTGCTCAGAATGATCATCTGGACAATATCTCAGTTAAGTTCGAATATGGGTCATGTCAAATCAAAAAGTAGATCAGTAGGTTATTATTTTGTCATAACTTTTGAACCGTTTGAGATAGAGCCTTCATATTTGGCATGAAGGTTCCTTCTGAGAAGGGCTTCCCACTCATAAAGATTTGACCTGTGACCTTGACCTGTGACCTACTTTATCATACCTTTTGAACCATATGAGATAAAGCCTTCATATTTGGCATGCATGTTCCTTGTGACAAGGTTTTCTCAGCCATTCAAAACTTTTGACCCATGACCTTTGACCTACTTTGTCTTAATTTTTAAAGCATTTGAGATACAGCCTTCATATTTAGCATGTAGGTTCCTTGCGACAATGTTGCTTAGATGATCCTCTACCAAAAAGGCTAAAACAATCCCACTTGGATGAACAAATGGCCACCGGAGGTAAAAACAGAAAAATATTGTAAATTTGATTCAAACGGAAACTCCCCCTAAACCCTAGGGCCAATTTGATTCAAAGTTCCCAGGAATGTTGCCTAAGTTACTCCCTACCAAATAAGCTAAAATCACTCTGCTGATGAACAAGATGGCCACAAGAGCTAAAAATAGAATGTACTCCAGACAGTGACACACAGGTGAGCGAACCAGGGCCCTCTGGGCCCTCTTGTTTTTATTTTATTCTATTTTTTGATGGAAAAAAAATGTAAGCAAATAGTGCAGGCCCTGATCTGGGTCTGCACTGTTTGCCCAAGATAACCCTTTAGGGGTTTCCTGCATGCAGTGGATTAACAAGTCTGAGTAACATTCACCCCTGTAGATTCCACTTTATATAGAGAAAACTGGGACTTAAGGGTATACATTGTTTTCGTATTTCTGTTCCAAGACATAAGTTGAGGGTACTGGTTAGAACATCCTTTTTGAGGCAGTTTTAATTGTGGGTACTCATTAAAACAGCCTCATTGAGGCAGTTTTACAAACTCCCACAATCTATGTTTCGGGCATTAATCAGAAAAATATTACAAATTTTCATCAGAAAAATATTTTATCATATGACGTCGCGTCTGAGAGTGTAATAACACCATGTAATATTTTCGATAATCCACTAGTGGATTAAATATGCAAATTAGCTAGATATGTCCCGTAACGTTACATGTACGACGTCCCGTTTACTAATGGCGGAATATTGACATTTTTGTAAACAATCGTGAATAAAATGCGTTTTAATGTCACATGATAAATAGAATCTTGCATGCGTGCTCATGTATTATTGAATTTATTAAACTCGTTGAAGAAAAGGGATAAAATGCTCGGCAAAGCCTCACATTTTATCCCTTTTCCTCAACTCGTTTAATAAAATCAGTAATACATGAACACTCTTGTAAGATCCTGTATATTAACTGAGCCAGTGCACGACAATCTACAATAAGACCTGTGCGACCAGCTAAGACTCAGATCAGCCTGCACAGTCGCACAGTCTGATTAGTCTTCACTGTTTGCATGAGCCTTCTATAGCATCTGGACTATTCATAGGACAACAAGAGAATGCGCCGACCAGGCTGACCAGATGGTCTGAACCGAGTCTTCGACCATAACACAGGTCTTACTGTAGGTTTTGTCTTGCGCCGAGACTCAACTGTATTTAGATATGAAAGAATGCACAAAGTCACAAGGATGTGTTATTGCTTTGTTTGTTTGTATTGAAGTTTAATGGCCCATTCAACACTTTTTAGGTCATTTTTGAGCAGGTCAATTTACCTATCCACGCTTTTCCTGGGCAGGCTTATACGTAAGCGGTTAACCAGTAGAGTGCACATTCTTCCGCCAGAAACTGACAACTGCCCTTCTTGAATCGACCAAAGGGAGAGAATGACCATAGAAAGATGTGTTATTGTAATTCTGCCCTAAAAATGGAAGCACCCTGGCTCACCCGCCCCGATAGCTCAGTTGGTAGAGTGTCCGCTCCGGGGAACGGGAGGTCTCGGGTTCGATCCCGGGCCGCGACATACCAAAGTCGTTAAAAATGGTACTAGCTGCTCCTCGTTTGGCACTCAGATTTAAGGGGTAGAGCTAGGACTGGTCGATCCAGTGTCAGGATAATGTGACTGGGTGTGGTATCATGTAATGTGTCTGGGACATGATACTTCAGTGAGGCAGCACTATAAACGTGAGCATTGAGCTCCCTGTCGCAACCAGACACCGTCGTGATATGACAGAAAAATTGTTGAAAGCGACGTTAAACCCGAATTCACACACACACTGGCTCACCCGAAAGAAGGCAAAGACTGTTCCATCAGCTGGGAAGGTTATGGCCTCAGTTTACTGGGATTCAGATGCTATTCTGCTGATAGATTATCTGCAGGTAACATTCGATCTAGCAAAAGCTTAATATTAAGTGTGACTATGATGTGGGGCAGTGCATGTTGTTTAGAGCAGTTCATATTGTTTCAAGGTTGCTGTCCAACAAATATTAACTTGCCACGGGGGTATAATGCCCCGCTTGTTGAGCTCTTGTTCATATTTATAGTAAAAACATAGGTTGTGGGTGCTTGTTAGAACTGTCTCATTGAGGTTGTTTAACTAGTACAGTGTACCCACAACATATGTCTTGGAGCAGAAATCAGAAAAATTATGTATACCCCCTGAACCCCAGTATTCTCTATATAAAGTGGGGTTTATGAGGTGTTCATTTCATAGTTCATGTGATGTGTTGTATACCCTTTTATCATATGACGTCGGGTCTGAGAGTGTAATAAGCCATGTAATATTTTAGATAATCCACTAGTGGATTAAATATGCAAATTATTAAATACGTCCCGTAACGTTACATGTACGATGTCCTTAGCGACGTCGCGTTTACTAATGGTGGAATATTGACATTTTTGCAAAACAATCGTGAATAAAACGCGTTTTAAATGTTGTATGATAATTAGAATCTTGCATTCGTGCTCATGTATTATTGAATTTATTAAACTCGTTGAGAAAAAGGGATAAAATGCTTGGCAAAGCCTCGCATTTTATCCCTTTTCCTCAACTTGTTTAATAAATTCAATAATACATGAACACTCGTAAGATCACCTATGTACTCCTTTCTTTTCAGTTTACAAAGTTGGGTTTACAAGGGTATTGATTACTTAGACTTGGTAACAATTTGCTGACTTTTTGTAATCAGTGATTCTTGTTCATTCTGTCTTGAAGTTGTATGGTAATGATTCTTGCCAGTGAAATGCTATATGTTGTTCAGCTTTTATAGTTATTTGTAGTTTACAGTAGAATCTCTGTGTACATGCATGTCTTTATGTGTGTGCATGTGTGTGTGTAAGTGCACAAGACGTGGGAGTGTGTTCATGCAGATTTGTTTGCTGCATGCATAGGTATGCAAACATATTTCTGTGGATTTCAACAAAGAGAAAAGAAAATACAGCCAGGAGAAGGTGTGTATACCTGTGATACCTCCCTCATCAGGAGGGAGACTCCCTCATTTTGATGCTAATTTTTGCCCAATTTATGCTAAATTTTAGTAACATTTTGGAGTCTCCCTCATTTGAACTGAGAATTTCCCTATATATGCTTTACATCTCCCTCATCACAATGTCAAATCTCCCTCTTACAGTTCAAAAAATTATCACAGGTATGGATGTGCCGCATGCAAGACCCAGGTGGGTACCTCAAAGGTCTAGGTCATACTTAGAGGTCAAAGGTAAAAACGGTCTGTTTTGTGTCTGGTCTATAACTGTCTTATTTCTAGATGGATTTTGAAATTTCTTGGTAGAAATGTTAACCATCATGTCAAGCACAAGTTCCTGGCTGGTACCTCCAAGGTTAATGTCATACTAAGAGAGATCAGATGTGTAAAAAGTGGTCTTTTCTTCATTTCCAGTCAATCCTATTCCTGGATGGATTTTGAAATTACTTGGCAGAAATTTATATCATCATGAGAAGATGTGTTGCGTGCAAGACCAAGATCAGTACCTCCATACCTAGAGGTCAAAGGTCAAAAAGGGTCTTTTTTGTGTCCAGTCAATAACTTTCTTATTCCTGCATGGATTTCCAAATTATTTGGCAGAAATGTTGACCATCATGATACGGTGTGTCATGCGTAAGACCATGTTTGGTACTTCCAAGGTCAAACTTAGTGGTCAAAGTTAAGAAAAGACATGTCTTTTTTATGTCAGTTCAATTACTCTATTATTCCTGGATGGATTTTAAAATTGCTTGAGATGACTGCTGGTTGGTGCAGTTTTGTTTGTTTGATTTGAGGTTTAACGTCCCCGTCAACACTGTAAAGGTCATTTTGGAGACGTTGCTTCCAATTCTGTGGGACTTTTACCCGACATTGAGATGAACTGACATCTCAAGCCCTGTCGCCCAATGAAACCAATAGGGTTTATTAGCGTGGACGGTCCGCCTCGCACCGCGGTTCCTGGACAGGCTTAGCTCCTCTAAGCTGTTTACGAGTACTAGTGTGCGGGTTGGATTCAGCTCTGCGTAGAAGCATCATGCAGCCCATATATTTCTTCAAGCCCCTGTGGGCGTGGGCCGAGGTCGGTGCCGTGAAGGTCAAGATAAAAAAAATTGGGCTCACACTGTCTGTTAACATAACACTCACTCCTGTGGCCCATGTCATATAGCGGGGGCATCCGTGTCCTACGGACACAATTCTAGTTTCCGCTTCAGATTCCAACAACAAAGTTATAAAGAGGTTGTTATGTAATAAGATTTTCGGGAGCCAGGGTCCAGTTGTTCAAAGCCTTGTTAGCTTAACGAACTCATTAGTGGTCAAATTGTTAAGTGTTCTAGCAAGTTTAATACCTAAAATTTTATTTTTGCTGAATAAATGTGAGCAGCTTTTGCATATGCAAAAGCTGCTCACATTTTTTCAGCAAAAATATTAGTATATTTGGGATATTAAATGATCAAAGTTGTAATGATTTGTTAACTAATGATGTTGTTAGTTTTGAACAACTGGCCCCTGTTGATAAAAACTTACCATGTCCTTAAAACTTGGAATATGAAATGTGGGAAAAATAGGATTATATTTTTGCTGAGGAAAGGTGAGTAGAAAAAAGCTACTCACATTTTTCCAGCAAAAATACCAGTCTTAGATATTTTACATACTAGAACAGTTAACAATTTGACCACTAAAGAGCTTGTTAAACTAACGATGCCTTGAACAACTGGCCCGGTTGGTTATAACTTTGACCATTAAATTAAAAATGAAATGGCAAATATAGTAATATTTTTGCTGAAAAAAAAATGCAAAAGCTACTTACATTTTTTTAGCAAAAATAACAAAATTTTAGATATTATACTTGCTAGAACAGATAATAATTTGGCCATTAACAAGCTCGTTAAGCTAACGATGCTTTGAAAAACTGAACCCAGATCAGCACATGCTCCTCCGGAGACATATGAAAATGTCACTTGTTATTTTCGTCTCTGAAGTTGTTAACCCTTAACTTAACTCTTAAAGCAGACAACAATTTCAGATTTTGTTTTTCTCAGCAGCTTAAGTTAAGCTGCTGAGAAAAACATCTGAAATAGTCTTCTGCGTTTGTCATCTGCTGAATCTTCTCGCAAACTTTTCAGAAACATTTTAGCATACAGACAAACGGTGTGGACTCAGATCAGACTGCTCCTAGAGGAGCAGTCTGATCTGGGTCCACACTGTTTGCAAAATGACTTTTAAAGTTACCGGCAGATGACAAAGCAGACGACAATTTGTTGTGATCAGCATGTTATCGGTGTAAGCTTTTTGTACTGAATGAAACCCTTTATATACAGCAGGAGTCCATTTCTAAATTTAGGGGTGTTCGGTTGAATATTTTTAGAAGCTTATTTACAAAATGTTTGAAATATCTGCAAATAGTGAAGTCCCTGATCAGATGTGGCAAAACATGTTTGCAGCATCTGATCAGGGCCTTCACTGTTTGCCAATGATCCATCTTGGGGTTACCTTATAATAAGGGTTATTAAAAGGGCTGTAGAAAAAAATTAATAAACCCACTGATAGCATTGATTGGACAGTTGTCTCTGAGTGCAGGCTCGGAAAATGGTCTTGATCAGGGACCGATTTGTTTCCTTTACGCCTTAAATTCCATATTTTAACCCATATATGACAATGGAATCCACCTGATAAGTTTGGAGTGGTCCATTTCCAGTTTCAGTGTTGTCAGGTTTGTTTTGTTTCAAGTAAGTTTTCCAAAAATGTACTTAAATGTAAGCAGTGTAGACTCAGATCAGATGCCAAATTCTTCAGCATCTGATCTGGGTCAACACTGATTGCTAGTGTCCCAAAAATAGGCCACTAGGCATATATGGGGTGAGGCAAAAATTGTTAACTCTGATCAAAATGCCACAAGCCAGATCATTTTATGGCATCTGATCTGGGTCTTGCCAGTGTCCCAACATATGACTGTAGTCCATGTTTTACGAATACTCCCTGTTACACACTGATGTCACAGAGACAAGAATACCCTAAAAAGCCTAAAAATTCGGTCACCTTTAGAACTTGCTGTAATACTGCTAAAATTTTAACAAATTTGTTTCACGAACCAGCTGACAAACAGTGTAGACCCTGATCAGACTGCTCCTTTAGGAGCAGTCTGATCCGGGTCTGCACTGTTTGTTCAGGCCTATCTGTCCCAATACTTAGGGTCATTATGGTAGCTTGGCTGTAAATAACCTTCATAGTAAAATAATATGTATTTGGGCATTGATAGACACATGGACAATAGCAGGCCAGAAGCTACTTTGGGTCAGTTGATAAACAATCAACCTTAAAAGACCTTTAAGCTTTTAAGACTTTGAAATATGTTGCCAAAAAATAATAAATCAAACGTGTTCATATTGTGATAGTACAATTGTCGTGTTTTTTTTTTGTTTTGTTTTTTTGTTTTGTTTTTTGTTTTTTCTTTGAGGGGAATCATTGAGAAAAAAGAAAAAAATATATCCTAAAAAAACAGGGCCAAACATCATCAGGCCTCATATTTTTCAGGCATTTGCTGGATTTCAGGCTTTTTAGAGATTCATTTTTTCTAAATTACAGACTTTTAGATTTTGATTTTTCTTCTTATATCCTGTTTAAAATGACTATCTAACCCTTCACCACAGCTGAATGAAATTATTTGGCCACACCCATTCCGGACTATTCACCAATCAAATTGCTTATAATGTATTTGTTCAGTTCACAAACTGCATTACAAACAGTATAGAAGCGTAAGCGAATTTCGCCAATAATCGAATTTCGCCAATTGTACATAAGATCGGTATTTTCGTGTGCGTGACGTCACAGGACATTACCAACTCAGGGAATCCTAAGGTCAAATTTACCGCTATCTGTCACTCATGTCAAACTGAGAAGAAATGCCAATCCGAGAGGTAATACATAATTTTCTACCTGTAGCAATGTATTTCCCGCCATTTTGCTATGCCATTTCGTATCTCACATTTTTATTTTATTTCTCACGAGATTTGTAAGCTGCCAAAACAATCGCCGGCGTCTGTTTACATTTTGACCTTTCTAGTATGGAACTGACATATCCGTATTTTAGTATTGGGGCTCTCAAAGGGGAAATTAATGATTCAACAATTGGGGGTTCTTATCGATGTTTAATGGAACACTGTAAATTTTCACAAGAGTTTTGAATGTAGGTGTGTATTTAATTATTTGCTCTTAATTGTACCTTTCCACCTTTGGCCAAAATTACAAATATGTGTCAAAGTATGTACTTTCTTCTCTTCTTTTACTTTTTTAAGTTACACCCTGCATAGGGAACACCTGGTATTGGGGGCTCAAACTTTACTCCAAACTTTTAATGACAACAAAGATGGTGGAATTCCATTGATATTAACATGATGATATTTTTTACATACTTTGACAAAAATGAATAGTTATCTGTTACATTCTGTTTGTCTTGCAAACCAAAGTTGCTCATATCACTCATGAAACACATTTCTATTCTGATAAAGTTGATAGCAGATAATTTAACCCCCTCGGGTGCCCCTTTCGTCAGGATTTCAAAAGTTGGCGAAATTCGCTTACTATTTTTCAAGATGGCGGATTTTGAGTGGTCTGAAATAGCGAAGGTTTTGATGATAGACATCGCTATTTTAATGCCGTAAAAGCTTCCCTTGTTTTGGATCAGGTCAGTATTTTTTGATGAAAGGGTTTTCTATCAGGTAAATATCGGTTCATGCATACCGCACCAGTGTTTACGGTTACGTTGGCGAAATTCGATTACCCGAGTATATAGATCCTGATCAGATGGCTTCTTCAGAAGCCATCTGATCTGGATCTTCACTGTTTGCAAAGGTTATGGATGTCATGCTCAGCAGGATAAGGGCTACGGCTGCAAAATCAGGCCTTTCAGGCATGGAAAAGCTTGGTCAGTATGAGGCCTGATCATGCATCGTTGGTTCCATGTTGCATATGATTGTTTTCTAACATGACCTAATGGGAAGCTTGTTTTTAAGAATTGTGATACTGAATCAGAAAATGTGAGTAGCATGGTATGAAATTCTGTATTTTTGTGTCAAAAAATGATAGTTGTCAGTAGTACTTTGTAGGTATTATGGTATACAATACGAAAACATGCTTATACAAATGCATTGTAAACTTTACTGGCTGGGATGTAGCACAATAAAAACACGCCTATTCAAATTCTTTGTAAATTTTACCACCAAAAACGAACATTTTAGTATAAAAAAAATTCTGATTTAATTTCATTTTTGCACAAAACATAGATTGTGGGTACTGAATGAGTATCCACAATATTTTAGAGCAGAGATAAGAAAAATAAGATCTACCCCTGTAAACCCCAGTTTTACAATATAAAAGTGGGGTTCAAAGGGGTCAAAATTATATAGGCCTGTTTTCGTGATGAAGTCATTGTATGTACATGGTATTTATCATATTTAAAAAAACACACAAAAAAACAAGAATTTGATATTATAAATATGCCACAACCTCTTCAATACACTGTTGTTGGAGTCCAAACAGACACTGTTTTAGTAAACATCCCTGTTATATCCAAACAAAAATATAGAGAGAGATTATAAAGAAAAACTGTCTGTAGTAATTTTTCTATAAACTGTTCACCTTTTGGGATCCATCTTTAATCCATCAAATGCCAATCATTACAATTGTCATAAGCTTTGCTGCTACTGGTTACCTTAAAAGTCATTTTTTGCAAACAGTGTGGACCCAGATCAGACTGCTCCTGTAGGAGCAGTCTGATCTGGGCCCACACTGTTTGTGTGTATGCAAAAATAATTTTAAAATAAGTTTACAAAAAAAAATTCAGCAGATGACATAAGCAGAAGACATGTTCAGATGTAGTTTTTCTCCGCGTCTTAAGGGTTAATCCTTATCCCACTGAACACAACAAGACCTACCTTTGCAAATATAGTAGATCAGATGGCTTCTGGATCTACACTTTTTGACATTCATTGTGCAGATTTGAATGAATACATGATTTCAAGCAATTTTATTGGTTGATTGTCAAAAATGGGTGGGGCAAAGTAACTTATTCAGCAGGATAAGGGTTAAACTGTAATTAAGATGTGTTATGAACAATGTTATTAAGAGGTTGTGATGTATTCATATTTATGTTGTTTTTAGATATGATGGCAACATTATGTCACTTTTTTCACATATGCTTTTGTTAACCCGTAAGATGCCAATCATGACAATTGTTGTTTGCTTTGTCGTCTGCCAATTACTTTATAACATTGATGGTTCCAAACAGTGTGAACCCAGATCAGACTGCTCCTGATCTGGGTTAACACTGTTTGCCTGTATGCAAAATATGTTTGAAAAGTTAACAAGAAGATGCAGCGAACAACATAAACAGACAACATTTTCCTATGCATTTTTTCTGAGCATCTTTAGTGTTTAAACACAAAACTTTCCCTATTTATTAAATGTGTTCAAGTTTTCAAAATCAGTTTGTTATTTTTTGAAATCTTCCCATTGGCTTGGTTGAGTAGCTTATGTCATCGAGGGTTTTGGGCCCCTGCCCATTGAGCTTCGAGAAATAGATTAGGCTGCATTGTGCTTCCATACAGAGCTGAAACTGACCACACATGGATACTGGTAAACTGGTTAGAAGGTCAAAGTCTGCCGAGGCAAAGTGGTGTGAGTCTGACTGCCCTTTCATATAAACCCTATTGGTTTGTTTGGAATTCTGGTTGCCATGGAAACATTAAGGTTCCATAGATTTATAATGGTGAAAACCATGTCTCCACTTTTTCACGGCCAGTTCTGATCCGATCTTCATCAAACTTGGTGATAACCTGAAGGGGCTTACAATCTATGTTGACTTCGAATTTGGGCTGCACGGGACAAACAGCTTTGGAGTTACCTGCCCTTGAGCATAAATATAAGTGAAAAATGGTGTCTCCAGCTTTTCTCAGCCGTTTATGATCTGATCTTTTTATTACTTTTCATAAACGAGGACAAGCATAAAATCTCTGACGAGTTTGAATTTGGTTTGAATCTGACCAGTGGTTTTCCACTTACATCCCCTTGAGAGTGAAAAATTTTCCCATAGACTTATAATGGGGAAAACGACGTCTCCCCTTTTCCTCCGCCATTTCTGATCCGATCTTCATCAAACTTGCAGAAAACCAGGAGGGGCTTACAGTCATATCGAATTCAAATATGGGCTGCACGGGACAAACAGCTTTCGAGTTACCTGCCCTTGAGCATAAATATAAGTGGAAAATGGTGTCTCCACCTTTTCTCAGCCGTTTATGACCTTATCTTTTTGTAACTTTTCATAAACGAGGACAAGCATGACATCTCGGACTAGTTCGAAATTGGTTAGAATTTGACCAGTGGTTTTCCAGTTACATCCCCTTGCGCGTGAAAAATTTTCCCATAGACTTATAATGGGGAAAACGAAATCTCCACTTTTTCTCCGCCATTTGTTTATCTGATCTGCATCAAACTTGCAGATAACCTGCAGGGGCTTACAGTCTACGTCGAGTTCGAATTTGGGCTACACGGGACAAACAGCTTTGGAGTTACCTGCCCTTGATCATAAATATAAGTGAAAAATGGTGTCTCCAGCTTTTCTCAGCCGTTTATGATCTGATCTTTTTATTACTTTTCATAAACGAGGACAAGCATAAAATCTCTGACGAGTTTGAATTTGGTTTGAATCTGACCAGCGGTTTTCCACTTACAGCCCCTTGAGCGTGAAAAATTTTCCCATAGACTTATAATGGGGAAAACGACGTCTCCCCTTTTCCTCCGCCATTTCTGATCGATCTTCAAGTTCATCAAACTTGCAGATAACCAGGAGGGGCTTACAGTCATATCGAATTCAAATATGGGCTGCACGGGACAAACAGCTTTCGAGTTACCTGCCCTTGAGCATAAATATAAGTGGAAAATGGTGTCTCCACCTTTTCTCAGCCGTTTATGACCTTATCTTTTTGTAACTTTTCATAAACGAAGTCAAGCATAAAATCTCGGACTAGCTCTAAATTGGTTAGAATTTGACCAGTGGTTTTCCAGTTACATTCCCTTGCGCATGAAAAATTTTCCCATAGACTTATAATGGGGAAAACGACATCTCCACTTTTTCTCCGCCATTTTTTATCGGATCTGCATCAAACTTGCAGATAACCTGCAGGGGCTTACAGTCTACGTCGAGTTCGAATTTGGGCTGCACGGGACAAACAGCTTTGGAGATACCTGCCCTTGAGCATAAATATAAGTGAAAAAGGGTGTCTCCAGCTTTTCTCAGCCGTTTTTAGCTCACTTCAGCCGAAGGCTCCGGGGGAGCTATTGTGATTGGTCATTTGTCCTTCGTCGTCGTTGTCGTCGTCCGTCCACAATTCCTTTAAATGACATCTACTCCTAAACCACTGAACAGATTTTGACCAGACGTGGCAGAAATGATCTTTGGGTGGTCCTCTCTCAAAGTTGTTCAAAGAATTCCATTCAATGCAGAACTCTGGTTGCCATGGCAACAAAAGGGGAAAATAAGAAAAAAAAAACTTTAAAAATCTTCTTGTCTGAAACCAGAAGGCCCAGGTTATTGATATTTGGTATTATAGCCCTGGGGCCAAAATTGCCCCCCCCCCCCCTCCCGCGCCGGGGCCCACTGGTTTTACATAGGCTTATATAGGGAAATCCTTTGAAAATCTTCTTGTCTGAAACCATGAGGCCCAGGTCTTTGATATTTGGTATGAAGCTTCATCTAGTGGACCGCTACGAAGATTGTTCAAATAATAGCCCTGGGGCCAACTGGTTTTACATAGGCTTATATACCGAAAATCTTTAAAAATCTTCTTATCTGAAACCAGAAGGCCCAGGTCTTTGATATTTGGTATGAAGCTTCATCTAGAGGAACTCCACCAAGGTTGTTCAAATTATAGCTCTGGGGCCAAAAATGCCCCACGCCGGTGCGCACTGGTTTTATGCAGGCTTATGAAGGGGAAAACATTTAAAAATCTTCTTGTCTGAAACCAGAAGGCCCAGGTCTTTGATATTTAGTATGAAGCTTCATCTAGTTGATCTCTACAAAGATTGTTCAAATTATAGCCCAGGGGCCAAAAATGGACCCGCGCCGGGGCTCACTGGTTTGTTTGAATTCCCAATTACATGTCTATCGGGGACTAAATGTCAAGTAACCCTCATGCAAATAGTCCAGTCTGCACCCAAATCGAACTCGAACAAGAGTTGGATCCGTACTTATTACCTGCAAGTTGGTGTAGTTTCCATCAAAAATGGAATCGCTTTCGTCCGGACAACATTTTCCTGAGTGTATGAGCCCATCCCGAGCAGATCACACTCATGCAAAAAGCCGCAACTTGGCCAGAATTGAACTTGTCTAAGGCTTAATGGCTGTCCTTATTACCTAGACGTTTGCTGAGGATCCAATCAAAAATAATGTGTCTATCACCCTTACAACATTTTCCATGGAGACTAAAGGGCAAGTAACTCTCACATAAACATTCCAATTTGCTCCACATTCGAACTTGTCCAAGGTTTTATGGTTGTCCTCATTACCTACAAAGTTGTTGAGGATTCGATCAAAATAAGTTAGGCCCCAGTCTCTCTGTTCGGATTGAGCTACGCTAATCATTACGCAAACACACCTATACAATTACATTGCCACCTTTATCGCCGAAAACTTGAAAAATTTCAAGATGAAAAATTGTGATATTTTTCTTATTTCTGCTCAAAATATAGATTGTGGGCACTCGTTAGAACCGCCTCATCGAGGCGGTTCTTACGAGTACCCACAATCTATATTTTAGAGCAGAAATAAGAAAAATAAGGTATACCCCCGGAAACCCCAGTTTTACTATATAAAAGTGGAGTTCAAGGGGGTCAAAATTATATAGCCGTGTTTTCGTGATGTTTTACGCCGTTTTGTAGGGAAGTGAACCTAGCAATACATACCAAAACCTGTTGAAACGTAATAAAACGTAGAATAAAACGTAGTAAAACATATTAAAACGCAGAAAACCGTAGGTAATACGTAGTGTTTTATGTTGAGTACCTCCAGGTATATTGCTTATTACGTTTCTGTACGAACTGAATGCTTTTCGTCCATGTTTTAGTACGTTTTATCACTTAAATTTGGTAGGTATACGCTACCTATATCGAAATGCCACATATGTTTTGAAGATTTCAACACAAACATCGCTGGATCACGAATGTAGCCATATACAGACGCATGTTCTACGTTTTCATTACTTTTTACTACGATTATTGCCATTCTGCTACATTTTCAGATACGGAGTTAAACCTCAATACCTGGAGTGAGATTGTACCATATGAAGCCATATATATAACTGTACGTAAAGGTCGAACAATTTGACATGAGACTGACCTAAGAAATAAAATTAATCGCTGCTATCGCCTAATACGTCGGCGTTCGTAAACGTCTCGTGACTTTTCGGCATCGCGTGAATAGCGACCCATTTACCGATATCTATGTATTGTATAACAATATCGCAATCTTCGGAAAACGACGAAGATAAATACATGCATTCAGTCAGCTGTGTGAAATTATGTTAATAGAGTTCACCAGTCTCCGGTCAATTTTTTCGAACTATAATACGTTTTCACTACGTTTATTGCCGTTCTGAAACGTTTTTAAGAAACGTAGCAAAACCTAGTCCCCAATACGTGACAGTGTGACTGTTGCCTTACTATCACCCAGGCAACATTTTCCCCATTATAAGTCTATAGGAGACTCAAGGGCAAGAAACTCTCACATGAACGTCACATGAACAATCTATCTGCCCCAAGTTCGGACTTGTCCAAGATTTTATGACTGTCCTCATTAGAAGATCTAATAAAATATAAAGTGGCCATTGCCCGGATAACATTGTCCCCATTATATGTCTAAAGGAGACCAACATACCAACATTCCAATCTGCCCAAAATTCGAACTTGTCCAAGATTACTTGCAGGTATGTTGATGATCCGATCAAAAATAAAGTTGTCACGTTTACCGCCAGAACAATATTTTCCCGATTGTTAGTCTATGGGGGACTAAATGGCAAGAAACTCTCACACCAATAATCCAATCTGCCCAAAGTTTTACTTTGTTCAAGATTTTATAGCTTTCCTCATTACCTACAAGTTTATTTAGGACCGGACAACATTTCCCCCATTATAAGTCATGGGAGACTAAAGGGCAAGTAACTCTCACGTGAACAATCTGATCTGCCCAAAATTTAAACTTGTCCAAGATTTTATGGCTGTCCTTATTATCTTTAAGTATGTTGAGGATCAGATTAAAAATAATGTTGTTATCGCCCGGACAACATTTTCCCCATTATAAGTTTATTGGGACCAAATGGCAAGTAACTCTCACAAGAAGAATCTTCTCTACAAATTCGAACTTTTCCAAGATTTTATGGCTGTCCTTGGTTTTCAGGTTGCACATGCGCCAAGAGCTTAACTCTTTTAACTCACCAGAGCTGAAGGCTCCGGGGGAGCTAATAGAATAGCTGTGGTCCGTCGTCTGCGTCGTCGCCATAACTTTTAAACAACATCTCCTCTGAAACCACTAGGCTCATTGAAACCAAAATACATGTGGAACCTCCATTTGGTGGAGGATTCAAAGTTTGTTCTTGAGATCTTGGTCACAGGACCAAGATGGCTGATGACCTTGAAACTTGGTATGCAGCATCAGGGACTCGGGCCCTACCAAGTTTGTTCAAATGATGACCTTTGGTTGACCTGGGCCTATTTTTCGTCAAGGTCAAATTTGTTCACGTAGACATTTGCATGGAAAAAAAGTCGTAACAGTGGATTTTTCTCATTCTATTGTAGCCCATGGCATCAGAATGATATTTTCAATCAGCTGAATGGAAGTTTACCAATTCCAAAGGTCAAGGCCATTTACCAATCTTTGCCATGCTCTAGTCAATGATGTTAGTAGTTTTAAAAAACAGCCAGCACTGTATCTAATACCCTGACATTTTTGCTTGAAAAATATGCGTAGCTATAAATTTGCACTGTTTTGTTGCCGGTATTTCACTATCATTATTTTTCCATCATCCAGAATTGATGTAAAAGCCACTGACAACATGCCATTATTATGTCAACGTTTTGTAATCATATTTGCGCAGGAAAAGACGATGATACGACATATATTTACAAGAAAGTAAAGCAGCATATATTGTTGCCACCCTACACATATTTTCAAGATTCTTTGGCAGGATGAGATTCTTTCAATTAGGGCCTACGTGCAAGTGATAAAATAGACAAGAAATTTCAATCAAAGGACTGAACTATACGATTACATTTTGGGTCAGTTTATCTACTAAGCACAATAGCTTTTCGCTGCTGATTTCCACGTGTCTGTCACACTTCTGTTTGTAGGAAATCAAACTTATGGTTATTTATATAAACAAGAGGACCATAATGGTTCTATAACCCTCAGCTGAGCTAAGAGATTTACACGTTGGTCCTGGGGAAGAGCAACTTTTTGTTCCAAAGTCTGTAATTACAACAATCTTGGCAGAGGTCTACTGAATGAAGCTTAATATCAAATATCAAAGGCCTGGGCCTTCTGGTTTCAGACAAGAAGATTTTTAAAAAAAAATCCCATATAAGTCTATATAAAACCATTGGGCCCCGGAGCGGGGTCATTTTTGGCCCTCGGGCTATAATTTGAACAATCTTGCTAGAGGTCCACTAGATGAAGCTTCATACCCAATATCAAAGATCTGGGCCTTCTGGTTTCAGACAAGAAGGTTTTTAAAGGTGTTTCCTATATAAGCCTATGTAAAACCACCGGGCCCCGGCGCGGGGCCATTTTTGGCCCGAGGGCTATAATTTGAACAATCTTAGTAGAGGTCTAATAGATGAAGCTTCATACCAAATATCAAAGACCTGGGCCTTTAGGTTTCAGACAAGAAGATTTTTAAACGATTTCCCTATATACTTCTATGTAAGCCCAGTGAGCCCTGCCATGGGGGCCATATTTGGCCCCAGTGCTATAATTTGAACAATCTTGGTAGAGGTCCACTTGATGAAGCTTCATACCAAATATCAAAGACCTGGGTTTTCTGGTTTCAGACAAGAAGATTTTTAAAGGTTTTTCGTATATATCTCTATGTAAACCCAGTGGGCCCTGCCCCTGGGCCATTTTTGGTATAACTTCACTAGATAAAGCTTCACACCAAATATCAAAGACCTGGGCATTTTGGTTTCAGACAAGAAGATTTTTAAAGGTTCTCCCAATATACCTCTATGTAAACCCAATGGGCCCCGCCCCGAGGCCATTTTTGACTACTTTGAACAGCCTTGGTAGAGGTCCACTAGAAGAAGCTTCGTACCAAATATCAAAGACCTGGGCCTTCTGGTTTCATACAAGAGGATTTTTAAATGTTTTCTCTTATTTTCCCCTTTTTGTTACCATGGCAACCACAGTTCTGCATGTAATTGAATTCTCTGAACAACTTTGAGAGAGGACCTCCTTAGGATTATTTCTGCCAAGTTTTGTCAAAATCTGTTGAGTGGATTTGGAGGCGATGTTGTTTAAAGAAATTGTGAACGGACGGATGGACAACAACGACGACGACGGACGGTGACCGATCACAATAGCTCATCCTGAGCCTGAAATGCCGAGCCGTTCTTAACACGGTGAAGTTAGAGTGCTACGTAAGGGGTTTTCTTGCACACCAGACAAGGAAATCCGTGATTTTAGATTTTAGAAAAATCGGTCCCTCTGGATCACTGTCCGTGATGACGGACAGTGACGCTCGGGACGGATTTTTCCATCCATCCCTCACACCCTTATAAGATTCTTATTATCTTTACAGAATCAGCGTCTACACTTTTGCTGAAAGCATCACGTGAACAAGTCCATGAAATGAACACCCCCTAAACCCCACTTTATATAGAGAAAACTGGGGTTTACGGGGATAACCTTATTTTTCTATTTCTACTACAAGACATAGGTTGTGGGTTCCCGTTAGAACCGCCTCGATGAGGCGGTTCTAACGAGCACACACAACCTATGTTTGGATACTAAATTAGAAAAATATCACAAAATTTCATCAGAAAAAAATGACCGTTTTGGAGATATGGAAAAATGCACTGTGTCACACGGGTGTGTTATCATAATGGTACATGAAGTTAAAGGTTAACGAAACAGTTCCAGTTCAGGACAATTTTTCCAGTTTACACTCAGAGACCAGTCTACACTCAGAGACCAGGGGCCAGTTTCATCAATAAACATCGTACGATTAATCTTAAATTGTTCTTACGCACTTTTTAAAGAACTGCGTACGTCAGTTTCATCAAAACATCGCAAAGTGTTCGTAGGAGCTAAATTTGCGTTTCACTAAAATATGTCGCAATTTTGAATATGCTCTTAAACGGGACCACTAATTGTCACATGCGTGATCACGTGCCGTCTTGAAATAGCCGTGTAAAGTAAATAACACGTTTTAAAATTATTGTTTTAGTGGACCTAGATATATATCCAGTACAAACAACGTTGAATCAACGTTGATTCTAGGTTGTTTCAAACTTGTGTTTCCATTTCATTATCGTGAGATACAGATATTAATTATCTGGAACCCCTTTCCACTGTACCACGGGCGAGTTGGTCTGTTTTGAGGACGTCGTGACGTCAGGCTTACGTTGATTTAACGTTGTCATTATCATAATGAACCTTTTACAATCGCGTTTGTCAGTAAATGCGGGGGGGGGGGGGGGGGGGGGGCTTCAGCATTGTTGAGTTTATAATATTAGATGACATGTCGCTGAGCATTTTATTAGCTTTTCATGGAAGAGCATGAATACAAGATTCAATTTGTCGTATGATGTGTTTGATTTGAGGGTAAACGTCCCCGTCAACACTGTAAAGGTCATTTTTGAGACGTTGCTTCCAGTTTGTGGGACTTTTACCCGACATTGAGATGAAATGACATCTCAAGCCATGTCGCAAAATGAAACCACTAGGGTTTATAAGCATGGACGGTCCGCCTCGCACCGCGGTTCCTGGACAGGCTTGGATCCTCTAAGCGGTTTAACAGTACTAGTGTGCGGGCCGGATTCAGCTCTGCGTGGAAGCATCATGCAGCCTATATATTTCTTCAAGCCCCTATGGGCGAGGTGGGCATTAACTTATCGTATGAACA
The DNA here is from genome assembly GCA_963580285.1 of Lucinisca nassula. Classification (NCBI taxonomy): domain Eukaryota; kingdom Metazoa; phylum Mollusca; class Bivalvia; order Lucinida; family Lucinidae; genus Lucinisca; species Lucinisca nassula. Next base: position 90,703,905 of record OY757023.1, read on the forward strand.
TAAAACACAGTTAATGCATGATGTTTTACACAAAACGTCAATACATGACGTTGTTTACTAAGGATACCGCATATAACGTTACGTGACGTAGCCTCTGTAAGTGTTCGTATTTAAAGTATGCCAGTTTTTAGCTCCAGTTTGTTGTTGGCAATGGTCTGTATATAGCAAATATTTATTCATTGATAGTTCATTTGTCAGGCCGTCGAGCCTTTCGATGAAAAATAAATTCAGTTCATTTGCAACATGGATCCTACAGCATGACTAATTTTAAATTACAAAGAACTTGTTCTATAGCTACATAGATACACAGTTGCACATAGACGAAATGACGGTACGCCAGACAATGACCCCCGCCACCCGCCGTCGACATTAAAGGTTTTCGTACATACGAGCGTACGCACAGGCACGTACTTTCTTCCGTTTGGGGTGTACATACGTGATCCTGTAACCTCTGGTTAAGGCATTGTACCAGGAAGAACCTAAACTTTTAAGAGCGATGACGATATGTTTATTCAGCAATACATTGGCCCTTACCGCATCAATGCCGATGAGCTCAAAGTCAAGGTCACGGATTCACAATTTTCAACATAAACGCGCCCATGCCCATGACCTCAAAGTCAAGGTCACAGACTCAGATTTTTTAATGTCAACGTTGTTCAATAAGAGCTCATATTTCCTAACCAATTTAATGGATTTAGTTCGTATTTGGTATGACGCAAGATACAGGTAGTTTCTCCAGCTACTCCGTTTTGTTTTCGTCCACATCTGATTAATGATCGGCTCGAAATAAAAGAGATAAATCTTGAAAGGGCCGTAAAACCAAAACTCAAGGTCAATGTCACAGACTTAGTAATTTACTTTTTATGGATTTGGTTCATATCACACTTTTTCCAAGATTTAAACGACATTACCCACACCTACGCCGATGTTCTCAAGGACAGTATTCCAGCCGAGAAATGCGTTTTTTTTTATTATTTGGCAACATGCTTTTGTTCTTGGTGAGGGTGGTCCCTGGTTGGGGGCATCTGTGTCGTATTCACAATTCTACTTGATGTACACTGAGTCTTCATTTTAATCAAAAGTCTAATCGAAGAGTGTGGGTAATCGTTAGAACTACCTGAACATATTGGCCCTTTTGTCCCCGCCAACCGTTGGTACAATGTACATGTACTTAGATCAGTTTGGAGACGCTGCTTTCGGTTTTGTAAGACTTTTACCCGACCTTGAGGTGAAGTGACATTATAAACCCTACCGACCAAAGAAGCCGCTAGGGTGTAAGGAGCGGTCCCACTCGCACCACTTTTCTTGGGCAGGCTTTTACATTCTAAGCGGTTAACCAGTAATCAAGTTTGGTCGGTTTCAGCTGTGCACGGAAGCACTATGTCTCCAAGCCCCGATGGTCGAAAGCCAGCATCGGTTCTAGGTTACACCATGAAATATAGATTGTGGGTAATCGTAAGCACAACCACTTCTAACGAGTACCCTAAATATCTATTTATTATAATAACAAAAAAAAAAAAAAAAATAAGAAAACCCCCAACCAAAACCCAAACTAAAGATTATAACAAAGGTGTCAGGTTCGAGGGGTCTTCATTGCATGGGTCACTGGTGAGGCCTTATTACCCGAAACTAGCTAGTCTGGCCCAGAAAACATGTGCACTCCATAATTTCCAGTTCTGTGGTGTATCCCTTGCTTCCAAAGGATAACCCTTTCTGTAACATATTGTATGAGTCATGGGCGTGATCTGCGAAGGTAAGCAAAATGACATGTTACATGTACCTACCACACTTTTAAGAATGTAACTCGAGATTCTATAAACTATGCTGCGCGTTATCGTCTTCCGCTATGTCAGTGACATGTCCAAAGTTTAAGACGAAAATTTTAATGTGCGACGTCTTAATATTCATCTCAGAAATACGACAAAATGTGCGAACATCGCAGATCTCGAGCATTTGATGAAACAGGATTTTTGTCGTAAGAACTTCGTACGATCTTTTTAAGACGAAAACACGTCGCAAATGCTTTGATGAAACTGGCCCCTGTTTACACTCAGAGACCAGTCTACTCTCAAAGTATCAGAGCTGTTAGTGCTTTGACTTTCCTTTGTACGATAACACACCCGTGCGACCATTACGTAAACACGCCTATACAAATACATTGCCACCTTTATCGCCGAAAAAATGAAAATTTTATGATGAAAAATTGTGATATTGTTCTTATTTCTGCTCAAAATATAGATTGTGGGCACTCGTTAGAACCGCCTCATCGAGGCGGTTCTAACGAGTACCCATAATCTATATTTTAAAGCAGAAATAATAAAAATAAGGTATACCCCCGGAAACCCCAGTTTTACTATATAAAAGTGGGGTTCAAGGGGGTCAAAATTATATAGGCGTGTTTTTGTGATGATAGTGCATTTTTAACATCTCCACAATCGCTACTTTTCCGAAAAAGTAAAATAAAAAGCTAAATGGTTGCCTTTGGAAACAAAGAACACATAAACGGACGAAAATCGGAGGCTCGGTTTTACTGAGTCTCTACATATTCATTATCTGTCAGCACAAAACATAGACTCAGGTTACTCGTTGTTCTTACGAGGTGGTTCTTACGAGTGCCCACAATCTATGTTTTGATGCAGACACAAGAAAAAATAATGTACACCTCTGAAAACCCATGTTTTACTGTATAAAAGTGGGGGTTAAGGGGATCAAAATTATAAAGGTGTGTTTTCGCGGTGAATGAAACAGTCTAAGTTCTCCTTTCAGGATCATTTTTCCACGCTACAATGACAATTGACTTACCAGTGTGGGCCCCCGCCCATCGGGGCTTAGAGAAATAGATTGGGCTGCATGTTAGCTGAAATCGACCGCACATTGGTACTGGTAAACCGCTTAAATGGTTTAAGCCTGCCCAGGCAAAGAGGTGCGTGTCGGACTGCCCATGCATATATAAACCCTATTGGTTTCATTGGGCGGCTACCTACCTAACCTACCTACCTACCTATCTATCTGTCCGGACATCCGTCCGTCCGTCCTACCGCCGATCCATCCATCCATCCGTCATTTCACCTTTACCCTCGAAGGGACACAGACGGTGAACATATTATACACTCTAGATTCGCAAGACTAAAGAGTACACAACAATGGGGATGTAGGGATCTGAAACTTGCACAGAGGATGAATTTTAGTTTATGGGGGCCCTCAAATGAACGTACCGATCTGAAAGACGGTGCACTTTTATGGCATTTATTTTTGCAAAGAATGCTAGTGAGGCATGTGTCTTGGCTGCGGCGGATCGAACCCGGAACCTCTATCAGCAGAGACAATTGCACGTGCCACTGACCTCTAACAAGGCTGCCTATATGCTGGTCGCACATTTCTGTAGTTTCAGCCTTGCACTGGCTCATGTGCTTTAACCCTTTCTGTACCAAATGGAATCTTCCTCCTTATGACACCAGGAGTCAATTTCAATATTTAGGGGTGACAGGTTGTGTTTTCTTCAAAATTTATTTGGAAAATGGCTGACTTTCCTGCAAATAGTGTAGGTCCTGATGAGACGCCGCATTCTACGGCGTCTCATCTTGGCCTGCACTGTTTGCCAAGGTACCCCCTTTGGGGTTTCCGGTACAAAATAGAAGCCTCCGTGGTGAAGTGGTTACGCTACTCGCCTTGTAAACCAGGGGTCGCAGGACCGATCCCGGGCTTCTCCAGACTTTCGGATCATCGGAGTCTTTAAACCTAGGTCCCGTCTCCGTATGACCTTAGCTGTTGGTGGGACGTAAAACTCAAACACTCACTCCCTCCGGTACAGAATGGGTTAAACACCGGTTACAAAGACTCTGTTGGGAGCCTTACAAAGACTCTGTTGGGAGCCTTAACGTTTCAGACGGTAACATATTTTGAAATAATGAAATTGTCTGGTTATTTACAAATATAGCTATCAACACGTGCAAAGTATCATGCGTTTATTCCATGTAGGTCGGTTTCTTGGTATACTGCGACTTTAGTGGAAAGCATGTCATAAAATGGAACGACTACACGTGTAATTTGTTTGATTTGAGGTTTAACGTCCCTGTCAACACTGTAAAGGTCATTTTGGAGACGTTGCTTCCAATTTTGTGGTACTTTTACCCGACATTGAGATGAAATGACATTTCAAGCCCTGTCGCCCAATGAAACCAATAGGGTATATTAGCATGGACGGTCCGCCTCGCACCGCGGTTCCTGGAAAGGTTTAGATCCTCTAAGCGGTTTACCAGTACTAGTGTGCGGGCCGGATTCAGCTCTGGGTGGAAGCATCATGCAGCCCATATATTTCTTCAAGCCCCTATGGGCGGGGCCGCTAAGTCATATGATATAACCACTCGTGTGACATACTCTTTATCATGGCATTAAAGCAGGGTTTTTTTGTTTAACCCATATATGACAATGGAATCTTCCACGTAAGTTTGGAGTGGCCCATTTCCAATTATAGTGGTGTTTTTTTTAGTGTTAAGTTTGCAGAAAAAAAAATGTATGCAGATTGCGGCATCTAATCTTGGACTACACTGTTTGCCAATGTCCCCAAAATGGGCCGCTAGACATATCTGGGTGAAAATATGATATAGCTTTTATCTGTGTTTCTTCCGAAGTCTTTAAGAACCCAAAGCTCTGACAGCACAGTTGAGTCGATTGTCTCTTGGTATAGGCCGGGTATAGACGAAAACACGCCTATACAAATACATTGTAAACTTTACCTCCAAAAATCAAAATTTTTAGATGAAAAATTGTGATATTTTTTTTTATTTCTGCTCAAAATATAGATTGTGGGTACTCGTTAGAACCGCCTCGATGAGGCGGTTCTAACGAGTACCAACAATCTATATTTTAGAGCCAACAATCTATATTTTAGAGCAGAAATAAGAAAATAAGGTTTACCCCTGTAAACCCCAGTTTAACTTTATAAAAGTAGGGTTCAAGGGGGTCAAAATTACATAGGCGTGTTTTCGTGATGTAAGATTGACTAGGCGGAGTTATTCAGGTGTTGTCAATACATGTCAAATTCGCCGAGTCCACCAGAAGATTCGATAGAGTGCCTCTCGCATGCTTTCTGCAAGCGGGCGCAATGACCATAGCTTGTTTGTGTTACAGTTGAATTCACAATCAGTTGACTTGGGCCGACTTCACCTCGGACCACAGTACGTCAAATAGCAACGACGGCGAGTGAGTGTGTGTTTGAGTTTTACGTGCCACCAACAGCTAAGGTCATACGGAGACGCTACCTCTTTAAATCCATAAATAGCCAATCAAAAACGAAGACTGCTACATGTACCTCCATTTTAAAGAGTGCTCATGAGTGCGCATGTGTGGAAAACGGGGCTTACCATTCCTCAAGGCACGGTATCATTGGCTTTAATGGCATGCGCAGATACTGATCACATGACCTGCCAATAGTACCAGCTGATACCGTCGTTGCTATAGAAGCCTCCGAGGTGTAGTGGTTGCGCTCCTAGCCTTGTAAACCAGGGGTCGCATGATCGATCCCGGGCTTGTCCAGACTTTCGGATGAGTCTTTAAACGAGGTTCAAGGGGGTAAAAATTATATGGGCGTGTTAAATTGTGATGGCCAATGACACCATCACGTGTATAGGACATGCCAAGGTCACCTTCAGCAGATTTGTGTCATTTTATTCTCATATATGTTTGCATCTGTTCATATCAGTATGAGACATTAACGGAAATTTGCTATTTTAATCTTTGCAATTAAAATTGAACAAAGGGCTTTAAACGGCAAACTGCAACATGACTTCGGTTGTGCCATAGAAAATAAACAAATCAAAAGTGTTGGCATACGAGAATTACAGCACGAAAACACACCTATATAGAAGTTTGACCCCATTGAACCCCACTTATATATTGTAAAACTGAGGTTTACAGGGGTAAGCCTTATTTTTCTTATTTCTGCTCTAAAATAGGGATAGTGGGTACTCGTTAGAACCGCCTCGATGAGGCGGTTCTAACGAATGCCCACAATCTATATTTTGAGCAGAAATAAGAAAAATATCACAATTTTCGCCTTAAGATTTACAATGTATTTGTATTGGCGTGTTTTCGTAATGACCTACTGGAACGCGCCAAGCAAAAATGGCGAACTCCAACATATGCGCATAGTAAAGATTCAGATCAGACTGCGCATGCGCATTGTGAAGTTGTTTTTATTACGAAAACATGCCTATACAAATTGAGTGTAACCTTTATCGCCGAAAAAAATGAATGTTTCAAGATGAAAACTTGTGATATTTTTCTTATTTCTGGTCAAAATATAGATTGTGGATACTTGTTAGAACCGCCTCATCGAGGCGGATGAGGCGGTGCAAACGAGTACCCACAATCTATATTTTAGAGCTGAAATAAGAAAAATAAGGTTGATCACTGTAAACCCCAGTTTTACCATATAAAAGTGGGGTTCAAGTGGGTCGAAATTATATAGGCGTGTTTTTGTGATGTATTGGAACTCGTAATACGAAAATGTAGTCTTAATATGGAGGTAAAAAAAAAATTAAAACATAGTGAAATGATCGTATCTCAACATGTTTTTACTACAGAGTAACGTAAATTATACCGAACCAAAAGCTTGGGCATTGCATTTTATCTTGTTCGTTTATTTGGTCGAAGTTTACCGTCTCAGTCAACACTATTTAGGTCATTTAGTCAGTTTAACTTAACCACACTTTTCAAGGACAGGTTTATGGACAAATGTAGTTAACAAATTAAGCCTCAAACTTCTGCTGGTCTTCTTGAAACATTTTTTTGTTTGCTTGAAGTTTAACAGCCTTGCCGGCACATTTAGGGTCATATCGAGCCGGTTGGTGTACCCAGTCACACTTCTCCTCGGCAGATTTCACATAAGCGATTGAATCAGCGGAAAGGAGATCAGTCTCCAGGATCAGGCCAAGACAAGCTTCTTACGTTATATTGGTCACCTAAACTTAAAAAATGACCATACAAAGCACGGTTTATTGCAAGTTCTAGCTCTTGTACCACCGATAAACTTTCCTAATTATTAAGTTCATGTTTTACTGCCATCGAAAAACATGTGATTGACTGTTGCGACAAAGTCTTTAAAAGATCAGGGAGAAATCTGTTCTGTAAAAAATCTAATGAAGTTTTTAATAAATTGAAATCCAGGCGTTTTCGTGCTTCAAGTCTGTCTACTTACGATTTTTTTACCCTTTACATTACACTTCCTCATAATCTTATGAAAGAAAACCTTAATCATTTAATTGAATGGACATCTCATAGGGAATAATCCCTCTATCTTTTTAACTAGAGGCTATACTCAGCATGTTCTTCGTCCTTTCATCGATTCTGAAATTATTGCATCAAGATATCCTTCATTAATATAAGGGTTTGGATTTTATAGATTTTCCTAGTATCTTCCGCGACAGTTCGGTGATTCATCCATCCCTGCTTATTTTAATATACTGAAACACCCATAATTTACTATAAAAAGAAAACTCAATGATTTAATTTCATAGGGAAGACTCCTTCTATCTTGCATGTGGTGTAAGAAATGTTTTTTTTTTTTTTCACTGCTGAAGGGCATAAAAATTATACTTTTTGGTCATGTCGGAAAGTGGGTGAAACTCCCACCTTTCTACTTGACAATATTTGCATAAGATTTGGTACTAGGGTATTAAGACAAATTGTGGGTATTTCGATGGGTACGAATTGCGCACCTTTTGTGGCCGATCTGTACTTGTTTTGTTATTAAAAAGATTTCATGGTGTCCTTTTCCGCTGAAAACCAATTTGAAGTCATTGAAGCCTTTAGCATGGTAGTTAACCCAATCACGGTTGACTTTGCTTCCCTCTTTAATTGCACGCCGGTGGACCAGGCTCTAGATTCTACGACGGTTCCGGCGTAAAGGCTTAATGAGAATGAGAGAGAATCTAATTCTATGTAATGTTGGTTGGTGCCTGATGCTCTGGCTCTGGTCGGGCCCATCAGAGTCTAATTGTTGGTTTTCTTTGCACCAGCATTCCAGTGTTTTTTTTGCTGTCGAGTCCTCACCGTTGTTTCATCTCTTTGGTTGTTTGATTTTTTTTTTGTTTTCACGGAGATGTTACACTGGTGAGTTAGGAGGCCTTCATGCGGACTGAAAAAATGATTTGTCTAAATCGCGACGGAAGTAAGGGCGATGATTGTGACCTCTTTGAATCGATTTAAGCCCCCAAGTGGAATTCGTTTCTTTGACCGTTTCAATTCGGTTCTTCGGTCGCGGTTTATTTTTGTTATGGTTTGTCTTTGAGTGTTTGTATCGCATTTTTTTATTTTGTTTTGGTTAGCCAATTAGCCATTTTGTGGGAAAGTAATTGTCCTTTTGGCTTTTCGCTGTTGATGTTTCCATTAGGGTTTGTTGTTTCATGTTTGTGTTTCTTTCCCTTTGGTGTCTCTGATGGGAGCTGTGGGTTATTTGTATCGATTCCTGATCATTGCCTTCACTTCTATTAAGCTCGACTTCTAGATATTTGGATGATTTGTTAACTATTGACAATATTACCTATTTCGATGGCTTGACTCCCACCCACCACCTCGCCTTAAATAAAGCTTATTCTTCTGATACAGAGGGCCCGTTTAAGGATTATATCTATCCATTGTAGATGGGTTTGTTTCTTGCAAAATTTATGATAAACGCTATGATTTTGATTTTGAGATTGTAAATTTTCCTTTCTTGGATGGTGATGTTCGGCATCCTATGCCATTTATATATGGGCCCCGTCAACCGATTTTGGTAATTATCGCCTATGCGAGCAGCGAAGGTTCAGGCGAGCCTGCGCATCCGCGCAGTCTCGCAAGAACCTTTGCTGCTAGCTCATACAAGCAGTGAATCAAGAGGAACCTTCAGACAGAAAGCCATATCCCTGGCACCTCTGAATGGCTGGGCTTGCGCAGTTAACATTTGTCATGACGGAATGCTCGAAGACACAAATTCGCTTGGCGGGGCTCATATGGCAATTAATTCGATTTGCAAGAGTGACTAGTCCTGTAACTGACTTCAACACTCGTAATAAACTGTAAACTGCTAAACTTCTTAATCAGAGTTATCGGTATCATAGACAAAGCAAAGCCTTTTCAAAATTTTATAGACGACAGCATACCTTTGGGACCTTGAAAATTTGTTCGAGACAGGGGTAGTTCGAGCCACTGAGGTTACTGTCAGGAGGCATAACGTAATACTGTTGGACATCTTTTCAGTGTTATATAATGAAAATGTATGCTGTGTGTACTCATTAGAATCGCCTCATCGAGGCGATTCTAATGAGTACACACAGCATACATTTGCAAGTAAAAAAGGCGAAAATCTCTTAAATTATCCACCACTATTTCTTATGTAGAGAATTTCGCTAGGGACTCAAGAATGGGTTCGACTCATCCATGGTAAACGAGCCATCGATGTTCGAGCCAACGACGTTCAACTGTATTTAGGTCATTGTGGAGGCGCTGCTTCTGGATTTGTTGGACTTTTTTTTATCAGACACTGAGATTAAATGACATCCCAAGCCTAATATTCGTACCACTTTGCCCGGACAGGCTTAGACCTTCTAGGCGGTTTACCAGTACTCATGTGCCGTCGGTTTCAGATCTGCGTAGAAGCATCTGCAGCCAAATCTGTCCGATTTAATTTCAAAATTCAATGTTGGACTTAAATCTCTTCTGCATCAAGGTATATCGGAACCCGAATTTTATGGTGATTTAGTATATAAATTCAGAAAAATATATAAATACAAAGATTCTTTGATATAAATAAATAGTGTACAACATAAATGTTATTCGACAGACTGCATGCATTGTAGTTAACCCAATCACGGTTGACAACTTTGCTTCCCTCTTTAATTGCACGCCGGTGGGTCAGGCCTCAAATTCTATGACGGTTTCAGCGTATAGGCTTACTGAGATTTAGAGGGTATCTAATTTTATGTAATGTTGGTTGGTGTCTGATGCTCTGTCTCTGGTCGGGCCCATCGGTGTCTAGCTGTTGGTTATCTTTTGCTCCAGCATTTCAGTGTTTTCTTGCTGTCGCGTCTTCACCGTTGTTTCATCTCTGTGGTTCTTTGATTTATGCGTTCACGGAGAGGAGTTAGGAGGCCTTCATGCGGACTGAACAAATTATTTGTCTAATTCTCGACGGAAATAAGGGCGAGGATTGTGGCCACGTAAAATGGATTTATGCCCCCCCCACCCCCACTTACACACAGAGGAACTCGTTTCACTGACCGTTCCAAGGCGGTTCTCTGTCGCAGCTTATTTTTGATATGGTTT